>OX940980.1:1800000-2147500 GCA_954871275.1 Leptopterna dolabrata
TCGCCGAAGGTGTCCCATTCAAAGAGATTTTGAAAGGCATCAGAAAGTCCGTTCAGAATAAAGATGTAAATTTCATACATTTATTGACTAGCAAAGACTTATGGAACATCCAGCAAGAGTTCAACTTGAACAGCGAAGCCGTACGTCACCAAAATGACTACGTAAGTGTCCATTCATGGGTCACCCAAAATCAAGGAAATCAGGTCGTGCGATTTTACAAACAGCAAGGTGTCCTTCTGCCCTCTCACCCTGAACTCTCATTCGACGATTTTATTATAATATTCGCTAATGAGTCGCAACTGACCATGCTTGAGGAGTTTGGCAATGACTGTGTGTGCCTCGATGGGACTCATGGTTTAAATCAATATGACTTTGAACTCACTACAATCTTAGTCTTGGATGAATTACGGCAAGGATTTCCATGTGCTTTCATGCTGAGTAATCGCACAGATGGTGCCATCATGAAAATATTATTTTCTGTGATTAAAAGTGAACTCGACAGTCCTATCGCCCCGAAAGTATTTATGAGTGATATGGCCGAGGCCTACAAAAACGCTTGGTGCGACATCATGCCACCTCCTAGCAATATACTCTTCTGCACGTGGCACGTAGACCGCGCATGGAAGAAAAACCTCGGAAAAGTCAAGGATGACATAAAAAAGGCTGAGGTATACAAAACGCTTCGAACATTGCTCGAGGAAGTAGATGAAAACGCTTTCAAACGGCTTTTGGAAGCAGCACTGACCAGTTTTCAGAGCGACCCAGAAAAACGAGAGTTCGGCTTGTATTTCAAATCTGAATATGCAGGCAACGCCCGGCAATGGGCATTTTGCTACCGAGTCCATCTTGGACTAAATACTAATATGCATTTGGAGAGCCTCCATAAAACGATCAAGCACTGCTATTTCGAAGGCAAGAAAGTCAAAAGACTCGATAAATGTCTTCATGTGCTAATGCGAGTAATACAAGACAAGCTGTTTGACCGAATTATTACTTGCCATCGGGGAAAACTCACTAAAAAAATAGCTGACATTCGGCGTCGTCACACTGCAGCCCTTCAAATGGAAAATGTTCAGGTTTATCCATCGGAACAGGGTTGGTCCATTTCGTCCAGTGGATCACCAAACACTTTTTACTCTATCATCCCATGGAAGGAGGGGTGTAATTGCGATGTGCGATGCGTGGAATGCGACTTGTGTATTCACTCCTTCAAATGCGAATGCATTGACTCTTCCATAAAATGGATAATTTGTCGCCATATCCACTTTATGGCTATCAACAAGAACTTCCCAGCTCCCCAGCTAGAGCAGCACAGTGAATTGCACGGTCAAAATGATACTGGCTCAGTCGGTAGTTTAGTGATCGAGGAACACCATGCCAAGATTCGAGACGTAATCTTCAAAGAAATATCACAAAAATCAGACAATTCTACCACATTTGAGAATCGAAAGAGCAGAATAATGGACGAATTTCGGGCTGCCCTCGAATTTTCGCGAAATATGGATGACCTCGACCTATGCCAAAATGCAGTGCGTCCATTAATACCCACCATGGAAGCCGCACGTTCCACTAGTGAGGTAAGGTACCTGCCCTTCTACTTTACGTATATTTTTGAATAATTTGTTTTTCCCATATCTTTCATTTACATGTTGGTTTTCCTATTCAAATAACTCAAAATTTTTTTCCTAGGTATTTGCACCAAAAAGAAAGATAAATACTCTTAAGAAGATGTCTCCGCAGAAGAATTTTTTCTCTACAAAAAAGAAAAAGAAAAAAACAGAGCCTCTTCTTAGTAAACCCTCTGCAGATGAAAAACTGAAACAGGCCAACGAATTACTCTTGCAGAACAGCCAGCAGTTGTGAATGAGTGTTTTGTGTATGTTCAGTTACCACAGGTCAAATCCTATTTTATGCATGAGTCAGAATTATATCACGAGGTGATAATTATTGTAAGTCTTGTATTACGCAATATTAGGTTATTATACAGGTATTTTGTTTGAAAACGCGTGATTTAAAGTTTTTTTGTTTGTTTTTTTTCATTCGATGATAATTTTTTGGGGTTGTGACTAGTCGCTGTCTGCTGTTTGGATACAATAAAGAGTGGATAGTTAAAGAATCTCGATGATGGCTGTTGTTATGCAACGTGTGCGATTACAATTTGTTGACTAGTCTACAGTCATGTTTCATAATATGTCGACCTACATCAGAATGTTTGCTTAAGGGCATGAAATTGATGGATCTCTTTGATGATATTTAGTATAACTCTTGAATATTGATTTGCCTACTGATAGCCTAGTTAATATTAGTTTACAATAACTTGTAAGTACCTACCTACTGCAGTTCTTTGTTTCTAGTCTTGAACCTGCTTCTCATATTATTCTTTTTATGATACCTAATGCTTTTATTAAACTTTTGTGCAATACAGTGCATTTTTTATAGGTAACCTGGTATAAAACAAGAGTGAAAGGGGCAAAAAAAAAAAAGAAGAAATTCGGTAGACTATTCTGTTTTTCACATTCCATCGTTTATTCTTTGATGTGCATATCATTGGCTGATACAATGACGTCGTTCATGTTATTTGTTTCACTGTGATTTTGTATCTCCCTTCAGTTGTAATCAGTGAAATAGACATTCTGGTCCATTGATATATATTTTGATTATAAACACTCAAATAAACCCATACTTGTTTTGATTATATATTTTGTGATATTCTCCATTCATCACCTTTGCTCCCACACACAGCTTCGATCTTGGTACGGTTCAACTAACAAAGACCAAGAAAAATACACTGCCAAGGTGATGGCACAGGAGCTTCCTCGTCACAATCAGAGTGACCCATTATAAAATAGAACAGACTCGGAAGCAAAATAACATTACATTTCATTACATAACGTGAAATATACATATTACATAACATTACATGAAATATACATATTACATAACATTACGTCCATTATACATAATTGCGAAAGTTATGCGTGTTTGAAAAATTTCACGTTAGCGCATGCGCAGGGCGAACGGCTGGCTCTATCATGTTGAAATTTATATGGGACCTCAATGGGCCCTACCCGCTTAATCCCTGAGAATTACATTGAAATTGGGTGAAATCTTTGGTTACTACGGCTGTAACAAGGAAATTGAATCTATTTCACGCCAGCGCATGCGCAGAGCGCAACGAGGGTCCGATCATGGTGAAATTCATACTGGAACTCACTAGGCCTTGTCCAAACAACCCTTGAAAAGTTGAGCGAAATTGAATCAAAATTGTGAAGGTTATGCGTGTTTGTTGAATTTAACGTTAGCGCATGCGCAGGGCGTACCGCTGGATCAATCATGTTGAAATTTGTATGGGACCTCAAGGGGCCTTATCCGCACCATCCCTCAAAATTTGAGCTGAATCAATTCAAAATCGTGGAAGTTATGGCTGTAACAAGGAAATGCGGACAGACAGACCCACAGACTCACAGACCGACAGAAACGGAACCAAATTTGTTCAGTAGGCTTTGAAACGCAAAATGCAAGTGGACATTTTGATTTCTGAAGACAACAATTTTTTGGCTCACGAAAGTGAACACAAGGCTTCCGCTGCTTCGCAGACTCGGAAGCAAAATACAAGATAAATAGTAGGTGGGTTTGCCGCTAGTGCTCAGTTCCGGTAGTGCACCGTTCGGGAATGTTCGGGATTTCTCGGACTTCGGCTACCCTGCTCATTCCAGACGCTCGTGCTAACACCCCCTGGTTTTCAACTCAGTGAGTGTTAGAGGAAGAAGCATCCCACCGTTGCCACCACATGAGACGCTAATGGAGATGGAAGGGTAGGCGAGAGAGGAGGCGCAAGGTTGAGAGAGAGTGAGTGAGAGAGGGTGAGGGAGAAGTCGCAGGTAAGAGTGAGGTCGGCGAAATGAAGAGCTGGGCGAGCTGGTCGCCTTATAAAGGTGCCTCCACCTCGCCCCTCGTCAATGTTAACGGCCGTTGGGAATCGTTGGGCGTTGTTGGAGGGGACTCCCTCCATCAACCCTTCTGAGCTTTTTCCCGAGGCGTCGCACAGCTCGTCTTTCTCCTTGTTTATTGGTGAAATCTCAAGTTACTTGTGAGTGGTAAATGCTACATTTGAGAGGTCCCACGACAAGATGGGTATGGTTTGTTTACGTTTTTGAATTGATCTTGAGCAGAAACATTTTTAGAGACCACCCGGAGCATTGTATGACCAGCCGTTCGTTTGCACGAAAAGCTTCTTCAACATAATCGTGAATGAAATGGTATAAATCCGGCCCAGATATCATCGCTAGGGAGGACCGATTATAATCACGGATGGCTGTATGAAGTCGAGTTGGTTGTTCTGTGATATTATTTCATTTAAGAATGACGCCCCTTTTGGATTTTGTTGATGGGTACTTCTGCAATTTGAACAAACAATATACTTCATGAATAACAGCAAATAAATCAGTGATCGAATTATTGAATCCCGCGCATTTTTATGAAACTTTAATTCCCGGGCCGGCTCCAGTACCGTACTCAATTAGGGCTTTCGTGCGGGGAGCCCGAGGTTAGGTATTAATCTGGAAGAACCTACCAGATCTCTGAGACAGTGTTTGGGGATTAATTTTAGAGCATTTAATCTTTGGTTTATTATATTCAATAATGAACCTTTGGATCGAGAGTGAGAAAAACCATTTAACCCCCCCCCCCCCCCTCCCAATTTTATGGTTTCCGTTTCAAGGCATGTAGAATCCAAACATCGAATAAAAAAAGCTGCAAATTATTACACAACGGTTTATTATTTACCTCTATAGACGCCCTGCGTAGTTCACTGATTCCTTAATCAATACCTACTCTCGAGCTCCCCCCAGGAAAGCCCTAATCGAGTATTGGAGCCGGCCCGGGATTACAGTTTCATAAAAATGAGCGGGATTCATTAATTCAATCATTAATTATCTGTTGTTATTCATGAAGCATAAGGTAAATAATAAACCGTTGTGTGAGAAATCGTAGTGTAATTAAGAGGTTGTGTAATAATTTACCATGCCCCTTCTGATGCCCCTTCTGTGTAGATCACTGTTTTCTGGGTTAATAACTCTCGTTAAGTTGAATAAGTGAAGTCCAAGCCATTAGTCAATGCATTCCCATTGCACATTAGATGAGGACAGTGCATTTCTATTTATAGATCGAATATAAAATTTCTTACACGAGCTCAAGTCGCTAATGACATGCAATCATCCCTCGCTGAGGCCGAAAACCATTCCGAATAATTTATTACCCATTGTGTTCTGGTGCCCACCAATTCCTACTACTTTCATTAACATTATTTATTTTGCATTCAACGAGTTCATTCTTTCCTCTAGCCTTTCTTCACATTTGGATATACATTAAGTAGTTAAGCATCAGTGTATCCACCTAGATGTATGTAGTAGTTATGGTGCCCGGTAGGCGTTGCGGAACGCCACAACGCCATCTCATCCAAATCCAAATGGTTCTTTGAATACCCAAATCCCCATGCAATCGCCATTCGAAATGTTCAGTTCCTACCCTTTTTCAGTTCGAAAAGTAAGAAAGTGGAAAGGTAGGTACCTAGTTATCGCAGCAACTGTTCGGTTGTTATACGCTTCAAACACTAAATTTATTGTGGAATTGCAACACCAAACCTACCTATGAGCCAAGGAGATGTAAGACCAAAACGAAACATTACACCTCACCTTGTGTTGAACTTTAATGGACAAAGATAGGTACAGTGAAATAAATGATTTTGGTTATTGCAGTGAAGATGTAAGGCTCATTCTTGAATAATCTAAAATACATCGTGTTTCGAATAGTGCTCAGAGCTACTCAAATATTTTATTCCTACTTACTCAGATATGCCGGACTCGGATTAATAAATAAGGTAGTTAACTAGGCTCTCGATACGTGTGATACTGAGCTGCAGATCGTGAAAAATTCAGTGAATCGATGTTCCCAAGTCTGAAACTCAAGGCCAACTCTGTGTCCACTTGTTGCTTGGCGCAATGCGATTTCTCGTTGAGGTGCATTCTACGGCTACCATCGCTGTTCAGTGAATCAGGTATAGCAAAATCACGAAAATGAATTAGATCGTTGACCAACAAAATTGTCAAGAACTAGAACTGTGTTATTTAGCCAATATCTACCTCTTTGTAGTTGCAACTGCGGATATGAAACTTAGTGACTGTTTGAGGCTTTGCACAAGAGACTTTAAATTTTATAAATGATAAGAACTCGTGAATATTTCTGTAACTGAACGATTTATTTTCCTTTTCTCAATAGCAAAATAATACAGGCCAAAAAGGCAAAAGGTGTAGTTGTCCAATGAAAACCGAAAACGCTCTCCTCCAAAAACTGGCACCAGATGCTGCCCAGCAGCCAACCATCTTCTTTTAAAACAAAAACCGACGCGGGGTTGGGTACATCTAGGCGAGTAGCGTGACTCCCTAGTGATGTAGCCCTGTGTACTAGGTAAGACTGTACATAGTAGGTTTGTTCCATCCGAGCGAGTTCAGTAGAACGTATTATGCGCCGATCGATCCGCGCATAAAACTGTTTTCCTACCGTGTCGGTTCCATGAACCCAAACTTCTACTTTCTACATTGACTGTACCGAACCGTGTTCCTTCCGCGTCAAGTGCAGAACAGTCCCGTACTGAGTGCGGCACTTTTCCGCACTCACGGCGATCGAGTTTTTGAAGTGAACCCAAGAGGTAACAGTCTGTAACCTCCCCAAAATTCACTTGTTCTGTTGGTGCCGTGTCGTGACCACCGTTACCGTGACTTGTGCTCCAATTCAATTCTGAGAGCCAAAGAAGACTGAGAACCAAATTTGCGTTCCTACCGTCATATTTTCGAACTCGCACTCACTCGCACTCGTATCTGCACCTACCCCCACCCCATTCGGTTCCGTACTGGCGGGTGTCGCACTGATGAACTCGCACTGACGCGGATGGAACAAACCTTATACATACTGTACCATATCCCCTATTGGTCATAATAACGGGCACTATGATTGGCCAGCAGTCTACCCTTCAGGTATATTCAAGTGCCGTTCGGGCCATGTAATTCAGTCTTCAATAAACGCTCGAACCAGGCACTACGCTTATTTCTCCAGCTACCTTACTGGCGACGAGATTCGAACCCTGCCTACGATATTTTGGCCACATCCGCTCAACATGGCGTCATCCATTCCGCCCTACGCTGAGGGGGAAAACATCACTTCATTCCTCGAAGGATTGGAACTCTTCTTTTTAGCTGAAGGGATCACCGACGACACCAAAACCGTGGGGAAGCTAGCTGCCCTTCTGCCTCTCCCTGTGTTCGAGAAGTTGAAAGCTGCCATCGCCCCTACTCAGATCATCGGGTCCAAGTACGCCCTCGTCCGTTCCAACTTGATTAACTTGTAGACTCCGCCTGTTAACAAGGCCCTCGCCCGCTTTGAGTTCTCCGCCCTCAGCCGCTCACCTGGTCAACCTGTGCCCGACTTCGTTGCGGTTCTCAAGAAAGCCGCCACCGCCTGCGACTTTGGTGTCTCAGAGGACTCCTTCCTCCGCGAACGTCTCATTGGAGGGATGAAGGACGCCCAGATTGTCGCCGCACTTCTCGCTCTCGACGACGGCAAGACCTTCGCAGATCATGTTGCGGTTGCAGTCCGCACAGAGGCTATTAAGAACACGATGGAACGGATGGTTGCACCGCCGCCTTTGGTCGCAGCCCTTCACGAGCGGCCGTCTAAAAAAGTAATGAAGCCCAACTGGTCCAAGCAGTCAGCCCCCTGCCGTACAGAAGCCCGAAGGATCATCCCAGGATCGCCCAGCCTCGCAGTACAGAGAGAGAAAACGCTGCAATGGCTGTTACTCTAGCCATACTCCCGCCGAATGTCCTGCTCGTTCTTGGGTTTGCCACCACTGCAACCGACAGGGACACACACAACGCTACTGCCCAGCAAGAACAGGTCAGAAAACTTACTTCATATCAAACAATCAAAATATTAGTTTAAGCCCCTCAGGCGAGAGTGTTGGCTCACGTAGTCAAACCCAACCAAATTTATCAGAAAATCCTTTTGGTGTCTTGAACAACTATTTAAATTGTAATAGTGTTGGAAGTCCTGTGCCGGTGGACGGGCATCCTTCATTGGGTGTCCGAGGGGTCTTGTACTCCACGCCAACAGTTTGTGGGTCTACAGCTGTTGTAGACGCGGCAGGCAATTAAATTTAGAACGAGATGATTTCGAACGTGATAATTTTGATTTCACTCCGAGCTTTGACGTTGTCGGAGATAGTTTTGAGGAAGAAATCTTCCACCTCCCAGAAAAGTATGATGTAGAGTCACACCCATCTCATGAAATTCCCACCCATTATGAAATGGAAAATTCAGATTCGGAGGATGATGAATTTCTGTTGGCACCTGATACGTTTCCTTCCTGTCGTGCAATTGACGTAGGTTTGAGCGAGGCACTCACCGCCCCGAATTTTGTCAAAATTTGCGTGACATGCCAGCACCCACAAATGTCTCTCAGATGCGAGCATATTTAGGGCTCCTGACTTTTTTTCACCACTTCATTCCTTGCCCCTCTGCGACACTAGAACCCCTTCACTCCCTCCTCCGAAAAGATACAGTATGGCATTGGACTCCTTCACATCAGTCGGCATTTGAAAAGTCTAAGCAACTATTATCTGAAAAAACTCGCGTAGTCCTGTTCGATCCGACCAAACCGCTCGTTTTATCGGTCGATTCTAGCGCTGTAGGGGTGGGGGCCGTTTTGTGCCACAAAGAAAATAACGTTCTAATGCCGATTGCTTTTGAGTCAGCCACGTTGAATTCCGCACAAAAGAACTACTCCCAGTTACATAAAGAGGCGTATGCCGTTATATTTGGGCTTTCCAAATTTCACAAATTTTTATTTGGCACATCCTTTGTTATTGAAACCGACCATCTTCCACTCAAATCAATTTTTTCGGAGACCAGGAATTTGCCCACAATGGCTTCAGCTCGTCTTGTCAGGTGGTCCGAAATCTTAGCATCATACAAGTATACAATTGTACTCGTACATAAAAGTGGTACATCAATTCCTCACGCTGACGCCTTATCTAGATTGCCCCAACATGAGACATTGCCGATAAGTGAATGCTACTTTGTCCATACTCTCCTTCCTCCAATTTCGCTACCCGATATTGCAAAGGCCTCTAAGAACGATTCAGTTCTCTCTGGAGTAATGGTCAAATTGCGCACTAGGTGGGGCTCAGAATCAGAGGAAGCTCTTAAACCGTATTTTAAATTTAAAAACGATTTATTTTTTGATCATGAGTGCGTGTTCTTTCATGATAGAGTAGTCATACCGCTTGCATTAAGAAATCGTGTCCTCCAGCTCATGCACCATGGCCACCCTGGGGTTTCCAGGATGAAAATGTTAGCTAGGTCGTACGTTTGGTGGCCAGGCATTGATAAAGATATTGTTACTCTCTCTCGATCATGCGATGCATGCGCTACCTATTCCCCTCACAACCCTGAGCCAACCTTCCGCAACCCTTGGCCTCCTTCGCAGTTTCCGTTCGAGCGGGTCCATATAGACATATTTCATTATGGAGGGAAGAATTATGTTCTATATGTAGATAGCTATTCAAAGTGGCCTGAAGCCTCAATCGTCCCCACATACAATTTTGCCATTGTTGCTAATTTCTTGTTAGACGTATTTAGTCGTTTTGGAACCCCCGTTACTCTGGTGTCGGATAATGGTCCCCCATTCTCAGGCTCGGAATTCAGGTCATTTTGTTCGTCGCATTCCATTAAATTAATGTTCGCCCCTCCATATAATGCTCGGTCTTATGGCCAGGCTGAAAGATTTGTGTATATTTTGAAAGATATTTTGCGCAAACTTTCAATTCAATTCAATTCAATTTTTTTTATTCAGCAAATACTTTATACAACAAATATAATGATTTTTAGAGAGTCTATAATTATACATAATACAAGATCTAAACTTATGTTGGTTTATGAGCCTAAGGTCAATGACCCGTCCAGGCTCGTCTCTTCCACCACTATTTATTACTGCGTATGTATGTACCAGCAGTTTCCGTGAAAAAAAACACCGTAAGTATTTGGAGAATGAGTTACATTGATCAAGAACCAACAGTATTTACAGAGTAGTTAGTAAATACACTTAATGCTACGAAGGCTGATTTGTATTTTTATCCTAATTTAAACTTATTTATAACAACACTTTCGTTATTTTCAAGCTCAAAATATTCTAGAACTAGTTTTTTAAATTTTCCTGTTGATGTTGAAGTCTTGGTTAGGAGCGGTAACTGTTCAAATAGGGCTGGAGCTAGCCATGGAAATTGTCGAGTGTAGAAATCATTATGCGCCTGTGGTATCTGGAGGACATAGTTGGCATTTGTTCGCGTCGGTCTAATCACCGCTTGTTTAGTAAATAAATGCAGGTGTTTATGCACATATAAAACAGTTCTGTGAATACAAGCCATTCTGGGAGTGAGAACACCGAAGTATTTGTATAGGTAACTAGTTGAAGTACGTTTATGGGAATTAGTTGCAATTCTTAAAACTGTATTCATTGCTATGTTTATACTATTAAAGGTTGACGCATAAGTACCTCCCCAGACAACGATACCATAAGTTAAAATGCTGTATACATGAGCATAATACACCATTTTAAGGTTTTCTTTCGTTAGCCATCTTCGTAGTATCAGAAAGTAGTGCATGGATTTCCTGATTTTATTCACCAATTCAGCTACATGATCCTTCCACTTGAGATGCTGATCCACGTCACTCCTAGGTATTTTATTGTATTCAGCCTTTCTATTTCCATGCAGCTGCACACATTTCTTACTAAGCCACAGTTTTCCTTGTGCACTTTGATTTTAGAGTCATTTGGAAGTCCTGTTTTGTTTATTGAGAATGTAATGTACTTGGTTTTCGAAAGGTTCATGGTGAGACTATTTGTGCTAAACCATTTGGCTACTTCATAGACAGTCCTTTCTGCGATAGAATGCGCTAGCTCCCAGGTATTCTCATTTATCACAATAGCTATATCATCAGCAAAAGCTACAAATTTGCATCTCAAGTTCATATTAAAAAGGTCATTTATATGTATCAGAAACAAAATTGGGCCAAGGACAGATCCTTGCGGTACCCCGAAGCAGATTTTATGCAGATTGCTATCAATATCCTGAATTTGCACATATTGCTGTCTATCTGTGAGGTATGATTCGAACCATCTAACTGCAGATTTATCAAGCCCAATTCTTTCAAGCTTAAGGACTAATCTCGATGTTTCTACAGAGTCAAACGCTTTGGTAAGGTCAATGAATATTGATATTATTTTGCCTCCTTCGTGGAGCCCCTTTGTTATTTCCGTTACTAGATTAACTAGCGCATCCTCTGTTCCCATGTGCTGTCGAAATCCAAACTGGATAGGGGATAAGAGATTTCAAATATTTTCGCAAAGTTTGATAGCAGCGAAATAGGGCGGTAATTACTTTCTAGTGTTCTTGGTCCTTTTTTATACAGAGGCCGCACTATAGCTATTTTGAGGCAATTTGGAAATTCACCCTGTAATAAGCTCAGGTTAATCAAGTGAGTAAGAGGGGACGTTAAAAATAGTGCCGTGTTTTCAATCACGTTGGATGATATTCCGTCCCAGCCTGGACCTGTCCCACCCCTGATTGATTTAATAGCTTTGAACACTTCTTCTGTTGTAGTGGTCCTAAAACTGATTTTAGATGAAGCCATGTTTGGAAGATCTCTGGTTGGCTGATAGTTTAGAAATTCTGAGTTTAATTGTTCTCCTACTGATGTAAAGAAATCATTCAACCTATTGACTATTTCTCTGGGGTCCTGAATTTCCTCACTACCACAAATTAATTTCTTGATCACAATCGGGTCTTTGAGATTTTTGCCTAGTGCCGTGTTAATTGTTTTCCAAACTTTAGAAGGGTTGTTAGATGCGACAAGTTGTGATCTGAAGTAATAATTTTTTGCGTGACAGAGAAGTGATTTAAGTTTGTTACGATAGTTGGTGTATATATTTCTTAGATTTTTATCATTAGGGTTCCGTTGCAGTTTTTTACCCATTTTATCCCTTTTGTTTATTGAGTTCACTAGGGCAGTGGTAATCCATGGTTTTAGTTTGCGCTGTTTATGGTTTTTCGGTCCAACATATGTGGAGCTCAGCTCTATGCAGTTTTTCACGATTGTGATAAATAGTTCATATGCTAGGTTTACATTGTATTGTGAGTAAACAGGACTCCAGTCTACATGCATCATTAATTCGTGCAATGAATCATAATTGATTCTCTTAATATACTCGTAGTTGGGTTTTGGCGCAGATTCAGTGTTTCTAATCTTTTGCTTTATTTTGAAAGCTACGGGAAAATGATCTGTCATACTTATGTTGTTCATGATAGCTGATTCCGAACGTGCAAACTCACCTCTAGGCGCTTTCACCATTATGTGATCAAGACAGCTGTTACCCCTTGTTGGTACATCAATCCAACTAATAAATCCGGAGTTACGCATAAAGTCATAGTAATCTGTGATTTCATGACCTGGGTTATTATCAATAATATTCAGATTTATATCGCCAGTAAAAATGGTTATTCCTTCTCCCGCTAATGGTTTAACATTTTCCTTAACGTCTTCTACAAATTCTGAAATTTCACCGATATGTGAGCGATACAGAGCAATAATATAATAGTCCTGTGAGTTGAATTTGAATTTAATACTTATCGCTGAACACCCTCTGATCCTTAGTTCTTTGTGGCTTTCAATGTGGATTGTTTTCGCAACGTAGACGGCAACTCCGCAGGCCTTGTTCAAGGTCGATGTGCTGATGAGAAGGTCGTATTCCGGGATCGCGAAGACCGCTGCGTAATCGAAATGTTGGTCGAACCATATTTCTGTCAGGACGATCAGCTTTGGTTTGTTCTCAATTTGTTCAAGGTAACAAAAAAATTGATCCATGTTTGCTTTCATGCTTCGGATATTTAGGGTCCATATAGAGAAACTATCTTTACTAAAAAACTGACTGACGGAAGCCATATCACTACATTGCACGGGACTATTTCCTGGCGAGAGAAAGTGCTCTTCATGATCCGTGATTTCAATTTCCATAATCAGTGCGATTTACGAGACCCTGAAGTGCATTTATGTAGCTTGGGCAGTTTACATCATTAGCAGCGTGATCGTGCGCTATATTGAACTTTTTACAGTTAACGCAGGTCGGTTGGTCTTTCTTTTCGCAGGTAGAAGTGTCGTGGGCTCCTGAACAATGGACGCATGCTGGTGTTTGCGCTTTACATGTTTTCTGAACATGGTTTAAACCGTTGCACCGATAGCAGCGCGAAATTCGAATAAAGTCCTCTATTCTGCAACTACTCCAGCCTAAATAGACTTTTTGCAACTTGAGAAGCTTCTTACGAAGCTCTGGGGATACTTCTATAGTTTGATTCATGGTTAGGCCGCCTTTTCTCCCAAATTTGAAACCAAATTTCATTTGATCCTTTATTTCACCTTCCTCCATATTGTTCAGTTTAATGAGGCTTTCTCTTATTTCCTCTTCTGTCATTTCCGAGGGAACTCCAAAAAGTGCCAGTCGTGGTAACCTTTTCATTGGGCGTGAGATTGTCAGTCCGATTCCTTTGAGAGTATTATTTGCCATAATTGCATTAAGATCTTCTTTTCCTGCAGCTCGAATTAGTAGCCCTTTTTTCCCCAAATTTCGCACTGCACTAATTTTAACACCCTCATCAACCGGATTGAAAACTGCCTTCAGATCTTGTTTAATTTCTTCCGGATTTTTTTTAGACGCTTTGTCCGTTGGGTAAATTACCACGCTGTTGTCCGTTTCGGTGGGTACATTTTCTTGGACACCCCAGCAAGCTTTAAGGGAAGCCTTGGCTTCTTATAGGGCGACGCCGTCCACCGTATCAGGGAAGGCCCCTATGCTGATGTTGTTCAATTATACGCCAAAAACTCCTATCTCCCAACTTTCCCGCAAATTTTCCCATCCACCACCTCCGCACAATGCTTCGCCTTCTCTCTCCATAGGGCCTGTCTGGATATTGTTACATCCACACCAGTGGCCAGCGCGATGGGAAAAAGGGTCTATCACCCAAGTGTTGTCCCAATCCACATATTTAGTCACAATGTTGGAAAACCAAAATTCTCATATTATAGCCCACAGAGCACAACTTAAGCCAAGACACGAACTTTCTATCATACCAAATATTTTAACAGGTCCCACTCGAACTAACTGTCCCAACAATCAGACATCTAATGGATCTCGTAACGAAAAGCCCCTAGTCGCAGACTCTGGTCCTTCTCGTACACGTTCTGGAGCCACATTCAAACCTAATTAGTCAACAATGTTCAAACTTAAGTCACAGACTGTCACTGTGAATAGTTGTATTTATGTCGCCGTCACCCTCTGTTGCACTACCGTTCCCAAAACGTGATTGTAACTAGCTGATAAGACTGTTCACAATCATAATAAATTCAATTCAATTCTTTATTCAAAAAAATATTAAGTACATAATGAAGAATATAAGTTGTACAGAATCATGCGAAAACCAAGTTCATGAATGGGCCCCTAAGGTCTTGACGACCCGTCCAGGGGCTGGTTGTCACTGAACTAGCTTATTAGTTTGGATCGATACTTTTAGCTGGAAACAATATATTTACAGACAATATTCAACTTGAGTGGAAAGAAAAAAAAAAGTATATATGAATGGGTATGTAGCACCTATGCCATCCATATTCCAAGATAGTAATTACCTAACACATAACATAGTTACAATTACAAATCAAACCTATTCAAGAAGTCAGTGTGCAGTTCAGGTTTGTGCATTTGAAGCAGGTATGCGCCTATTCTTTTTTTGAAGGAATTAGTCGACTGATCTGATTGTAAGGTAGTCGGAAGTGAGGCGTATATTGTGGGAGGCAGCCATGGAAATTGTCTTGTGAAAAAATCAGTGGTAGGGCGGGGAACTAGAATTTGACTACCCTCGCATGTTGCTCGGGTGACTCGCAAGACAATGCGGTGGGGTAGACATTTTTTAATCTTGTGGACACGAAGCAGGGAGCGATAGACAAATATCAGTCTTGGTGGAAGAATATCAAATTTTTTAAAAAGATCATTGATTCGCGTTCGGGAATGCGACCGAGTGATGATCCGAATGAGGGAGTTGCACACAATATTGAGCGAGCGGAAGGTTTGGGCATATGCTCCGCCCCAGAATTCTATACCATATATTAGGATACTGTATACATATGCGTAGTAAACCATCTTTAAATTACTTTTGGAGAGCCATTTTCGTAGTATACAGAAAAAGAAAAACGATTTCCTTATTCTCATTACTAGGGTCTCTATGTGCATCCTCCATTTTAGGTGCTGGTCTAGTTGGAGTCCTAGATATTTAATGCTATTGACTTGCTCAAGCTTAGTACAATTACATGCTCCATAATTTAAGCATGATGCTTTGTGGATTTTTAAATTGGTGGAAACAGGTTGACCTGCGGAGGTTATAGAGAAAGTAACGTAGTTGGTCTTAGAAATGTTCATTGTTAGGCTATTAATACAGAACCATTGGTGCATTTGAGTAAGAGTTTTACTTGCATCCTTGTGGACGTCCTCCCATGATTTATTTGTCAGTATTACTGCTACGTCATCAGCAAAGGCGACGAACTTGCCACATGTTTCTAAATTGAAGAGGTCATTTATGTACAGTAAAAACAGTATAGGACCTAGAACAGATCCTTGGGGTACTCCAAATCTAATAGGCAAGGAATTACTGCGTACATCGTTAAATTCCACACACTGACTTCTTTTGGAAAGATATGACGAGAACCACTGAACTGCTACTCCATCTAATCCAAGCCTATCTAGTTTATTTATCAACCTGCTTGTCTCAATGGAGTCGAATGCTTTCGTTAGATCAATGAAAACACTAAGCACCTTATCCCCATCATTTAGTGCATTTGAAATTTCGTTAACTACTTCAGCAAGAGCGTCTTGAGTACTCCGATACGGTCGAAAACCATACTGTGCAGGTGATAGTAAATTGTTAGTTTCCAGGTAATTCACAAGTTGCGATTTGATTATCTTCTCAAAGATTTTGGCAAAGTTTGAGAGCAATGAGATTGGTCGGTAATTTGACGGCGAAGACCTACATCCTTTTTTGTAAAGAGGTCGAACTACTGCGATTTTTAGTGAATCTGGAAAACAACCATTAAGTATGCTGAGGTTAATTATATGGGTCAATGGAGCACTAATATGTACTCCTAATGTTTTGATCAAGTTAGATGATATACCATCCCAGCCAGGGCTGGAGCCACCTCTGATTGACTGAATAGTTCTGAAAACTTCTTCAGTGCTGGTTAATCGTAGGCTCATCTTGCCAGTAGTTCTAGGGGGGAGGTTATGCATAGGATTGTAATTGGGAAATCTTTCGTTCAGTTGCTGGCCAACTGATATGAAAAATTCATTGAGTCCATCAGCTATTTGACTGGGATTTGTGGTTTCGGATCCATTGATACAAAGTTTTTCTATTTTGATAGATTCTGTTTCCTTTCCTAGTGCCGTGTTAATCGTTTTCCAGAACTTGGCAGGATTCCCTGCTTTTTCAATTTCCGTTTTAAAATAGGAATTTTTCGTTCTTTCTATAATGATTTTGAGTTTGTTCCTATATCTAATATAGCTTTTTCGCAGTGATTCATCATTAGGGTTATTTTTGCTAAGCTTTGCCAGTTTATCGCGCTTATTGATAGAAGTCACTATGCCACTGGTAATCCAAGGTTTAAGTTTTCTCATTTTATGATTTTTGGCTACAGCAGGTGGAGAGCATAAGTCTATACAATGACTGAAAATATTGAAAAACAAATCATAATGCAACGTTGGTATCACTTTGATTATAGACATAATTATGACCAGTCGATAGCCTGCATGATTGACTTCAGTTTATCATAATTAGTTACCTGGATATAGGTTACCTTTTGTTGCTTATCCTTACAAACACTCGGATCACCGGTTCTGAAAGCAATAGTTGAGTGGTCAGTAATGGATGAGTGCAATACAGCTGAAGCTGAGTGCTTAAAACCACTGGAAGGAGATTTAACCATAACGTGATCCAGACACGCTCTTTCCCTCGTAGGAACTTCAATCCAACTTATATATCCTAATCCTAGAAGAAAATCATAATACTCCGAAACAAGCGGATCATTACCAATGTTTAAAATGTTCATGTTGAAGTCGCTAATGAGGATGCTCGTATTTCTGCGGTTCAATTGTGTAAGTTGTGTTTTGAAGTCCGTGAGAAATGAAGAAACTGAGTCTGTGTGTGATCGATACAACCCAATCACAGTGAAATGTTTTTGATTAAAGGAGAGGTCTAATTTAAGTGTCGATGCGCCGGTAATGAAGATTTCTGTTGCATCATCAATCTGAATGTCGTTCGCTACGTAGGCAATGACACCGCACGCTTTGTTGATGGTAGCGGAGGTCACTTTCAAGGAATAGCCGCGTACAGAAAATGCGCTGGCGTAGTCGCAGGCGGATGTGAACCAAATTTCAGTAAGGACGATAACCTTAGGTTTGTTTGTCATCTGGTCTAAGTAAATTAAGAACTGATCCCAATTAGCTTTCATACTTCGGATGTTCAAAGACATTATGGTGAATTCTGATAGTGAGAAAAAATTATCTAAATCGTCAACATTATTGCATATAGTAGTTTCAAGTCCACCGTCATTTTCTATAATTTCAAATGTCATAATTGGTTCTGTTAATAAGGCCAGAGATTGCGTTAATGTAGCTAGGGCAATTATTGTCACTCGCTGCATGATCATGTGGTAGACCGAATTTTTTGCAGTTTGCGCAGGATGGAGGTTGTTCACTCTTTGTGCAGTCCTTAGTTGAATGAGCCCCACTGCAGTGTCCACATGTTGGAGTGGTGTTTTTACATGTTTTAGCAACATGATTGAAACCATTGCAATTGTAACATCGTGAAACTCGTATGAAATCCTCAACACGGCAGCAACTCCATCCAAGATATATTTTACCAAGGTCAAGTAGTTTTTTCCTCAAATCAGGCGACACCTCAATCACATGATGCGTGGTTATTTGATTCCTTTTACCGAATTTGAACGCAAAACTCAATTGTTCGTTTATGGTTTTTTCATCCAAACGGTTTAATCCAATAAGGCTTTGTTTGATCTCGTCCTGGGTCATTCCTGCAGGAACTCCGTACATTGCAAGTCGAGGAAGTCTTTTTTGGGGTCTGCTAACGTTCAGTCCAATGTCGTGAAATTTAGGGCATGCAAGTAGAGCGTTTAGATTTTCCTTATCGGCAGCCCGAATCATGAGTCCTTTCTCACCCAAATTCCTAATGCTGGTGATTTTTAAGCCCTGAGAGACCGGATCTATTGCAGTCTTTATGTCCCTTTTGATATCATCAGCCTTTTTTGTGCTATTTTTGTCAGACGGGAAAATCACTGCGCTGTTATCTGACTTTAAGGGCTTGTTAATTTTTTTGTTAGTTTTTATTACAGTGGCAAAGGAAGGCGTTTTTTCAGCATCATCGTTTTGTAAAGTAGACACTATGTTCAAAATCGAGAGGGTGTTAGCTTCCAGAGTAGAAACGAGCGTTTCTTTACCTTCCTTAGCTTCTATGTACTTGCCACACAACCCACTCAAATGAAGTCCCAAATCATTCACATATTGCACCATCGTCTTCATTATACTAGCCAATTGAGTAGTTTCCGATTTCCCTATTTTGTTCTACTGTCCAAGCAGAATCTAAGAAATGTTTCTTCATTTTTATTAACGGCTTCACAAACCTTCCGTACGTACTCATCCATGTCCATTTTGCTTGGCGATCCCATTATTGGGCCACGCACTTCACTGCACCGTAGTTATGAAAACAATCGCGCTCACTGTAGATGTTCTCGCTTAGACGGCTGAACGACAACTGATAATATTGAGCCTATTTTTTTTAAAGGATGTTTTTCTTTAAGGATGTTTTTTCTCTGTAGTACTACCGTTCCCAAACGTGATTGTAACTAGCTGATAAGACTATTCACAATCTGTTGTAATAATAGAAGGCAATACCTTATGAAAGGCTTTATTTCGCATGAACTGAACTGGGAATGAAATTGGATTTTGGGTTATAAACAATTTGCTATGTAACCGTCGAACATGTGTGTGAACAATTATATAACATTCACCCTCCCCTCAGGATGCCACGTAGTCCTGGAGGTAGGTATAGGTGGTCTTCTCTGTCTCGAGCTTCGTCTAGTGGACTCCTGCGTTGATTGAGGGAAATTCAAATTCTGGGGAGTAGGTTGCTGTGTTGGTTCGTTTACGGATTCAGAAGTTGTAAGTGGTGGATGCGACGTGATTTGTAGATTGGTTATTGATTCTACTGTTTCTGGTGTTCTGTCGATTGTAAGAGTAGCGTCTTCAGTAGAAGGTGCGAGGTGCCGGGTTGACACTGTTGTCTCCCTACCATCTGGGTACCTCACTAGAGCGTACTCGCGGTTTCCGTCCAGTAGCTCCACTTCCTCCACCAGCGGATCGAACTTCGACTGCCTTACGAACTTCCGTAAAAGAACTGTGCCTGGCGTTAAGAGCCATGATGGTGTAGATTGCCCATTGCTAGATCTTCTTGGATGACAAAACATTCTCTCGTGAGGAGTGGCGTTGATGCTTGTACACAGTAGTGACCTGATTGAGTGCAAGGCCTCTTGAAGCACCATCTCCCATTGTGCTGTCGGTAGGCCTTTCTCTCTTAGTGCCAGTTCGATTGTTCTCCAAATTGTTCCGTTGTATCTTTCAACTTGGCCGTTTCCTTGAGGGTTGTATGCTGTTGTGTGACTTGTTGCTACTCCAAAGGATGCGAGAAATGATTTTAATTCAAGTGACATGAATGAAGAACCGCGATCTGAACGAATAAATGAGGGTGCTCCAAAAATACTAAAGAGAGAATATAAGCAAGTTTTGACAGTGGCTGCACTTGTATCTTTGCAAGCGAAAGCAAACGGAAAACGAGAATATTCGTCTACGATTGTGAGAATGTATCGATTCCTAGTCTGGGTCGGTAAGGGTCCTTTGAAATCTATATTCAATCTCTCGAAAGGCATTGTTGACTTAATGAGGGTCCCTTGGTGTTTGAAAAATCTCGGCTTGACCTCTGAGCAAATTTTACAGTGGGCCGTTATCCGTTTGACGTCGTCAAGAGAGTATGGCAGGTTTTTACTGCGAAGCCAGTGGTGCATTCGAGTAATACCTGGGTGGCATAATGATCGATGCAATGAGGAGAGATTATCAATCATAGCTTGGGATGATTGCGTCATGCAAACTCTGGAAAGGGCGTCGGCAGCTTCGTTCTGTTTCCCCGGGCGGAAGACTATTTCGTAAGAGTAGCATGCTAGCTCCAGTCGCCATCTTGTGATTTTCTCGTTCTTAATCTTTCCGGTGTGCTTTGAGTCGAACATGAACGAAACAGATCGTTGGTCTGTTACCAATCGAAAATGGCGACCTAGAAGAACATGTCGCCAGAAGCGCACAGCCTCCACGATTGCGTACGCTTCCTTCTCAACCGAAGAATGGTGCCGCTCAGAAGCGGACAGAGTACGAGAGAAGAATGCTACTGGCCTCCCCGCCTGAGTCAAAGTTGCTGCAATGGCTGCGTCAGAAGCGTCGGTCTCAACGCAAAAGGGAATATCGCTTTCTATGCACGTAAGCGATGCGTCCATTATAGCCTGTTTCAGATCTGTGAATGCTTGAAGAGCTTCGCGGGATAGGGGAAACTTGCTGTCTATGAGTGGTCTGATTTTTCTGAAAAATTTTGAATGAAACTGGAATAATGGGGACCTGGTGATAAGCGCTACGCTGGTCGATTGTGCTGAAAACTTCGAACTTGGCGACTTTATTGACAATATCCGAAATTCGAGGTAACGGGTAGGCATCCAGCTGTGTATATCGATTTATCGTTCGTGAATAGTCAATTACCATTCTCCTTTTGCGAAAACCGGAGACTACATGTACCTGAGCTCTCCAGGGGGAGAGGGATTTCTCTATAATCCCCTCCTCTAGAAGTTTACGTACTTCAGCTTCAATGAACTTGGAATCATTTTCAGAATGACGTCTGGACTTCACAGCAATGGGCCTGCACTCTGGTGTGAGATGTGTGAATAGTTTAGCAGGGCCGACTTTTGCAGCTTGGAAAATGCAGATGTGCAACGGTTCCCTTGGCCCGCCAAAATCGAATTGGACGCTTGAGTGCTG
Organism: Leptopterna dolabrata; assembly: GCA_954871275.1. Lineage (NCBI taxonomy): Eukaryota > Metazoa > Arthropoda > Insecta > Hemiptera > Miridae > Leptopterna > Leptopterna dolabrata. Next base: position 1,821,292 of record OX940980.1, read on the forward strand.
CTGGAGAACATCGCGCCCTACAATCAGTTCAGTGCAAAGATCAGGTAGAACGGATAAACGAACGTTAGGATAGTGATGGCCTAATATCTCTAAATCTGCTGTGCATCGCCCAGATATGGTTACCCGGTGAGATTGAGAAGCGAGTCCCACCTCGTCCTTGACAGGCTTTATGGACAGGCCAAGTTTCTTCGCAATCGTCTTATCAATGAGGCTGATATCGCTCCCCGAGTCTAGCATTCCTGTAAGTCTATGACCAGCTATTCCTACTATTGTTTTGACCTTGGAAACAGTAGAAATAGAGCATGTGTGAATAGTCGCTAATGCTGCGGTCGAATTTGATGGCTTGGAGGATTTGCTCGAAAGGCACACGTTGGAGAAGTGACCAACTTTTGAGCACTTCCTACATGTAGCCTCTCGTGCAGGGCATTTTATTCGCGGATGCTTTTCCTTTCCACAAAACCAACACTTACTCGTCTTAGCTGCGCAAACCCTATTATTGTTTTCTGGTTCTGATTCAGGGTCAGAACTTTGGACTGCGTTCACAGCAATCATAGCGGCAGGGTCGTCGTAATGTTTTGATTGAGCTAGTGCAAGCTCCAGAGATCGTGCTTGAGTGTGTGCATCTGTAAGTGAGAGTGTAGGTGAATTTTCAAGTAGCCTTTGTCTTATGGCATTCATTCGAGGGGTTGATCAACCCTCGAATGAATGAATCTCTTATGCAGTCATCCCTGTTCGTTTCGGCAGTCACTGCCTTGAATTGACAGTCGCGGCTAAGTAATCTGAGTGCTTCCAGGTAGCGATCAACAGACTCGTTTGATTCCTGGCGCCGGGTGAACAACTTATGTCTAGCAAAAACTTCATTGACTGGCTTTACAAAAATTGATGTTAATGTGTCAACTGCTTGAGTGTAGGAGTCTGAACTACTTACATACTCGAAAATCACAGGGGAAATGTAGTTGATGAGCAGGCGTAACTTTTCCTCTTCCGTGGCTTCTGTACTGCTTATGAAGTTCTGGAATCTACGTTTCCAATGATTCCAGTGAGTTGCGGCCGCTGGTGACTCTGGATCCAATGCTAGTACCGTGGGTTGCAATAGTCGATCCATTTCGAATATTTGTTAATAGTTCATGCGAAATAAATTGTTGTAATAATAGAAGGGATACCTTATGAAAGGCTTTATTTCGCATGAACTGAACTGGGAATGAAATTGGATTTTGGGTTATAAACAATTTGCTATGTAACCGTCGAACATGTGTGTGAACAATTATATAACACAATCATAATATTGAACCTATTTTTTTTAAGGATGTTTTTCTTTTTGTGATTTTGTGATTTTGGTGAACCTATTTTTTTTTAAGGATGTTTTTCTTTTTGTGATTTTGGTACTTTCATTTGTATCTACTGTAATAGTCTCTCATTTGTACTATGGAGATTTATATATTCCGCGTATTATTGGTATTTACATAAATTTACATTTACATAAATTTTCATAAATTTAAGGGGAAGATGGTGATGTAGCCCTATGTACTTCTAGGTAAGACTGTACATTATACATACTGTACCATATCCCCTATTGGCACTATGATTGGCCAGCAGTCTACCCTTCAGGTATATTCAAGTGCCCTTAGGGCCATGTAATTCAGTCTTCAAAAAACGCTCGAACCAGGCACTACGCTTATTTCTCCAGCTACCTTACCTAGTTACCTACAGCTTCGGTGAAGCCCGAACATCGTAGGCCCTCTTCGTAGGAGTAGGAGTTAGGCAGAGGGAGTTACTTCAATTTCCTCATCAGGTACCAGCGGACATAGTTTTCTTACTAGCCTCTGTATGATTCCTTGTTGAGTCTTGACGTTCGCGACTCTAGGAATACCGTCAGTTCCGGGTTGAAGCGAAACAATCTTCCCCATAGGCCATTTCATGGGAGGCTGGTTGTCATCCATAATGAGAACTATGTCTCCTACTTTTGCTTTAGGTACGTTGCGATTCTGCCACTTACTCCTAGCTTGTACATCCAAAATATATTCTTTTTTCCATCGAGACCAGAATTGTTGTAGTAGGTACTGCGCCTTTTGCCACCTTCCTCGAATTGAAGATCGCTCGGTAATGCTGCTATCAATAGGAGGAGCAACTAGTGGGCGAAAGGCTAGAAAATGGCCAGGTGTTAGAACTGACAAGTCATTCGGTGAAGTTGAAATCGCGCTAAGTGGTCTAGAGTTGAGGACCGCTGAAACTTGAGCAACAAAGGATCGAAAAACGTCCATGTCCAATATTTCATTCCTCAACATTCTTCTTAGTAACTGCTTAGTGGAGCGTACAGCAGCTTCCCATAATCCGCCAAAGTGGGGTGCGTGTGGTGGTATGAAATGCCATTCTACTGAGGATCGAGCTGTTTCGGAAATTATTGTGTTCTGGTGGTGCGGGGAGGTGATCAGATTTTTAAGCCTAGTTAGCTCGTTGGCTGCACCCAGAAAGTTTCTGCCATTGTCACTCCAAACAATGGATGGGAGTCCTCGAATAGCTACAAAGGATTGGAAGGCTAGCAGTGGCCACTTCTATGTGTACCGCCTTAGTAGCAAAGCACAGGAAATGCATAAATAGCATTCAAGTTTCTTTGCTGCCCGCAATGTGGAAGCGTGCACAATGAACGGTCCCGCATAGTCAACGCCAGTAATGTAGAAAGGGGCTACATCTGTCAACCTATCTTTGGGTAAGTCACCCATTGGTGGTTCGTAGGGTTTGGGGTTGACTCTAATGCATCTTGTGCATCCTTTGAGAGCACGTCGCACAACCTTCTTTCCATTTAACACCCAATATCGTGCACGAATGTTCGCCAGAGTGCCGAGAGGGCCAACATGTAGCGACCACTCATGCGTCCACCTAATAATCATGTCAGTTGTCGGATGACAGGACGGGAGCAGAGCTGGGTGCTTGACTGAATAAGGAAGACTAGAGTTTCGTAGTCACCCACCAACTCTCAATACTCCATCTGTGTCAAGAAACAAATTGAGTGATTTTGTGATTCTCATTTTTGGTCGTTTTGATTGTACATCCGCCAGTTCCTCTCGAAGTGCTAGTGCTTGCACTCGCTTCACTAATATCTCGTCTGCCCTTCGACGTTCGCGTGCTGACAATGGGCCTCTCAAGTTAATACTGCGCCTTGATGAATTGTGAATTAAACGCAGAGACCATGCCACAACCGCTTGAAGCCGGGGGTAGGTGGAGAAGCATTCTTCGATTTGAAGATCACATAGTAGCGCTGTGTGACAAATGGTAGCGACTCTTGGTGTACGGGCTTCCACTCGAATGGCATCTTCATTTAGTGCTGGACGTATTCTCTTAAAGTAGGTACCAATTTTGAGGGGGCATCCTCAACCACTCAGGGCCTCTCCACCATAATTCTTGTTTGATTAAGTCCGCTGGTCATAGTCCTCGAGAAGCACAATCAGCAGGATTTTCACGAACGAATATGGAACCATTGAGATGAAGGTACTATTGACAATATTTCAGCAACTCTATTGCCTACAAATGTTTTCCATACTGGAGCTGGATTTGCCGTGATCCATGAAAGAGCAATGGTTGAATCAGAGTACATAATTACGTGCGTAGAGTCGAGTTGAGGGAACTTCGTGATAATTTTTTTTACTAAAGACGCTAGTAATTGGGCGGCACATAGTTCCAAGCGAGGTAGAGTTATTGACTTGATAGGTGCCGTGCGAGCACAGGCTGAAACCAGTCGAACCACAGTGGTGTCCTTTTCTACCGAGACTATATATAGCACAGCTGCATAGGCCTTTTCAGACGCGTCTGCAAATCCCACCAAGTATTGATTGGTTTTGAAAGACGGAATATGGCAAGGAATTCGTACTTCTGAAAGCTGAGGCAGCTCCTGTGCTAAATAAGACCAATCCTCAGTAATGTGCTTAGGCAGAGGGTCATCCCAACCATACGAGTTCCAACCTACGTTTCTGAACACAACCCGAGCAAAGACGGTGATGGGAATCAGCCAACCTAAGGGATCAAAAATCTTGGCGATCTGGCTAGGCTCTCTTTTTGTATGAATTTTTAGAACTGGAGACGGCTTGAAGTGGAAAGCGCCACTTAATGGGTTCCAACAGAGACCCAAAACCTTTAGGACAGAGTCTGAATCAACATCAATGGAAATGGAAGAATAGGAAGGTAGCAGTTGTTCTTCAGGGATATTTTCCAATAGTTTGGAATCATTTGCTGCCCATTTTCTAAGTTCAAGTCTACCAAGTGCAAGCAATGATTGAAGTTCAGTTCGAGATGAAAGAGCTGACTCTATGGTATTTCCACCTCCATTTACATCATTGACGTACGTGCGATGTTGCAGTATGTTTGAGGCAGATGGGTATGAATTTTGATGTTCAACTGCCAGTTCCTTAAGCACTCGACCAGCTATAAAGGGAGCTGAGGCAGTACCATAGGTTACTGTCTTTAACCTGAAGTCTTGAACTGGAGAATTGAGGTCAAATCTCCAAACAATTCTCAAGAGATTACGGTCTGCAATGGGATGTTCAATTTGCCGAAACATCTGCTTAATGTCAGCCATAAAAACATAGCGATCCTGCCTAAATCGAGTAACCACATCTCCGATATCTAACTGTAGCCGTGGGCCAGGGAGTAAGATGTCATTGAGGGAAAGACCAGAGGGGGAAGCCTGAGAGGCGTTGAACACTACTCTTATTAGCATGGAACAAGCTTTAGCCTTGGACTAACTAGCCGAAAAACGTTACGCGGGATGGGTAACGCGGAAGTGGAACGAAATTTTAACGATGATTTTCACGTACAACCGAGTAGTTGCTAGGGAAATGAAACTTCTTTCATTTTCATCAGACAAACATCGTTTTCCATTCGTTGGAAAGCTCTTGATTTATCACGAATTTATTTCGTATTTGTTCTTGGTATTTATTTCCTAGTTTCATACTATAACTATATAAATGAATGTTATAAATGGATAGTAAACAATGACGCTTGTTTGGTAGTCACTTGGTTATAGATACGTAGTGGTGAGTCATCATTAGCGCTACTCTAAGTTAACATTTTCAGCAAAATGAATATGTTTCAATCTTTTGTTTGAAAAAACTCGGAATGCGGCTAAAGCATGTTCCATGTTTCTTGAATTTTAGCCGTAGGCTCTAAGCAGTAAGCATCTGGGGGTCCAGGGGGCTTGCCCCCTGGCGAGGCGCGCAGTGCCGAGTTTTAGTAGGAGGGTCATCCACTCTGCAAACTGAATGATGGGGCAAATAGTAAGTTACTTGATTAGGGGATGGAGGAGGAACTCGTTCCATGTGTCCAGATTCATAAAAGCAGCATAAACCTTGCGTTGATCAGGATTCTTGCGGTGACGACTTTCCAATTGAAACAGGCGACGCATAGCTATCTGCCGTGTTGGTCCCAGTAAGGATGGATTTTTTGAGAATGGAAGATCCACTGAGAACCTTCCATCAGATAGTCGAGAACAATTCTTTCTAAAATACTCTTTGGCTAATAGTTCATCTGGAGAATATGGGAGAGCATCTGTGACAGATTCTAATCGGAACATACTTTCTAGAAGTGATGCATATCCTGGTTCGTGATTCACAACATTTTTCACTGAGGTAGTGGAACATCCTTGCCTGGGGACAACATTCGATGATAATGACACAATACTGGGTTGTAGTAAGGAAGAGGACAAGTGAACCTGAGCTAGAATAAGGTAGCTTTCAAGGTAATAGTACTGGCTGAATTAGTACATTTGGATAGTAAGATGGGCTTCTGACAGACCTGCACAGTTGGAACATAGCGGAAACCGGGACCTGCAGTTCGTTGTTCTCTAGGAGACCGCCCACTGGGTGAAGACGGGCTGGATGTCAAAGAAGGGAGAGGGTTGGCTAATAAGGGTGTAGTCCTAAGTTCATTTGTGTCTGTACTGTAGATCGATGAAGAAAGCTTGAGCTCAGAGCACTGGTGGGATCCACGTTCATCATATGGGATATGTTCAATTTCAGAAGAAATGGTGACGCCTCTTCGCCGGAGTAGGATCCAGCTATAAGCCATCCTAGGGTAGTTCCATGTGCGACTGGGGACGAACGGAGTGAATGAAGAATTTCTCCAGTGCTTATTTGATTAAGTACGCCTGACGCCAAGATAAGGTCTACGGAACTAGGAACATGAAAATGTGGATCTGCCAGATTAAGCTCTTCAAAGTGAGGCCACCGGTGTCGTGGTAAATGCTGTGATGGAAGTTTGAGTGTAGTTTGGGATAGAACACAAAATTTCAGTTTGATGTTAGGATTGTGGGGCTGCCTGAGGTATGCAGTTGTAACACCTATGACCTTTACACTTGGGGTTCCCCCAACCCCATTGACAAAACCAGAAGTTCTGCTCAGTAGAAGACCACATCTCTTAGCACGAAACTCGGATATCATGTTAGTTTCACTCCCAGTGTCAAATATGGCTCTTACACGGTGCCACTGGTTGGTTGAGGAGCTAATTTCAATTACAGCAGTTGGAATAACATAAGAATTTGATGGGGTCGATAGTACAGATTTGGCTCCTTGCAACCTGGGGACGGGGGAGTGAGCACCGTGACAACCCAAATTTCAATAGTGGTTTTGTTGAGAAGATTTCGAACTAATGTGCCGATAGGAAGCGCGAGACTGGTCATAATTACATTCATCAGTTGCAGAGAAGTTCGACCATTTGGACTGATGTGGAGCGCGGTTCGATTCTTGAAGTGACATCCCTTTGAGGAGAGAGGATCTACTTGTGACAGAAGTTTGACGGCGATTGGGAGATGGTGATGATGAGTGACGGCGGCCAGAAGATGGAGAAGGGGATCGAGACTGGAATGGAAAACCGAGGTGACCGGATTTCCGGTTAACTGAATTTTGGGGGGACTCAGGTTCAAATATCTCGTGCAGCAGCCAATGATGTTTGTCAGAACAGAATTTACAAACACGGTCAGACTTACAATGATTGATCGGGTGTTTTGGAGAGAGACAATTTGAACACAACATTTTCTCATTAACAAACGTCAGTCTACCTGGCATTGGCAAATTCCTAAAACCTTCACAATGGTATAGGAAATGAGATTGACCACAATAGAAGCATCTGATTTCCTGGTGCTTTTTATCCCCAACTAAGTCGGACTGACTAGATATCTGGTAAGTTCGAGATAAGTGTCTCTCACCTTTGTTAGCGGTTCTAACATTAAGTGGCTTGTGAATTTTTAAGCATGTTTCGCTAGGTCGAGCTCTAAAAATTGCAATCTTATTGTTCAAAAAGGTCACCAACTGTTCGAGTGTGGGAAGAGATTCTTGTCCCGAAATGACCTTTTCGTGAAATTCGTCTCGAAGTTCTTGAGGCAGTTTATTGTATGTATAGTGAAAACGAGAAAAATTTAAAGGATCAGTCAGAGTGATATGATCTATTGCTGTATATAGTGTAGTCGTTTCACTGACAAGCTTTTCCAGTGACTGGAGGTCAATATGATTGAGACGTGTGATCGCCTGGATTCTATCATGCAGTGTACATGCTGTCAAAAATAAGTTAGTATATTTTTTCATCAAAGCGTTATAGCACTTTTCATAATCTAGGTTTGAGGAACCTAGATTTTCAATAAGTTGGTATGGAGTTCCTGTCAGTTTTGATCGGAGTGCCGAAATTTTCTTTTGAACTGGTATGATTTGATCGTGAACTGCTTCGTTTATGCTATAATGAATTCTGGGAATCGTGTGATATCGCCTGAAAAAATGGGTACAGTTGGAATCAGAAGAGCTGATTGGAACAGCTGGAGCAGTTGGAACTTGAGCTCCCTGGTCAGTTCATGGGCAGAATTATGCTCGGAAGTATGATCAGGAATGAGAGGGCGATCAAAGTGCGGCAAAATGTACATTTTATAAGCTTCTTGTAGTTTTAATATAATATGCGATGCACGCTGAGACCATTTTTGGATACTATCTTCAGACTCTAATCGATAAATGTAGTTGTACATCCGATTAGTCCCTTTGCTCATAATAATTGTGTGATACTCTTCTTCAAAAGTAGCAAGTTGGTCTGCAGCTGTGCGGTTCGATGATTCAAAACCGGCGAATTTCAAAATCAAAGATTCGCAGTAAGAGAAGAGCTCGATAATCTCTTGCAAAAGTTCATGTTCATGGGTACCATACTGTGTGTGACGTTCAGGGTTTGATTGCGGCTTGGGACGCGGGTTAGAGGTGTGTTTATAGTTCTTAGATTTAGTTCCCGTTGATTTTGATTGAATTCCCGATGCCCCATCCTGATCATAATCCGTATCCGGACCGTCATGTTCATGATCGGATGAAGAACAATGTTCTTTGGGTGTAGAAAAAGGAACGGACTCACGGGGTTTCCTGCGATCCGACTGAGCAGGAAATTAACCGAGGTACTGAGGAAAATTCTCGGAATTTTACTCGACGAACTTCCGAAAAATCCGGGTCACGGCACCAAAATGTTTGAGGCTTTGCACAAGAGACTTTAAATTTTATAAATGATAAGAACTCGTGAATATTTCTGTAACTGAACGATTTATTTTCCTTTTCTCAATAGCAAAATAATACAGGCTAAAAAGGCAAAAGGTGTAGTTGTCCAATGAAAACCGAAAACGCTCTCCTCCAAAAACTGGCACCAGATGGTGCCCAGCAGCCAAACATCTTCTTTTAAAACAAAAACCGACGCGGGGTTGGGTACATCTAGGCGAGTAGCGTGATTCCCTAGTTACCTACAGCTTCGGTGAAGCCCGAACAGTGACTGATCTTCAATAATGAAAGGTTGCCTACCAGGGTCAGTTCTTCCTGAAGTTACTCTTCCACTCTGGGTAACCTTTAAAATTATATCATACATTCATAAACCCATGAGCCAACATTCTTGTGTTCCATTATTTTTATAGGTACAGTAGTGTCGTGGATCCTCCCAGAACTACAACTTTGTATTAGCAAATATTAGATCTCGCAAATAAACACGCAGCAGTGGGGACGAAAGACGTAGGGGTTGGAAGCCCAGCCTGGTTCCCCACCATCCCCTACAGACTAGAGGATGGAGGGAGACAGCCACCGGGTCTACAAATACCTGCCTGCCTCTTTTTCCTCATTCTACGCTTCCTCTAGCCGCTGGCTACTCTCTCTCTTCCTAACCCTGCCTCTCCCGCAAGAGAAGGTGGTACTTAATTTCTGAAGAAGTAGAAAAGTAGAAAAACGTTACGGTGATCTGAAATTTATTCTCTGTGAAGATAAACTCCCGAATGAACTTAAACTACAGAAAATCAAACTCTACTTCGAATAAGACCAGTACCAGCTTTCGAGGTAGTTCTGAAGCCAAAACAGTGCGAAAGTCTCTCATCAAATAACCATCTTCCAGCTAAATTCAAAAGATTCGACGAGTAAAATCTCATTATTTCTAGTCATTTGGAAGGTTTTTTTTTTAATTTTTTTAAAGAAGTACTTAATTCCCGCAAGGATCTGTGATATCGGCATTGATTTTCGTTTTATTTATATATTAATAGAATTGCTTGTAACTTTAGAAATTGTAAATATCAATTATATGCTGATGATCTACAGCTGTGGAAGCAAGTGTCATATAATGAAATAAATGAAGCAATATCGGAAATGAATGAAGATTTAATTGGACTAGTGAGTTGGTGCAATGAACATGGGCTGAAGATTAACCCTGACAAATGTAAAGTAATTTTACTCGGCAATAATGGGCTTTTAAACAAACTTGATTTTAATTACATAAATTCAGTAGTTGTCGATTCTATCCCACTTAAATTTGATAATGTGGTACGAAACCTTGGAGTTCTTGTGGATAGCAACTTGAAATGGACTGAGCAAGTCAAAAGTGTATGTAATAAAGTTTACAAGGGGCTCTATCAATTTAGAAGATTAGGATACTACTTACCTCAAGATGTTAAAAAGAATATAGTACAATCTCTTCTATTTCCCATAATAGACTATGCAGCTACTGCGTATTGTGATATGTCTCTTGAAAACACCCAGAAACTACAGCGCGCACAAAACGCGTGCATGCGGTTCATTTTTAATTTTCCGATTTACGATCATGTAACGCCATATTACAAATTAGCGAACTGGCTGAAGATCAGCGAGTGGCGTAGATTTCGTATAGGTGTAATGTTATTTAAGATACTTAAATTCCGTAACCCAACATACTTGACAACTAGATTTGATATGATGTCTAGCATCCACTCATTCTCCACCCGGAACGCAATTAATTTACTTCAAGTACCATCACACAAAACCATATTTTACGCCCAATCCTTCCATGTCCAAGCAGTAAAAATTTTTAACGAAGATCCCGACTACTTTGATACAAACAAATCTGTGAATACCTTTAAAAAAGAATTTAAGTCTAAGTTATTATCTTTATATAATCCTTAGTTGATGATAAATAAGATGCACTCACCTATTATTTTAAACCTTTGATTTTTTGAAGTTTCTCTAAATCTACTTTAATGGCCTGTTTTATGTTGCACCCCCACCACACTTCCACTTCTTCTCTTTATTTAAGTTAGGTTTAAGTTTCTGACTGCCCAAGTAATGATTTTGTATTTTTAAATCATGTGATATAATGTAAGAGAGGACCTTATGGTCCTAATTTATGTCACATTTTTCAATAAAACAGTCAAACAGTCTCTCTCCAATCCTCAAAAGATGCTGTGCATGGTGGTGGTCCGTCCATAACCAACAGCCAAAACTCCCTAAAAGATCCCAGGAAAGGGTGGTGATTCGCTCATAACCCGCCTGGGCACATCCAAAAAGATCCGGGTGTTGGTGGTGGTCCGCCCATAACCTTACCTGGCAACATCCCTCAAAAGATTCCGTACATGGTGGTGATACGCGGTCACCTTCCAAAAAGATCCCAGGAAAGGGTGGTGATCCGCTCATAACCCGCCTGGGCATATCCTCACATCACTCGTGATGAAACACGCCAATCTAAATTCATCACAAGTAGAACCCCTATTAACCGCCGTCTGAGCGTTATCACGGATAATTTTTTTTTAAACCGGCTAATCAGAAGGTTCATTAATTTATATGTAATAATATTGAGGGAGAAAAAAAGGTGATGTAGGATTATTGCTTGGTTTATTATGTACTATGTATGTATGTAATTAGTTAAGTAATACCTAATCTTCCATTTGGTGAGCACTGCGACTTTAGATGAAGATTCCTCCATGGGGGGTTCTAAGTTCGAGGGTCAACGTCGGATAAAGAGAGAGGGGACGCAACTCGGGCCATCAGCCCGATAACCGGGCCTCACTTTTTGGTCACAATAACCCCGGATAACCGGAAGCCCGGTTGATTCATGCCCAGTTAATCAGGGTTTCTTCATTTTATTTACGGATTGATTCGTTTTGTCACAGAAATAAGGGTTTCAACACACAAAAAAGTACCTAGTATATTGTATAGCGATAGGTAGATTACATGCCTACTGTTCTTAGAGATGAGTATGCCGCACCGTAGTTGGAATCCATTCAACATGTTATAAGACGTACAAAATGTAGCTGTGCCTAATAAAATGTGAAATACAACATATTTGAAAACTTCGGAGCGTCGGAAACCACGTCCAACGTTTTTTGCGCTGTGATAGATACCATAAAGTACGATTATGATTCGTGTTTATGATAGGTAATGGAATTTTGTGCATAACGCACGAGCAGCATCATCTGTTTCACGGCATAAAAACCCTGCGGTGAGGATGCGGTCCTGCGGGTCAGATAACCTCAGGGCCGTCGGCATACAACTTCAAGAATGCGACAAGATTACTAGAAGGAAGAAAACGGAGTTATTGAAAAATAGTCTATTTCCACTAATACACGAAAAACGCAAAAAACACTATATAACTATGGTTATTGTGTGTTACTGACGATGGTTTGATCACCGAAACCGGTATAACAGTGTTTTTTGCGTTTTTCGTGTATTAGTGGAAATAGACTATTTTTCAATAACTCCGTTTTTCTTTTAAATGGGTTTCCACGATTTCGTCGCGAGTGATTTAGTTCGTATTACTAGAAGGTATTGCTAGACAGAAAAATATGAATTATACCTTAATACATGAAGGGATGGACAAGGGCTCCATGAGGCATAAGTAAATAAACACAAGGCAACTTTTTCATATGCTCTGAGACTAACTGACGGCAAAAGTAAACGCAACATGGCTTTACATTTAACTGCTCTGCCTTAATTGACTAGGTACATAACTATTAACAATAACTGTGTTTGGGATGATTGTATGATTAAAAACGCTGCAAATTATTACCCAACGGTTTATTATTTGCCTGTATTATAGATGCCCCATCTGCGTAGACCTCTGTTTTCTGTGGTCAATACCTACACTCGAGCTCCCCCCCCCCCCCCCCCCCCCCAAGAAAAATCTACGTCGAGTAGCCCGGGAATTAAAGTTAGATAAGAATGCGCGGGGTTTCATCATTCATATTAAACTATTACATAATAAACAGTTGTGTAATAATTTACCTGTATAAATGCCCCATCTGCGTAGATCGCTGTTTTCTGTGGTCAGTACCTACCCTCGTGCTCCCCCCAGGAAAGCCCTAAATCGAGTATCGGAGCGAGCCCGGGAATTACATTTCATAAAAATGCGCGGGGTTCAATAATTCGATTATTAATTATTTGTTGTTATTCATGATAAAGTTTGTTCATGTTCCCAAAGTACCTATCAACAAAATCCAACAGATCCATCATTTTTCAAATGAAATGATATCACAGAACAACCAACTCGACTAACCAACTCGACCATACAGCCATCCGTGATTATAATCGGTGCTCCCTAGTGATGATATCTGGGCCGGATTTATACCCTTTCATTCACGATGAAGTTGACCAAGCTTTTCGTTGCAAAGGAACGGCTGGTCGTACAATGCTTCGGTTGGTCTCAAAAAATTATTCAGTTCAAGGTCAATTTTAAAAAGGTGATAAAAACCGTACCCTATTTGGTTTATTATTTTCAATAATGAACCATTGGAATCGCTCATGAAAAAAAAAAAGTTTAACCCCCCCCCCCCACCCTCACCACACCAAAATTTGATGGTTTGCGTTTCAAGGTATGCAGAATCCGAAAATGCAATAAAAACGCTGCTAATTATTACACAAAGGTTTATTATTTACCTGTATAGATGCCCCTTCTGCGTAGATCAAAGTTTTCTGTGGTCAATACCCTCGAGCTCCCTCCAGGAAAGCCCTGTCGAGTAGTGGAGCCGGCCCCGGAATAAAATTTTCATACAAACACGCGGGATTCAATCATTCAACCATTAATCATCTGTAGCGATTCATGAAGCATAAGGCAAATAATAAACCTTGTGCAATAATTTACCTGTATAGGTGCCCCTTCGACGTAGATAGTATAGTAATCCGCTGTGTAATAATTTTCCGTTGTGTAATAATTTACCGTTGCGTAATAATTTACCCAATAGTATTTCAGATTTCTTCAAGTTGCAAAAGTACCTATCAACAAAATCCAAAAGATCCATCATTTTTCAAATGAAATAATATCACATAACAACCAACTCGATTTCATACAGGCATCCGTGATTATAATCAGGTGCTCCCTAGCGATGATTATCTGCGCCGGATTTATACCGTCAACATGATCGTGAATCAAACGGTATAAATCCGGTCAGATATCATTGATAGGGAGCACCTGATCATAATCGCGGATGGCTGTACAAAGTCGAGTTGGTTGTTTTGTGATATTATTTCATTTGAAACAACGGTTTATTATTTTGTACAGAATACCCTCCTGTTACAGATCACAGCTCTCTGTATAGATAACCCTTCTATATAACATATGTACAATTCTACACCCTCCGTAGGTTAGTACCTAACCCCGTTCTCGTTACTAGGTACCTACCTGAATCGTTGTGTAATAATTTACCTGTATAGGTTCCCCTTCTTCGGAAATAGAATAATGAACCGTTGTGTAATAATTTTCCCATCAATAATACTTCAACGGTTGTTCAAGTTGCAAAAGTACCTATCAACAAAATCCAGCCCCTTCTTGGTAGATGAGCCGTTGTGTAATAATTTACCGTTGTGTAATAATTTACCGTGGTGTAATAATTTACCGTTGTGTAATAATTTTCCGTTGTGTGATAATTTGCCATTGTGTAATAATTTACCCATCAGTAATAAGTACTTCAAAGTTTGTTCAAGTTTCACAAGTACCTACCAACAAAATCCAGCCCCTTCTGGGTAGATGAGCCGTTGTGTAATAATTTACCTGTATAGGTTCCCCTTCTACGGAAATAGAATAATGAACCGTTGTGTAATAATTTGCCCATCAATAATACTTCAACGGTTGTTCAAGTTGCAAAAGTACCTATCAACAAAATCCAGCCCCTTCTTGGTAGATGAGCCGTTGTGTAATAATTTACCGTTGTGTAATAATTTACCGTGGTGTAATAATTTACCGTTGTGTAATAATTTTCCGTTGTGTGATAATTTGCCATTGTGTAATAATTTACCCATCAGTAATACTTCAAAGTTTGTTCAAGTTTCACAAGTACCTACCAACAAAATCCAGCCCCTTCTGGGTAGATGAGCCGTTGTGTAATAATTTACCGTGGTATCATAATTTACCGTTGTGTAATAAATCACCGTTGTGTAATAATTTGCCATTGTATAATAATAAATTTACCCATCAATAATACTTCAACGTTTGTTCAAGTTTCAGAAGTACCTACCAACAAAATCCAGTAGGAGTCCATCACTTGCCAAATGGAATAATATCGCAGAACAAACAACTCGACTTCATACAGCCATCCTTGATTATAATCAGATGCTCCGTAGTTATGATATCCGGGCCGGAGTTATACCGTTTGATTCACGATCGTGTTGACGAAGCTTTTTGGTGTACACGAACGGCTGGACGTACAATGGTGGTCCGGGTGGTCTCAAAAAATTGTTTAGCTCAAGACAGATTTAATAACGTAAAAAAAACAATACCCTTCAATCGAAAGTTTTCGAGATACGGCGTTCTGAACATTTCAACCCCTATTTTGAACCCCTCAGAGATGACTGACAGTAACGTCGAGCTTCGAGGACCAACTAGACCCCGAACGGAACCTATAACCCGAATTTCATCAATTTTATTTCATGGTAACTAAGAAAAGTGGCCCGTACGGCGTACGGCGTACAGCGGACAGACAGAAATATTTTGGTTTATTATTTTCAATAATGAACCATTGGAATCGAGCATGAAAAAAAAACGCTGCAAATCCCTGCACAACGGTTTATTATTTTGTATAGAATACCCTTCTGTTACAGATCACAGCTCTATGTATAGATAACCCGTCTATATAATATAATATGTACTATTCTATGCATAATTATGTAGATCGCAGACCCTCCGTAGGTTAGTACCTAACCCCGTACTCGTTACTAGGTACCTACCTAAATCACGAGTTAAATGTTGCTAAAATAATTCTGCCGATGACAAACAGTACCTAACAAAAAGAAACACACATAATGAAGTTCTGAAAAGAAATTGTTGATGAGGAGTGAAAAAAGTTGCAAAAGTACCTACCAACAAACTCCAGCCCCTTCTACGTAGATGGTATAATGAACCGTTGTGTAATAATTTACCGTTGAGTAATGATTTATCGTAGTAATAATTTACCCATCAATAATACTTCAACGTTTGTTCAAGTTTCACTACCTACCAACAAACTCCAAAAGAGCCATCATTTTTCAAATTAAATAATATCACAGAACAACCAACTCGACTTCATACTCCGCCAATATAATCAGGTGATCCCTACCAATGATTGGCCGTATTCACAAATTCCTATTGTGGGCGCGTCTCTGGTTACGAGAATTGGTTTGATTTGTATACAATTTCATTCACACTGGAGTCGAAAATGCCTGTCGGTGCAAACTTCGGGGCCTTACTGTGAACGAACGGCTGGACGTACGATGCTCCGGATGGTCTTAAAAAACTCGCAAGTTCAAGAATTATTTAAAACCGTAAAAATGTTTACGTAAAAAAATGGTATAGGCGTTTTGAAAATTTCAACCCCTATTTTGAACCCCTTAGAGATGACTCACAGTAACGTCGAGCTTCGAGGACCAACTAGACGCCGAACGGAACCTATAACCCGAATTTCATCAATTTTTTTTCATGGTAACTAAGAAAAGTGGCCCGTACGGCGTACGGCGTACGGTGTACGGCGTACGGCGTACGGCGGACAGACAGAAATATTTTTATTGCAGTTTTGGATTCTACATACCTTGAAACGTAAACCATCAAATTTTGAGGGGGGGTAAGAATTTTTTTTTTCATGCTCGATTCCAATGGTTCATTATTGAAAATAATAAACCAAAATTCTTACCCCCCCCTCAAAATTTGATGGTTTACGTTTCAATGTATGTAGAATCCACAACTGCAATAAAAATATTTCTGTCTGTCCGCCGTACGCCGTACGCCGTACGGGCCACTTTTCTTAGTTACCATGAAAAAAAATTGATGAAATTCGGGTTATAGGTTCCGTTCGGCGTCTAGTTGGTCCTCGAAGCTCGACGTTACTGTGTGTCATCTCTAAGGGGTTCAAAATAGGGGTTGAAATTTTCAAAACGCCTATACCATTTTTTTTACGTAAATATTTTTACGGTTTTAAATAGTTCTTGAACTTGCGAGTTTTTTAAGACCATCCGGAGCATCGTACGTCCAGCCGTTCGTTCACAGTAAGGCCCCAAAGTTTGCACCGACAGGCATTTTCGACTCCAGTGTGAATGAAATTGTATACAATTCAAACCAAATCTCGTAACCAGAGACGCGCCCACAATAGGAAATTTGACGGAGATAGAATCATTGCTAGGGATCACCTGATTATATTGGCGGAGTATGAAGTCGAGTTGGTTGTTCTGTGATATTATTTCGCTTGAAAAATGATGGCTCTTTTGGAGTTTGTTGGTAGGTAGTGAAACTTGAACAAACGTTGAAGTATTATTGATGGGTAAATTATTACTACGGTAAATCATTACTCAACGGTAAATTATTACACAACGGTTCATTATACCATCTACGTAGAAGGTGCTGGAGTTTGTTGGTAGGTACTTTTGCAACTTTTTTCACTCCTCATCAACAATTTCTTTTCAGAACTTCATTATGTGTGTTTCTTTTTGTTAGGTACTGTTTGTCATCGGCAGAATTATTTTAGCAACATTTAATTCGTGATTTAGGTAGGTACCTAGTATAACGAGTACGGGGTTAGGTACTAACCTACGGAGGGTCTGCGATCTACATAATATGTATATAATAGAATAGTACATATCATATTATATAGAAGGGTTATCTATACATAGAGCTGTGATCTGTAACAGGAGGGTATTCTATACAAAATAATAAACCGTTGTGCAGGGATTTGCAGCGTTTTTCACTCCTCATCAACAATTTCTTTTCAGAACTTCATTATGTGTGTTTCTTTTTGTTAGGTACTGTTTGTCATCGGCAGAATTATTTTAGCAACATTTAAGTCGAGATTTAGGTAGGTACCTAGTAACGAGTACGGGGTTAGGTACCAACCTACGGAGGGTCTGCGATCTACATAATATGTATAGAATAGTACATATCATATTATATAGACGGGTTATCTATACATAGAGCTGTGATCTGTAACAGAAGGGTATTCTATACAAAATAATAAACCGTTGTGCAGGGATTTGCAGCGTTTTTTTTTGTAGTTCAGGAAGAAGGTTCAGGGTTAGGATGAGTAATGGCTTTGAGGGGTATCAGGTTGGCTGCGGAGCGTTTGAGGGTGCCCGTGGGGGCTTCAGCGTGACAACCCTTCCGGCATCATCTGGTCCAGGATGTGTGGCCTGCACTCTGGCAAGGGGCCACTGAAGAGGTTTGGTGTCCCCATCCCTAATAAGGACAAGGTCTCCTGCCTGAAGATTGGGTGGCTTGTGAGCCCATTTTTGACGTTGTTGAAGGTTCTGAAGGCAGTCTCTCGTCCAACTTTTCCAAAAGCTCTGGGTCCTTTGTCTCAAGAATTGCCATCTGGACAGTCGATTTTCGGGAATGGTAGATAAGTCAGGTTCGGGAATTTGAGTGATTGGCTTTCCTATTAACAGATGTGCTGGAGTGATGGGCTGCGGATCATCTGGATCAGAGGGCAATGGAAGTAACGGACGGGAGTTCAAAATCCCCT
The DNA here is from genome assembly GCA_954871275.1 of Leptopterna dolabrata. Taxonomy (NCBI): domain Eukaryota; kingdom Metazoa; phylum Arthropoda; class Insecta; order Hemiptera; family Miridae; genus Leptopterna; species Leptopterna dolabrata. The sequence continues at coordinate 1,839,491 of OX940980.1, forward strand.
CAATCTTCGTCACGAGAACAGTGAGTTCTCGTTCGGTGAAGCGTTGATTCCCTAATGTCTTGAAGAGGTGGGTCTTCATTGACTTAACCCCTGCCTCCCAAAGTCCTCCAAAATTTGGTGATCGGGGAGGGTTGAAGGACCATCGAATACATTTGGGGGCGCAGTGGGAGGTGATGACGTCTTGGGTGGATGGTTCCTTTAGCCAGGACTGAACTTCTTGGAGGTAGTTGGCCGCACCCTGAAAGTTCGTTCCACAGTCAGAAAATATGCGTGCTGGAATTCCATGGCGGAGGTTGACAGACTGGGGACTACTTCTAAATGAAGTGCCTTCGTGGAAAAACAGATGAATAAGCTCACATATGCCTTGTGTGTGGGTGAATTACGGCGGGAGGAATCTTTACAAAGAAATGGACCTGCAAAGTCCACCCCAGTGTGATGAAACGGGGCATTCTGTGCAAACCTGGAGGCTAGAAGATGTCCCATGTAAGGCGTTATATGTGATTTAGAGAACCGATGACATGTTAAACATTTAGTCTTTATTAGCTTAATCAATGATCTTGCTCCAGGAATCCAATATCTTTGTTGTATGTACGCAAGGAGTGCTTGCTGCCCCGGATGCATAAAGGTACGTATAGTATGATACAAGAAGTTTCGTAAAATGTGCCTCACGAGGTAAAAGAAGCGTATGTCTTTGTGGGAATGGCATATTAGAAAGCAACAGTCTTCCGGCCACCCTGAGTAAACCATCAGGATCCTCAAAAACGTTCAGACTGGCGAAAAGATCCTGAATTTTGCGGTTGTGCCTATCTGCGAAGTAATGCTGTTGGACAATTCCTATGCACTTGACATTAGCGTCAGCAAATTCCAATGTGTTGATTGGTCCTCTCTTCCAAAGAGTTTTGTTCTTCTCCTTAGTGTTCCGTTTGAATCGAATTATATAGCCTACAACTCGAATTAGTTTGGTGTACGTAAGATGAAAATGTCTCACTTAAGTGGATGAAAAAATCTTGACGGTAGACGAAAAGAGCAATTGCCGAGGTCTTTACTTCGGGCAGCTGAACTGCTTCTGGTGGAGAAGATGGCCACTCTGATTCAGGGAGGCATAACCAAGGAGGCCCCGCCCACCATAGCGTATTACGGATGAGCTGATGAGGGAGAATGCCTCGAGAACCACAATCTGCTGGATTGTCAGAGGACGAGACACATGATACCACCAATCTAACCTAGTTTTACCCAAAATATTAGTTACACGATGAGCAACAAATATCTTCCAACGATCAGGTGAAGTGTGGAGCCAGCCAAGCACCACTTGAGAGTCAGTGAAAAAATGATGATTGGTGATCGTAAGCGATTTGAGAAACGAACTGACTGATTGGTACAAACGTGCCAACAACAGAGCACCACACAATTCAAGTCGTGGTATTGTGATGGTTTTTATAGGAGCCAATTTTGTTTTGGATTTCAGGAGGAAGGTTTTGATTATATGATCTGAACTATTATTATAATGAACTAGCTCATGCTGCATATATTTTTGCCAAACTACTTTTGGTAACGAGGTCGGGGGGAGGTGTGACGTAATGCTGGGGATGACAACTGCAGTTGTTGCGATATTACGTCCTCCAAAATGTTTAGGGAACAGTACGCAGCGTACCCTACCTTGAGTGGTGAGTAACTTAGTCTGGCCAATGCCAGCAACTGATTTTGAGTACGGCGACAGAGACAAGCCTAAACGGTCAACGCATGATTTCGTGATGAAGGACTCTTGACTGCCTGAGTCCAGGACGAGTCGTATTGTTTGGAATGAATCCTTGGAATCTCGAATTTTCGCTTCAGCGGTACCCAAAAGTACTTCCGAGTGGTTCGATGAGGCGATCGAAGTTAAGGATTTCCTATGAGGAGATTCTGAAGTCGCAGATTGCTCCCCTGCTCTCCCAGTAGACGATTTCTCAAGATGTAAACTGCTATGATGCTTTCCTTTACAAGATTTGCAACGCGTATTAGAGGAACAAACCCGAGTTTTGTGTGCAGGATGTAGACAATTTCGACATCCTTGAAAGGTTTTCAAAAGATCCAGGCGTTGCGCCGGTGATGATGACTGGAATTGTGGACAATACCTTAAGGTATGACTTTCCGCACAGACAAAGCATTCTGGAAACCTGGTATCAGGAGTATTTGACGATGGAGTTGATGGATTATGTTCAGATGGTTTCTCCTCATTATTTGCTGTTGAATTTGTAAAAGTGAGGATTTTGAATTTGAAAATCCCTTTGGCTGAAATTTAGCAGGAGTCTGAGGTACCTACTGGAGTTTTCGGAGGATCAGCAAGTTTGGTTTCAGGGATCAATAATAGAGCTTGATGACGCTCTTGAACAAAATCGAGCAATGCATCGATATTTGGGAACTCAGTGGTTGAGTGTTTGAACTCAAAGGCTTCACGAGTGGTACGATCGAGGCCTCTTACAGCCAGTTCTAACAAGATATATTCGAAACCATTCGCAATTTTCAGGTTTTTCAATGAAGTAAGTAACATTTTCTCCCACTTCAGACAAGAAATGGTTAAGTGACGTTCGCGTATATCTGCTGGCTGATGGTTTAAAATTCAAGATATGATTAATATAATTTGATGCAAGCTGACGTTTATTATTATAGAATTTCATTAGTAAATCCCATGCTTGAAAATAATTGTCCTGTACAAATTCTATTGATTTTAACTGTGCCATTGGCCCACTGAGTAACCCCAAAATAAGTAATAAGTAATACCAAAAAATAGTATTTTTCGATTGGTATTAAATTATCGTCCCCGTGAACTAGGGACTCGAAAGAGTCTCGAAACAGAGGCCATTCCGCTAGGTTCTGACCACTAAATTTAGGTAGATTCAATTTCGGTAGGTGAGCGCGCGTTGGGTGTGAAAAGGTGGATTGATTCATTGATATATTCGCTGAAGACGTCGCCATCGATTCGAATTTCTTTATATACTGTTGATAAAGGGCATGAATTTCATAGTAATGCTGTTTCACTTTGCCTCGTATATTTTCATGAGCGGCTTCGGGAAACTTCGGGAGTGTACTATCCACGGAACTCAATGCAAGTAGATCGTACCAAGAATTGTCGAAATCCGTCATTTGTTTTTCTACAGTACAATACATGCCAGAAAACAACGTAGCATTATCCCTTTTTTCCTTCAAGGTTCGACCAGTGTCTCGAATGACTAATATATCACACGCTATCCGTCTTAATTTTTCACGTAGAATTGTATCCTTGACAGCATTTGGAACGTCCGTCATAGTGTAAGGCAGGATTTTGAACGTGGAGTATAGGATTGAATTAATAAGGATAATATAGATTTTGTAGGTATTAGAAGGATTCTACAAGGGAAAGGGTGCCTATTATAATTCCACTATATATTTTCAAGGTACCCCTACAAAGGACCCGCAATGCACGGCGGTAGTGCGTGCTAAAATAGGCACAAGGTTATTATTAACGGCAATGCGAATCTAGTACAATAACATAACAAATGTGTACGTAACAATGTATGGCGATAAGACAACAAATCAATGAAAATTTAATAGGTAGATGTATGGAAAAATCCGGCTCGATTTAGGATCAATGTATAGGTGCCAGGAAAACGATTATGTTAGTTTCAATTAGCATTCCTTGTGGTATGATTCGACTGAAATTATTATTAGTGTATGTGTTTATTCCTGTTGTCAGACACTCATCACGCGTCTATGAGTAATTTAATATTTCATTCGTATTCTGTACCATCGTTAATTAAGAAGAATAAAGAATTCCGTTTAATGTGATAAGTCGATTTCATCACATTTTATTCTACTTAATTTGAGTGCGATGGATAAATTCTTGAAACCGGAAAAGTTCAACGCCATTGAACTTTTCCTATTCCGAGCCTATTTCCATTCCGAGGTGGCTTCGGGAGAGTGTGGGTCGGCGTTGAACTTCTAACCTTAGGACGTACCCTACTAAAACTAATGGATCTGTTTCTATGGCCAATACGACCCTTAATTCAATCATTTCGAGTTACTGCTTAGCTGACATAGAACTTCTGGATCATTGCTACCGGAATGCTAAGCTTAATGTTCTCCCTAACTCATGCTGCGACGTTATTATCGGCCACGACTTATTGAAACTACACTCGGAACTTAATTTTCATTCGGCGGACTGAAATCTCCACTAACAATTTGTTATTTGGCTCCGGCGAGAATCGAACCCCCTCCGCTCTTCGAATGTCTATCCAGGGACGTAACACCAATAATTACGAAATCAAGAAAGCATTCGAAGGATGACTATGACTTCATGAGGAAGGAGATTGAAAAATTGCTTGCAGACGAGATCATTGAGGTGTGTCGATCCCCTTGGCGGGCCCAAGCGTTTGTTGTTAAGAACGAAAACCGTAAGAAGCGTATGGTGATCGCAGACATTACTCGCAGACGATCAACAGATTCACGCATCTGGATGCGTACCCGCTTCCCGACATCGAACAAACTGTGGCTCGGGTGTCCAGAAACGCGTTCTTCAGCACAATTGATCTCAAATCAGCTTATCACCAAGTGCCACTTCGAGAGAAGGATCGATTACACTGCTTTCGAAGCGTGTGGCCGTCTATACCAATTCCGACGTCTTGCGTTCGGCTTGACGGATGGTGTCCCTTGCTTCCAGCGCGTCATCGATGACATGATTGCAAGAGAGAAGCTGCAAAATACTTACGCATACTTGGATGATGTAACTGTGTGTGGCAAAGGTAAAGCAGAACATGACGAAAATCTCAAACGCTTCATGGATGCAGTTCAAAGTTACGGCTTCACAATAAATCACGAAAAGAGTAAGGTATTCCCAGGTTTCAATAAATCTCCTCGGCTACAGGATACAGAATAAAACTATTTCCCCGATCCAGACCGACTTACCACTGCTTAGCCTACCTCCTCCTACCAACTCTAAGGAACTGCAAACGGTGATCGGCATGTTTGCACACTACGCGAAGTGGGTACAAAACTACTCAGATAAAATTCGAAACCTCCTGGATTCAAAATCATTTCCTCTGTCTTCCCAAGCTCTGTCGGATTTTGAACGTCTCAAGAATGAGATATCTAAGGCAGTGGTCAATACTATCGACGATAAGGAACCATTCACCGTTGAGACCGATGCATCAGATTTCTCGATTTCGGCTGTGCTTTCTCAATCGGGCAGGCCTGTAGCTTTTTTCTCTCAAAAACTGAATGATAGTGAGCGACGTCATTCGGCGGTAGAGAAAGAGGCCTATGCCGTAGTTAGTTCCTTGAAAAAATGGAGACACTTTTTACTAGGACACTACTTTACCATTGTAACAGATCAGCGCTCGGTATCTTTCATGTTCGCCAAGAAACACCAAAACAAAATCAAGAACGAAAAAATTCAGCGGTGGCGCCTGGAAATGTCATGCTACAACTATGACATTCTCTACAGACCCGGGAATCAAAATCAAGTAGCGGATGCCTTTTCAAAGGTATGTGGCGCGCTCCAACCTAACAAGCTGTATTCCCTACACTGCGATTTATGTCACCCCAGCGTGACTCGGATGGCTCAATGGGTGCGGACTCATAACTTACCATTTTCTATTGAGGAAATTCGACGGATGACGGCAAGTTACCCGCCCTGTAACGCCATCAAACCCAAGTTTCATCGTATAGCTCACCCCACCTTGATCAAGGCAACGCACCCCTTTGAGAGGATCAGTATGGATTTTAAGGGGCCTCTTCCATCCAGAACTAGGAATAAGTACCTCCTGACCCTCATCGACGAGTTTTCCAGATTCCCTTTTGCGTACCCTTGCCCTAACATGAACTCTTCTACCGTGATCGACTGCCTCGTTGACCTATTCTCCGTGTTCGGTACCCCTTCCTACATACACACAGACCGAGGAGCTTCCTTTGCTTCCCGCGAATTCCGGGATTTTCTGCATGCCAGGGGTGTAGCGACATCCGTGTCTTCGCCTTACAATCCGACAGGGAATGGTCAAATCGAAAGGGAGAACGGAACGATTTGGAGGACCGTAACACTAGCATTGAAGCAAAGAAACTTGGATACGTCAGACTGGGAGTCGGTGCTCCCGGACACACTCCATTCCATCAGATCTTTGCTGTTTACTTCGACGAATGAAACACCGCATGAAAGAATGTTTAAGCACAATAGGAGACCGACTCATGGTTTGTCGCTACCAACTTGGATGGTACCCTCGTCCAGGGTGCTTACGAAAAACCATGTTCGCACGAGCAAGTATGACCCGTTAGTGGAGGAAGTGAACCTTGTGGACGTCAACCCGCAGTACGCCAAGGTTCAGAAGAAGGATGGACGGGAGGTAACGGTTTCGCTGAAGCATCTAGCACCTTCTGGGGGAGGATCGAGAACTCTGATGCATCCGTACTTTCTCAGGAACCGATCCAACACTTCCTGTTCCTGATTCAACAACCTTCCAACCAGTTGAACTTTCTGAACCGCCGACTTCCAAACTAGGGAGCGTTCCATGCCTCGACGCGCCATGCGCGACTAGCGTCATGTGTTTATTCCTGTTGTCAGACACTCATCACGCGTCTATGAGTAATTTAATATTTCATTCGTATTCTGTACCATCGTTAATTAAGAAGCATAAAGAATTCCGTTTAATGTGATAAGTCGATTTCATCACATTCCTATTATAGGACCATAGGGCTGGTGATTAAACACAATTATTTCGAAGGACCTTGTCATTCATTATACAAATTTGGATTCGGTGTAGGAAAAGCAGAACTCAAGAAATACGAGCCTAACCAAACGAAATATATTCAAATAAAATAAAAACTCTTGTTTTAATGCCTCTAAAACTGATGAACGAGGAGAAATGAAAATAACTGATTAGATACTAAAGTCCGTGATAAAAAAAATGAAATGATATAACTGCTGACTCGTAAGTAGATGGACGTAGGTCTCGTTGGGGCCCAACAATGAAGCAAATGTCCCGGAAGGTTAAATGGTGAGAAATTGCCCGAACGTTAAAACATTGGAATGGTCTTACCAACAAACTTGATGGCAGAAGATGACTGTCCGCGCCTCGGAACACCAGTGGATGGAGAGCCTTTGGGGAAGAGCAATCCTCTACTTCTAGGGCGGCAGCAGGAGAAATAGCCTCGATGACCCCGTGAGGATGATACGGTGGAAGAATTCCCGATCGGCAAGGTTGATGAGCACCACAAGCCAGATCCAGCGGGAGTTGGCACGATGTCGGGAGGAGCACGTGCTGATTAATCGTCACGATTATTGGTGGGATGGTGGGACAGTACGGGAGCGATTCCGAGCGACGACTGACTACGACGAGGATCTCTTCGGCTCAGGCCCTGTGGAAGGGGGTTGTTTTGGGCGAGCTTCGAAAGGTTCCAAAGTGGCCAGACCTCACCGCTTGTGCAGCTCCAATTTGTAGTTCGAGCAGGGTCCGAAGCGATAACTACCTACTAACTCATATTTACTTATCGACCAGCTCTATACCTACTCGCTCGATTTCATCTAATAATCTTAGAAGTTAGAAATTTCCAGTCACCTACTCAAATAGAAGTATTATTGAGTAAATTATTACCCAACGGCAAAATATTACACAATGGTAAATTATTACACAACGTAGAAAGGGCACCTATGCAGATAAATTATTACGCAACGGTTCATTATTTGCCTTATGCTTCATGAATAACTACAAACAATCCATCAGATTGGAGGGATCCATGGATCAGAGGTTCAGAGGTGACCGTTGGGTCATATCTTAGACGGTCTGCTCCTCCTACAACCAGAGGGCAGTGCCTGCTTATTTTGAAGTCGACTCCCACATGAACAGAGTCTACTTCTTCTTATGCGAAGCTGCAGAAATACGCGATCTGATCCTTTAGTTTGAAGACGTTGTTCTCATCGACCATTAAATGTAGTACTTATCATGAACTCTCTCACCATTAATTACAAGAATTTTCAAATACTTAATTTTAGGAATGAAACTTTAATTTTAAATTGCTGTTCAAATGTATAATTTCACACAAACTCCTTTGCAACGATTGTATTACCAGAAGGTAATAAACTATTCTACTCTATTTGATTTATTCATACTTATTTAAACGTCCGGGAGAAGTTTCCATAATATAAATAAGGAGCCGCCCACAGAAAAGGTTTTCCGGTTTTAACTGACTCCCGCTAAAATTATAGCGGTCCAGAAGGTATAGCGATCCACAGTGCCAATTTGCCCGTTTGCCAAGACTTCCCGCAGGCTGCGCTTTTCAAATGTAGACTGAAATAATATTCTGGTACTGGTTATCCCGCAGGCTGCACCGTTATTTATAATCGAAAAGAATAGAACGGTTATCTATGCTTACACCTGTATCATTTTTTGTTTATTATTTTCAATTATGAACCTTTGAAATCGAGCATGAAATAAGAATTTTTTTAAACCCCCTCCCACTCAAAATTTGATGATTGGCGTTTTAAGGTACGTATAGAATCCAAAAATGGAATGGAAACTAGGCAAATTATTACACAACAGTTTGTTATTTTCCTCTATAGATCTCTTGTTATTTCCCTTCTGCGTAGATCACTAAAATCCTGTTAGCATAAGACCCTGAATTAAGTCGAGTCGTTCTTATTGCGGTAGATACCTACCTACCAACGCACGCACACACCGACACGACAAAAATGCAACAAGAGTTGAAATATAAGCAGCAGTTACAGGATAGTAACGTTCAGCAGTTACAGTTACATGAATAATATTCATGCATATTATGCATTTTTCCACCACCCAGTAATTTTTGAAATTCTGACGGCGCTAAACCTAGGTAGGAACCTCGACATATTCCCAAATTTTCACTTAGTTTGTATGAATCTTTTGGCCATGAACAACAACAAGAATTTTAAGTATATGCTTGATAATAGAGTCTCCCAACGACTTTCTCCCTATTTCCAAAGATATTATGCGGATGACGTGGGATCAGCACAAAACCTCAATACATACTGACATCAAACGTTACAGAAACTATGAAATAGAACATAAAGAACAATGATGAACAATGATGAGGCAGACTAGACACTTGTTTACTGATTGAATGCGAGTTCAAGACTGAAGGTTCCAATTTCAAGAATTCAACAATTTCAATAATTCAAAGGTTTATTATTGAAAATAATAATAATAATAAACCATTTAAATCATAACAGGGTTTATTAACCTATTATTTCACTTAATCACCAATCCCTGTTGGTTCCGTTGGCATGATACCTCCTACATCTTGAGAGAAACCTTTTCCTCTGCTCTCTGAAACATGCGGGCAGTTCCCATAGGACACCAAATAAAAGTGGAGAACTCTATTCATTCAGTTATGAATGTTTATAGGTAGTGATTTTACTAACCTATGAGTTTATTATTTCATTGTAGGTCTATTCTAACTGCTCGCCGGAAACTTAGATTTTTATAGAACTTATGTCAAAACTTATTTACGTCTGGAAGACCAGCCAAATGCCCTTGTCTGCCCCTCTTGAACAAGTGGTTCTATTTTCATATATTTTACATCGCGGTGAATCCCGATGTTGGTTCGTCAAACCATCACGTCATCCACACAGTTCCTGGTGTTCGAACTAACCTACCACTGTGAATCTTATTTATGTGGCTGCACCAAACAACCGGCCTATGACTATGAATGTGCTTCCGTGGTGGGACCATAGGTAGGTACTTACTAGTTAAGTATAGGTGGGATAGTAATTACAAGCTAAGTGAACTTATTACACAACCTTCCTCTTAACCCTCAAGGTTGAAAGTGTGTTATTTCCGAGCGAGCATATTCTGACCCATCACACATGCTGATCATCATTCAATTAAGTGTTCAATTAAGTGTTCATCATTCAATTGGAGTGTAATAAACAATATTATTGACCCAGGCCGAAAGACACAACAAAAAATTAAAACACTAATACATAACAACCAGGAAATAAATGGTGAACAAAATCCAGTGCAATGCGCGAACGTATTAAACCAGGTTTTTGCTGAAAATGGCGAAAAACTGGCTAACAATCTTAAACCCACAGCCAAATATTCCTATTTGAACACGGAGGTGCCAACGCTAAAAAACCAGTTCAATTTTACTTCCACATGCGTGGAAGATGTCATTAAAGCGATCGATTCATTAAAAAGTAATTCAAGCCCTGGAGTTGATGGAATATCGACTGAAATATACAATAAATACAAGACGATCTTGGCTGACCCAATAAATACTATTGTGAATTTGAGCTTCATTAGTGGTGTATTCCCAGATAATTTAAAAAAAACTATAGTTATTCCTATTTTTAAAAAAGGTGATAGAACTTTGTGCGAAAATTATAGACCCATATCATTAGTAAACACGCTGGCTAAAATAATTGAGAAAATTGTAAAAAATCAGTTAGTATCATTTTTGGAGTCTAATCAAATACTAGTTGAAGAACAATACGGGTTTAGGAAGGGAAAAAGTACATCCGATGCAGTTTGTCTTTTGAGCAAGAAATTGACTGATGACTTGGACAACGATTTGAAGCCTGTAGCTATATTGTTGGATCTGGCAAAGGCATTTGAGACAATATCGCATGATAGACTGTTCAAAAAATTACGAAATTATGGTTTGGATGAATTAACAGTTCACTGGTTTCAGAGTTACCTACTAAATAGGACTCAATGTGTGAGAGTGAATAAAGCCACGAGTGAAGAGATTATACTGGGAAAATATGGTGTACCGCAGGGTACGGTGCTCGGGCCAGTCTTGTTCATACTATACATTAACGATTTAGCTAAATTAAATATTCGAAGCTCAGTTATCATGTTTGCGGACGATACAGTGTTGTACACAGTGGCTAATTCTTGGAGCGAGGCGTACCTATTGGCTGAAGAAAGCCTAAAAATGATCTACGCTTGGTTGACTCACAATAAGCTGACAGTAAACATTAAAAAAAACTAACTTCATAACCTTTTCTATCACACCAAAAACGCAGCCTTACCAAAATACATTGAAGTTGCACAACCACGACTGTCAAGAAGATTGTTCAAACTGTCAATCCATTAATAAAGTTAATAATGCCAGGTATTTGGGGGTATATTTAGATGAAAATTTGAAATGGGATCGGCAGATTAGGGAAACAAACAGTAAATTACGAAAATTGATTTATGTTTTCGCAAAATTAAGAGTCTTTTTGGACACAAATTTCCTGATGAAGGTCTACCATGCCTTGGTGGCTTCAATATTGCTTTATTGTTTACCAGCATGGAGTGGAGGATATGCCACGGCATATAAACCTATAATTATTACCCAAAAATCAATTATTCGTTTGATAACTAAATCGAACTATCGTATGCCATCATTACCCTTATTCAGGCGTTTGGAGATTATACCATTTATGAAGCTAGCTGAAGTCACCTGCTTGAATCAATTGTTGAGGGAAAACGCTCTGGCGGTTCCGGATCATTTAATAAATACTAGGGCAAAAGATGTCTCTTACACGTTGAAACCACCTCGGTACCGAACTACTCTGGCCCAACAGCACTACACATACAGAGCGATTAAATGTTTTAATAAATTATCGACTGATAACAAAAAACAGTTATTATATAAAAGAAAAACGAAGTTCTTCAACTTTTTATTGAATATTTACTTGAAACACTTGTAAATTTACTTACCCTTGTAGTAATTTAGTATTTTCTTAACTACTATACGAACACTGTAAACATTTGTACTCGTAACTCTCTCAATATTGTTAACGATAATTTATTTGAAATACCTACCCGAATAACACTGTAATGAGAAATGCGATCTGATGGAGAGAAATCAGAGACTCATTTCCCAACGCGAGCTATTGAAGCTCATATGGGAAATTATATTTTTTTCCTTTACCATTATATATTATTTTTGTTTTGTAAATTATATGAAAAATAAAGCATTTAAAAAAAAAAAAAAAATTCCTCCACCATCGTCTGTATCTCTAGATCAGAGAATGTGTGGCATCGCCACAGTAAACGGCTGAACTGTTTAGGAGGGGTAATCTATGATTTCTTACAATTATTGTTTCTATCTTTCTTGGCTTGGCAACCAATATTTCATCATCATGAGTACTAACTCTACACCTTGCCTCACATGTACACACGCCTTCTCACCACGACAAGGGATACTTCGAGAAGGGAACGTTGATTTACTTGGTGTCGGGCCTTTAGACCGGTCCTTCACTGGACGCGATACCCAGCGACCAAGCGACTACGCGTATTCGTCCGTACACGAGCGACTGATCATATTGCGGTAAAATACATTAGGGGGCCCCCACTGCACGCGTATTTGAGCGATAGACTTTAGGAAAGACTACGCGTGTGCAGTAGCCTCTAATGGAGGACCCCAGTCTCCTCGTCTCACTTCCTCGAAGTCGCTTCTCATCGCCCGATGTTTGGCCGCTCGGTATCGCTTCCAGTGAAGGACCAGCCTAAGGCAATTGGCTTATAGCTGGCATCCACTGCACGCGTATTTGAGCGATAGACTTTAGGCAAGACTACGCGTGTGCAGTAGCCTCTAATGGAGGACCCCAGTCTCCTCGTCTCACTTCCTCGAAGTCGCTTCTCATCGCCCGATAGTTTGGTCGCTCGGTATCGCTTCCAGTGAAAGACCAGCCTAAGGCAATTGGCTTATAGCTGGCCCCCACTTCACGCGTATTTGAGCGATAGACTTTAGGCAAGACTACGCGTGTGCAGTAGCCTCTAATGGAGGACCCCAGTCTCCTCGTCTCACTTCCTCGAAGTCGCTTCTCATCGCCCGATAGTTTGGTCGCTCGGTATCGCTTCCAGTGAAAGACCAGCCTAAGGCAATTGGCTTATAGCTGGCCCCCACTTCACGCGTATTTGAGCGATAGACTTTAGGCAAGACTACGCGTGTGCAGTAGCCTCTAATGGAGGACCCCAGTCTCCTCGTCTCACTTCCTCGAAGTCGCTTCTCATCGCCCGATAGTTTGGTCGCTCGGTATCGCTTCCAGTGAAGGACCAGCCTAAGGCAATTGGCTTATAACTGGCATCCACTGCACGCGTATTTGAGCGATAGACTTTAAGCGATACCAAGCGAAGAGCTACGGATCCCGTTCGGATGGGACTGGCCACGTTTTCAAGCGAACTCAGCTCTCCATCCCCCTTTCGCATCACCACCACAACGACTCCGCATTTCATTTCCACGGAACTGCTCTGCTAGACCACGCGTGTTTAGTCGCATCTAATGGAGGACTCCAGTTCGCTCGGTATCGCTTCCAGTAGAGGACCGGCCTAAGGCAATTGGCCTTATAATTGGCTTACGCGCACGCGGCCTCGCCTTGATCAAGGGTTAGGTGAGATTTCAATAGTTTGTGATGAAATAATACGAACAACTGAAGTACCCCCCCCCCCCCCCCCCCCCCCGAGATATGCCTTGACGGCCAAGGGCAGCAATGTGCAAACCCAATCTCAAACGTGTTTACTGGTCTTTCTTTTGAACATAATAACTGAAACAAATAGAAATACATAACTCCCATTAATTCCAATCATACATCCAACTTCCATACTCCGTACTTTCATATACTTACATTAACAATAGGTGCTTTTAGCAATAGTCTTACTATAAACGTCACAATGTACTTTTACCTCATTTTCGCACTTCGTTTTGTTTGCACAGCTTTCCTAAATCCAGGCTCAGCTCAACATGTCTACAATACATACTTTCTGTATGGTGACTATCGTTCATGTAAAGTTGTCGTTTGCTTGTTTTATTGGTTTCTACACAGACCTGCACATCAGAGAGACCGAATCGTCACCTAAAAACATTTATGTGACATTAGTCACATAAAGTTATGTGAAATATAGGTATGGAACATTCGTCACCCTAAAAATATTTATAAAACATTCAAGTATGTGACTGAAAAACGGTGGAATTCTCTGACCTTAGAATCACAAAGGACAGCAATCTTTCACTGAGGATGCATACTGAACCACCCGGGAATGAATCTCAACACCAAACACAATAAACATTTATTTTATCGATAGTCGAATCTCAATAACAATGACAATAACAACATTGCTATTCTTTTAAATCATGAGATTTTCCACTGATTTTCATGACGTTGTATTTACCCTCACATAGATATTTTAAAGTCCACGAGTAGGCTCCAAGTTTGTCTTTGAGGGTAAATAACCCAAACAGCCACTTCAAACTCGGTAATTGTGAATCCAAAAGTTTGAACAAGGGAAGCTACTCAAACCAAAGTTGCCTGCCTGCTAGACCACGAGACTCAAGACTCCAAACCCCATCTCCGATGTGCTTCGCTAATATAGGCTACCCTTTAAATTTTAACGGTTCATTAAAACCGTGCACGTGGCCCTCATAAACACTATTTCCTTCCTTCTTGCGCGGTGCGGACTCCGCTTCCGACAAAACAGGTCGTCTACCTTGAGCTATGAGTTATGAAGTACCAACCAACAGTTTTTAAAGAGAATTTATTAAGGTGAATGCATCCCTTGGTACAAAAGTAAGGCACGTGGTTTATTGGGTACCGCCACACATTTTTTTAAAATAATATGATGATGATAACTGAATAATAAAAAATAACTTCTGCCAAGTTCAGTGGCAAATAGCCTCGTATCGATAAATTTGAATCTGAAACGACCTCACTAAACTGGTAAATGCGTTTGTTAGGCCAGTATGCGTTCGTGTAATCACATCCCGAACCTATGGATTCCAGGGTGGTCTGCGAAAAATTGAGTACACAGATTTCGCGTTTGCGCATAGAAGTGGCCATATGAAAGATACAGTCGTTCCAAAATTCATAGGAGACAATCTAGGGCCCAACTCGCATGATCCCTAAAAAGTCAGCAAAATCGAGCAAGGATTTGCGGACACACAGATGGACAGACATAAAGACAGACGCCCCCAGGCAAAAAGCTCCCTCCAAACAGCGTTGAAAGAAATTATTTTAAGGTTTGGGGGGTAAGGAATAGGTTTCTATACACACATCCAACAGAGGGTGAAGGAACAGGTTTCTATATGCTTATCCAAAAGCGTGGTACGAAGCAACGAGCATGCTACTTTGGTGGGTAAAATGGCATCAATCCTTTTTGTGGCTGTGGTTTTCTTGGCGGGTAAATTTTTACAACAGGGTTTAGGGGGGGGGGGGGGGATTAATTGTTATTAAATCCTTTTGACCGTATATGTTAATTAAAACAAGTAGGAAATTTACGATACTGAAATGAAAACTACACGAAACACATTGGTGAGTACCTACCTACCTTCTTCAGAGTGACAGATAAGGTGACTTGCGACGAGTGACTAGAAAAGTTCCTTTGTATTGGAAAATTATAAACCATTGAGGAAGAATTCGCAGTATTTTTTAATAGAGCTTCAGGCATTAATCATTAGTTAGCAACGCTTTCACGAAGACGGCAGATGATCCAGGACGATTACCCTTTCTCCCACATCAGAATCAAAATTATTTGGTGCGAAGCCAAATGAGCCGAGGGCTTAGCAGAAAAGTTGGCAAGCTCGGTAATTCCCTCTGAGCTCTGGCAAATTGTCGTTCTGACTTTTCTATTCGAACACCCGGAATTTGTGAGGGCTGCGATAATGTTGCCAAATATGACTTTGATTATTCGCGTAGTCACCGAACGCCTTTGAGCAATGTGAAGTTCATAAAGCAGACGCATTAGCGGCTCTTCCCTGAACGCTAGACAAATGGCATATTATGTAGCGATTATCCAGAGGAAATATGACCATCAAAATCGGGGACACATCGAGTTCTTAACCAGTGCATCACTAATCGACCGCTTGTGTAAGATAACTATTCAGCACCTAGGTAGGTAACTATTCAAAAATTGAGCAGTAATTGGCCTCTTTAAAATGTATGTTGAACTTTAAAATTTACCATGCAGGCTCCTGTTGAACCGAGGATGATACTAGAAACATTTATTTAAACGTAGGTCCACAGGAAGGGTTCGAAAGAGGGGTTGAAAGATTCAAAACTTCTTGAGCTCGAAAACTATGTGTAACTTGTGAAACAATACCTATTGGTAATATAAATATAACTAACGTGGCTTCCGAGGAAACGCTTCTCATTATTTTGTTAACTTTAATTTATTCATAATTCATAATATAATATGGCCAAATTCGTCGAGTCCAAAACGGCTGCGTCAAGTTTGGGGTCAAACCCAGAGGTCTGCAGCGACAGACGGTTTTAAAACTGCGTCCTTGCCATTACCCCCGCCCATAGAAAACCTCTGGGAACAGACTCCCAAAAGAGGGGGATCAACTGTCCCATTGCCAACTCGAGAAGAATTCCTCCTCAGTATCTGATCGTTGCGGGGTTGTTGTCGGAGTGAGATTATTGTTGATTGCCAGTGGCAAACTAATCTTGTTATGGAGTGTTTTCACTTTCATTTCTGCACGAACTGAATTTATCGCGATTGTGGAAACCCGCATCAGATTATAATCGAGTTTATTGAAACGTTGTCCACTTCCACTGTAAACAAAAGTTACCTACACTGGTATGCCGGTTTGGAGATCATTTATCGTCAATAACATACAATGATTGAAAGTGGAATTTTACTGCATCGGAAGAAACCTTCTATTCCAAAATTGAAAGGATGTCGAATGTGATTGGCTGTTGGAGTGAAAGGGATAGATAAGAATGGTAGGAGCCAAAGAGAAGGGGGGGGGGGGGGGGTTCCGTCTGAAGGAAAGGATGTTACTAAGGGGGAACAAGCTATTTCATCCATATATGAACACTGAGGATGTTACTAACTAAGGGGGATCAAGCTGTTTCATAAAAATTAACATTGAGGAATTGCACTATTCAAACATTCACATCAGAATCAGAATCATTATTTATCAGAATTCTGTAGTTGTTTGGTCTGATTAGGTAACGTCAAACTTCAGTGTTGTGTCAAGCCTAGGACGCCACCAACCCCAAGCCCAAGGTACCATGTAGGTACTTTTATTTGACTGTAGTTCGGTGTAACATATACAATAAAACGCTGCAAAGTCCTTGTCACATGGGTTTATTATTCCATTGGACATACCTACCTACAGAGATGTTGGCTGTTTATTTATTGTTTCTTTCATATAAAATAATTGAAATAGCTATCTCTGGTGGTTTCCACCAATTTTGGCCCCCAAAACTCGAATAAACTACGCTCCTTTTTTTTAAAATAAATTATCTCTGATCATTGGTAGTGCCATTTAATCGTCTTGATCCACCTGTTGACACTTTTTCCAGTGTTATTATACAAATTGATGGTGATTTCAAACGATTTCCCAGGTATTTGACTCATAAAAAATCAATTTCGGGAGCTGAACATCTGGTAGAACCTCAATTTTCTATTCTTTGGTCAAAATCGACTTCATATTCGGTCTTCTCGTCCCCAAAAACATGAAAAACGATACCTTAAAAGCTCATGTTACCAACATGTTGCTAAAACGCAAAAAGTACCTATTTTTATACACATTTTCACTCATAACACCCCTGGGAATATTCCGATCGGGCTGAAAAGTTTCGGGACACAACTAGGGCCCAAATGGAGCATGTGTGCGAAAGAACGAATTTTTTAGACCGAAAATGAAGCCTGTACACGTGATACGGCGGACGGCGTACGGCGGACGGACATTGCATTTTTGGAATCTACGTACCTTGAAACGGAAAAGAAAAAATTTTGAGGGGGTGTTATAAAAATTTTTTGCTGAGCGATTAGGTACATAGGTGTATTATTCACAGAATAATAAACCAAAACGCTGCAAATCCCTGCACAACGGTTTATTATTTTGTATAGAACACCCTTCTGTTACAGATCACAGCTCTATGTATAGATAACCCGTCTATATAATATGATATGTACTATTCTACACATATTATGTAGATCGCAGACCCTCCGTAGGTTAGTACCTAACCCCGTACTCGTTACTAGGTACCTACCTAAATCACGAGTTAAATGTTGCTAAAATAATTCTGCCGATGACAATCAGTACCTAACAAAAAGAAACACACATAATGAAGTTCTGAAAAGAAATTGTTGATGAGGAGTGAAAAAAGTTGCAAAAGTACCTACCAACAAACTCCAGCCCCTTCTACGTAGATGGTATAATGAACCGTTGTGTAATAATTTACCGTTGAGTAATGATTTACCGTAGTAATAATTTACCCATCAATAATACTTCAACGTTTGTTCAAGTTTCACTACCTACCAACAAACTCCAATAGAGCCATCATTTTTCAAATTAAATAATATCACAGAACAACCAACTCGACTTCATACTCCGCCAATATAATCAGGTGATCCCTACCAATGATTGGCCGTATTCACAAATTCCTATTGTGGGCGCGTCTCTGGTTACGACATTTGGTTTGAATTGTATACAATTTCATTCACACTGGAGTCGAAAATGCCTGTCGGTGCAAACTTCGGGGCCTTACTGTGAACGAACGGCTGGACGTACGATGCTCCGGATGGTCATAAAAAACTCGCAAGTTCAAGAACTATTTAAAACCGTAAAAATATTTACGTAAAAAAATGGTATAGGCGTTTTGAAAATTTCAACCCCTATTTTGAACCCCTTAGAGATGACTCACAGTAACGTCGAGCTTCGAGGACCAACTAGACGCCGAACGGAACCTATAACCCGAATTTCATCAATTTTTTTTCATGGTAACTAAGAAAAGTGGCCTGTACGGCGTACGGCGTACGGCGTACGGCGGACAGACAGAAATATTTTTATTGCAGTTTTGGATTCTATATACCTTGAAACGTAAACCATCAAATTTTGAGGGGGGGTAAGAATTTTTTTTTTTCATGCTCGATTCCAATGGTTCATTATTGAAAATAATAAACCAAAAATTGTAACCAGTGACTAACTATAATGATGATGTGAAGTTGACTAGCGACTGCGATGAATAGCACGAAACAGATAGATTTTTCTGGTTTATGGAACATGGTAACCAGTGGAGACCACTATCCTGTGACCACTCACCCGTTATTCCAAGGTTGCAAAATAAGGGAACTTGTTTTTGTCGCCGATGGGAAATTAATATAAACATAAAAGATCCCCTAAAAACCCCTAAACTACCTACTTGAAGACGAACTCGACCTATTTATTGACAGCGTAACTGCAGCAAGCAGGTTGGTCAAGTACCCCGGACATTCAAAGAAACTACATCGAAAATAAATTGAATACCTAAATACTCTGTTGAAGTAAGAAACTTGCTCAGTGAAAAGGAAAGCTATGCGTGCAGAAGATGGACAGAAATTTTGGGATTATTAATTTCAAAAATCGAGCATAAAAACCTATTTCTTAACCCCCTCCCCATCAAAATTTGATATTTTTCTGGTTCAATTAAATAATGTCTGCCTATCCGCCATCCGCCGTTCTTTCGCACCGAAAAGCTTCGTCAACATGATCGTAAATGAAACGGTATAAATTCGGCCCAGATATCATTGCTAAGGAACACCTGATTATAACCATGGATGGCTGTATGAAGTCGAGTTGGTTGTTCTGTGATATTATCTCACTTGAAGAATGATGGCTCTGTTGGATTTTGTTGATAGGTAATTTTTTACGTTATGCTTCATGAGTAACAACAAATAATTAATGAATTATGGAATCCTGCGCATTTTTATGAAACTATAATTCCCGGGCCGGCTCCAGTACTCGATTTAGGGCTTTCCTGGGGGGGGGGGGGGGACTCGAGGGTAGGTATTGACCACAGAAAACAGTGATCTACGCAGAAGGGGCATTTATACAGGTAATAATAAACCGCTGTGTAATAATTTGCAGCGTTTTTTATTCTATTTTTGGATGCTACATACCTTGAAACGGAAACTATCAAATGTTGTGAGGGGGGGTTAAAAATTTTGTCCATGCTCGATTCCAAGGGTCCATCACTGAAAATAATAAACCAAAATGACAAATTATTAGGATGGAATAGGAGTTGTAGCAATAGGATTAATGAAAAGGGTAACAGGTTTTTGTTTTGAATAGGATTTGTGGTATCATACCACTTGAAGAATAAGTATTCCAAAAGTGTCGCAGCAAGTACATTACAAGATTTTGTACTGAAACAAACTTTTTAAAAACTAATTAAAATTGAGAGAGACATCCAAATAAATGTCGTTTCAAGTTTAAATTCAAATACAAGTTGTAGGGTAGTTATGGACTCTACTAGGATTTCAAATTTGCGCATGCGCGGACGAAAGTTATTGTACTTTATCAAGGAGAATTTGTTGCCTAACCCCCACCTACCCTCCAAACCTCGTCGCTTCACGACGATTTCTCTAAAAGCATTTCACGTTGGCGTATGCGCAGACAAAAGTTACTGTACTTTTTCAATAAATTTGATAAGGGACCATCTATGCTCAAAACCGCGCCTACTTTCCCAATTTCAACTCACCCCGACTATTTTTTCGGGTAGTTATGAGCGTTACAAGGAGTTGGCAAACATTTTGTGTTTCCGCATGCGTATCCGACTGTCAGCTAGGTTCACATGGAGACGCAATTCCGGACGGCAATCCGGCACGGCAAAGCATTTGCCGGAATTTTTGCCGCAGAGGCGTTCACATGGCAGCGGAGTCATAACAAAATGCAATCGCAAAAAACAAACAATTGCTCGAACTCGAAACCGCCAAATCAACCACATAATGTCGAATTTCAATATGGCTGAACAACCAAACGAGAGAGGTGTGCGCAGTAACCTCCGCGCAGATCCGGCAACTGATCCGACAGCGGAAAATATCTGGAGATTTTGATATAGTATCCAAGGCACTGCGTTGCAATAATCCATTTTGCGTTGGCCAATAGAATTGTAGAACGCATAGCCTTGCCGGACTGCCGTCCGGAATTGCGTCTCCATGTGAACCTAGCTTTACAGTCCGAATTTGATGAAACCGATAATGATTCATCAGGTTACCATTTTGCATCTACCGTCCGACTTTCAGCCCTTTTTGACGGTTCCTAGTGTCATAACTTTATGAGTTTTACAAGGATTTCACGTTTGCGCATGCGCAGACGAAGGTTACCGTACTATTTAAATGAATTTAATATGAAACCATCCGTGGCCAAACTCGCACCTACTCTCCGAATTTCAACTCATTACGACCATTATTTCGTACAGTTATGCCCGGGAAAAGGAATTTACCACAGACAGACAGACACGGAACCAAATAATCTTGATGTCTGACACGTAAAATGCGAATTGAAATTTTCTTTTTTGAGGACATAAGTTTTTTCGACTCTTGCCCGAATACATAGCTTCCTTACCTTTGGTAGTGAGGAAGCAAAAACTAGATGGGACTACCTAAGGCGGTGATCCTCTTTCATTTGAAAAAAGATTAATCGAAATTGGTGCAGTAGTTTCGGAATAATCACTAGACAAAAAAAATTCTGCCAATTCGAGTAGGCAGTACAGCTTCCTCACTTGAATCACATGAACGTGTAGAATAGTTGAGTAGGTAGTCCGTTTTGATACGGGACCATCTGCTATCCAACCGGCGTGTAACTTCTGCTCTCTACGACTATTTTTCGCGTTACTAGAAACGGTCAACACTTCATGTTCAAGCATGCGCAGACGAAAGTTACATTACGATTCCAATGACATTCATATGGAATTATCGAAGTATTATTCTTGATCGACCCTCTAAATCTGAACTATTTCAAGGATACTTAGGGTAGTTTTGGGCGTTTTAAGTATTTCACTTCTGCGCATGCGCAGACGAAACAATTTCCATGATTTTCAAACGGGACCATCTGCGATCTAACCCGCGTGTACCCTCAAAATTTCAGCGACTGTTTTTCGCGTAGTTTAGAAGCGTTACAACGAAATGGTCAACATTTCATGTTCGCGCATGCGCTGACGAAAGTTACAGTACGGCTCCAATGAAATTCATTTTTGGAACTATCAAAGTATTATTTTTGATCGACCGCCTAAGTTTGAACTCATTTCAACGATATTTAGGGTAGTTGTGAGCTTTTCAAGTATTTTCAATGATTTTGGTATGGGACCTTTTGTGACCTAACCCGCACCTACCTTCCAAATTCCAGCTCATTTCGACCATTATTTCGGGTAGTTATGGGCGTTACAAGGAATTACCACAGACAAACATACAGACCCGGAACCAAAAATGTTCCTCGATGTCTGAAACGCAAAATGGAAGTAGAAATTTTCATTTTGGAAGACATACTTTTTTTTTCACTCAATCACGAATCCAAGGCTTCCATACCTTCGGTAGTGAGGAAGCAAAACATTCCTCGACGTCTGAAACGCGAAACGGTTGTGGAAATTTTCATCGTCTGCGCATGCGCAAACTTGAAATACTTGGAACGCCCATAACTACCTTAAATATTGTTGAAATGAGATCAAACTTGGAGGGTCGGTTAGAAATAATACTTGATAGTTCCAAATGAATTTCATTGGAATCGTAATGTAACTTTCGTCTGCGAATGCGCAAACATGAAATGTTGACCATTTCCTTGTAACGCTTCTAACTACGCGAAAAACAGACGTAGACAGCTGAAGTTTTGAGGGTACACGTGGGTTAGATCGCAGATGGTCCCTTTTGAAAATCATGGAATTTGTTCCCCATAAGTTAAATACTTGAAACGCCCATAACTACCTTTAATATCGTTGAAATGAGTTCAGATTTGGAGGGTCGATCAGGAATAATACTTTAATAGTTCTACAAGAATTTCATTGGAATCGTGTTGAAACTTTTTTCTGCGCACGCGCGAACATGAAATGTTGACCGTTTTCTTGTAACGCTTCTAACTAAGCAAAAAATAGTCGTATAGAGCTGAAATTTTGAGGGTACACGCGGGTTGGATCGCAGATGGTCCTGTATCAAAACGATCCTACCCAACTATTCTACGCGTTCATGTGATTCAAGTGAGGAAGCTATAGTGCCTACTCGAATTGGCAGACGTTTTTCTGAAGTCGGTTAGAAAATAAATTTAAAAGAAAAGGGAAGGATTGAAAATCGAATTCAAAAGCAAGTACCTACTGGCTAATGGAAATACAATTAAAACTCGGCGCTTCGCGCCTCGGCGGGCGGCTGCGCCCCCCTGCACCCCCCCGGATGTTATTGCTTTGAGCCTGACTGCTAAAATGTAAAAAAACCACAGTCATGCAGCATGGCTATAAGAGCGAATTTTCGAAGAAATAACTGATTTTATGTAAAATGTGATGTTTGGGATATCCCATTCAAATATGGGGAATCTTAAACTTATTGGGTAATTATAGGTATTCAAGTATGTACGTATATTGTAGTATTGGTACTACAATATACGTACAGTTACTTATCCAACATACGTACAGTACGTATGTTACGTATCCAATACAAAGTAGGTAGGTATTGGATACGTAACAAATTTTTTGTTCCATTTTTTGCCGAGTAACACCTCGGTTTGTAGATTTTCCAACGCTGAACACGATGGTGAAGTCGGAATTGCGATATCCCATTCCGTTATCAGATTAGAGCAGACGAACGAGGAAGAACATCTCAAGAAAATAACCACGTTCCTTCATCTTCAAAGTGCTCCAGTTTGAGAACGGAATGAGATATCGCAATTCTGATTTCACCATCGTGTTCAGCGTACAAAAACCTTTAAAATGAGGTGTCACTTGTCAGACTGCTTCATTTTGGGAATTTATGGGTAATTTTTCCCCCCTAAAAC
Source organism: Leptopterna dolabrata (assembly GCA_954871275.1). Taxonomy (NCBI): domain Eukaryota; kingdom Metazoa; phylum Arthropoda; class Insecta; order Hemiptera; family Miridae; genus Leptopterna; species Leptopterna dolabrata. The sequence goes on from OX940980.1 coordinate 1,863,206, forward strand.
TCCCCAAAACTCCCCCTTAGGGTGACCCGATTCTGCCCATCTTCGAACTTAGCCTGTCGATTGCCAAGACAGATTTTTCGTGCAAATTTGAACTTTTTATCTCAATTCTTTCGAGAGTTATCGTCTGGAATGACACATACATATATAAATATATATATAAATATATATATAAATATATAAATATATATATATATACATATAATTTTTGGTGTCTTTCGGTAGTGAATTCAGGATGGTCTGAAACGGATTTTGGTATAAAAATCTTTCGGAAATTTGAGTTTTAAAAATTTTGGACCGAGAACAATAGCTTCCTTTTCTTCGAAAATTCGCTAAAAACATGGAATCATGTTTTAGCTCCTCGCTCTCACTTTATTATAGAAATGATCACGACGACCATCACTACTTACCAACCTAGTGACAACCAAACAAGCGTCATTGTTTACTATCCATTTACAACATTCATTTATATAGTTATATTATACGAAATACATTCGTGATAAATCAAGAGCTTTCCAACGAATGGAAAACGATTTTTGTCCGATGAAAATGAAAGAAGTTTCATTTCCCTAGCAACTACTCGGTTGTAAGTGAAAATCATTGTTAAAATACGCGCTACTTTCATCTCACTTTTTGGTCTCACTTTTCGGCAGGGGATCCATCGCTAAAACATGATTCCATGTTAAAAATGCTAAGACCAATGCTAATGGTTGCTAATGGATGCTAATGGTTACAACCATTATTTGGACGTATAGAATTACAGTTCAGAGCTTGTGCGAAAAATTCTTATATAGAAGTACCTAATCCAAACCTGTCATAAGAAAATAATTCGAAGTACATTAAAAAAGTGCGGTACGGTTATACGTATATATACGGTATACGACGGTTATATACACACGATTATATATATATCGCGATTTAAGGATGGAAACAGATAACGAAAATATAACAAAATTTGCAAGGACGCACGAAAAATGCCTCCGCACAAACGTGAGAACCTGGAAATGTTCCACCGTATTGTTGGACTGAAAAATGTCACTCCAACATACTTTCACTTACCTACTGTATATTACAGACGATGGTTTGTTTGACCTCCAAAACCAGTATAAAAGTTTACTTTGGTTTTTAGTGGAAACTGACAACGTGTCAACAACAAACTCCTTCTTTAATGAACAATTTTGCATTTCGTTAGGTAAGTAGTTCCGGCTTTTCGTCTAGTGAAGTGATAGAAGATGAATATTCTATTCAAGAAGAACATGGACAGCGGGGGTGGTGGGGGAGGTTCGAAGGCGCTAGGGAAGCGAGCGCCGGCTCGGAAGACAAAAACGGGCGTCCGGAGATCCGGAGGACTTCAGGCGCCTCCGATTGATGACCACTACGGTTTCCGGACTCATATTTTCCTCTCGCCGTCTCACAACTCCGACCAAGACGATTACTATGGTACTGGCCCCATTTCCGGTGGTATTCTCGATGGCACTGCCGGCTACGATTCTGCAAGACGAGGTTCTTCCTTCGCACAGGACCCCCGGAAACCGTCCGTCAGACCTGATTACTTCAGTCCGGAAGTAAGATCCAACAAGTAGTAACATGGCCCTTACTGGATAAATGTAACTTACTAATATCCCCTTCATTCCCTACAACCTACATGTGGTCCGAATAATATTTATTAGTTCGTTGAGGCAACTTTGGGATGGTAATGGGGTATGCGATGGAAACTACTTTTGGTGGAGCGGAATTTTAGTTGTGAATTTGTTTGATTAATGTTGTAAAGGGGAAATCTCTTTGATGTAACTTAAAAATCTTGATCATCCGTGGACATAAGAAGAATAATGAAATAAATAAAGATGGTACTATACCTGTATGTAAGAAAGATAAACGCAAAATGAGTTTTAGAAAATGTGAAGTGCGACTTGGACTTGGAACAGGAGTTTAGGAAAACCGGGTGTTGAGGGGGCTGGATGGAAGGATGCAATAATTCGTATGGATCTCTTCTGTATTATACGTCTCTCTAGGTGCATTACAGAGAATGAGAAAGGCAGTCTCGTAAGGGGGAGAAGAGCGCAAGCCTACCTTTTCCGTATTCCTTCTTTGACTAACTAATCCTTCTCTGTATTACACCTTGGAAGCTAATGTCACTATAACTACTTGCGTTGTAGTTGGGTACATTACGTTTTTTGGGTCATACCTAATTAGCATTACCTATTTAGCATCCGCGATAACTCGCTATAACTGGGACTTACGTACTCCGAGTTACGTCTGTGTAAGGAAGTTGACAATAATAAGAACTTTGTTGACATATTTTTCTCTGCAAATGTCCTCGTGGGCTATCTTAATATGCAAATAATTTGAACAACTCAAATAATATTCACGTTCTAGCTGTGTACCCGCGCTTCGCAACGGTAGAACAGACACCCCCTTTAGGACAGGCCCCACTCATAACAGATACCACCTTCTACGTTCAGCCGTTCTCATTTATCGATGCCGAGACAAACAAACAGACTGACACTGTTTTACGATATGTTATACTATTTGAACCGACGCGTGTTGCTGCGATTTAAATAAATGGAGCCAACGGTCATGTATTTTAATATGCCTGTATCCCCCCTCCTCAACTGATCAGAAACCTTCCCCAATGCCAACCCTAACTGCCTTTAACCCCCCCCCCCCCCCCGTATCCTATGAACCCTCCCTACCTGGTTAGAAACATTCCTCAATGTTCACACAACAAATTCCCAAAGTTGCACTCCAATTGGTCAAGTAGTTTTGAAATTTCTGTAGACCCCCCCCCCCCCTCTCATAACCTGTACCCCCCTCCCACTAACATCCTGATTGAAGTACCACTTGAATGTACTCGTCGAGCTGAATCCAGAATCTAATTACAATCGGATTTACGTCCAACCGTTCAAAGTTATTATAAGCATAAACGTCCTCATAGAAGTGATTATAACACGTTTTTTAGTAGTATTTCATTCATAGCGTTTCAACGGATGGACAGATTCAAATGCGGATTTTTCATAAACCTTCCCAGATAAATTCTGCGTCAAATGGTACCAGCCGCAACTTTCTACGTTCAGCCGTTCTCAATTAATGCCGAGACAAACAAACAGACAAACAGACACTGTTTTATTATATGTATAGATAAAACACTGAAATCAAACAAAATCATTCCAAATTAAAGTGCAGAAACACAAATCCATGGAAAACTCGGCGCTGCGAGCCTCGCAAGGAGCAGCATAATATTTGGGCATAAATTAAGAGCTTTCCAGCGAGTGGAGAACGATTTCCGTGGGACGGAAATTGAAAGTTACCTACATTTCCCTAACAAAAATTAGGTTGTACTGGAAAATTCACCTAAAATATGCGCTACTTTGGTGTCAATTTTTTTTACACAATTTTCTAACGTTTTCCAGCAGTTAGGCGTTTAGGGCATTTAGGCTATAGCATGTTCCATGATAAAAAGAATGAAGCTGAAAGAATGAAACAATGTGGTGATTGAATCGGTAGGTATATAATATAAAGACTGATTTTTACCGTTAATAAATTGGGGTCAAGACTAAAATGATCTTCTAGTTTTACATCGATGGCCAATATAAGCAGTCTGGTGGCGCACCACGCAGTGGCTTGTGCACGGCGGACGTCCAAAGGGAAACATGCCATCAAGGTACTCAGGCTGAGGCTAGAAGCGGATTGTCACAACAAACAACAACTTGAGCACTCCTAAATCTACAACTGCTAAAAGATGAATACAATACTAATGAAAGAAAACTAAACCTTTTAGACCGCAACGGGAACTACTATATATATTGTCAAAATCGGTATAAGAGTCACTTTTCTCACAATTCAATGCACTAGGTATCACTCAGATTGCAATCATCCAACTAACTGCCAATTTCCTTTGAACATCTCAACTTTTCACTTCGGTCGATTGTCATTTGTCACAACTGATATCCAGGTGTTTGCAATAATCGACCATACTTATCCTGGAGGCGCTTCGTGACATTTAGTAGGTACAGATTTTGGTACGTGTCGCCAACATCCTCCCCCCAAGTTATCCCGGGCGGTGGGATAACTTCTGCAGCTCATGGCGACGGTGTCAGCTGCTCTCGGCTGGCTCTTCCGCCTCCAGAAGCGGGTACAGCCGCTGTACAGGCCGCAACTGTTCTCCCGATGCTGTCCGAACTCGTACTAGCCGGGTAGTTCCATCTGCACCTGGAAGAAGTTTAACAACTTTACCTAGCGGCCAATCTATTCTCTTAAGGTTGTCATTTTCAACTAGCACCACATCACCAACACTTATTGTCTTCATTTTGTCCTTAGCCCTCATAGCTAACTGCCCCAAATACTCGGACCGAAACCTTCTCCGAAGCTCCTCCTTCAGTCTTCGGCGGTATCCTAATCTCTTGGTTAGATCCCCTGTTTCCAAAACATCGCACTCAGGTACCCCTGCATCCTGAACCTCTTGAATAAACATCGCAGGTGTAATAGCTATCGGCTCCGCTGCGTCATTCGCGACATATGTGAGAGGTCGGGCATTCAAAATTCTCTCACAGTCGCATAAGATGGTCTCCATTTCTGGATAGCTCAACGTCGCTCTCTTCAATACCTTTCTTAACAACTTCAACAACCCTATCATCCTTTCCCACCAACCTCCCCACCATGCACCTGTCGGTGGGATAAATTTCCAGGTTATCCTTTCTGTGCTACACTATTCTTGTACCTGGTCCCAATTTACCTGCCGCAGAGCACTCTCTGCTCCCTTGAAATTTGTCCCATTATCACAGAAGATAGTCTTTGGTCGCCCTCTCGTCGAAACGAATCTACGTAATGCCAATAAAAACTCATCTGTGGATAATGCCGTAACCAACTCCAAATGTATGGCTCTGACAACTCCGCATGTAAACAGACAAATCCAGGCCTTCTTGTTGCCTTTCAAGAAAATTGGTCCTGCCAATTCCACTCCGGTAATTTCGAAAGCTGCCGCATCCCTAACTCGGTCTGTGCAAAGAGGAGGAGATGGCTGCTGGATCCTTTGTACATCTTGCCTTCTGCAGGTTACACAACGTGAAATAACCGTTCTGACAGTCCTTCGACCTCCTAATATCCAAAAACGTTCTCTTAACATCGCCAGAAGCCCCTGTGCTCCTACGTGACACTCTTTCTCGTGAAATCTTCGGATAATGAGGTCGACCGCAGGATGGTTTCTAGGCAAAACGATGGGGAACCTAAAATCGTAGCTGTCTGGTCTATATGAAATCTTCGTATTCAACCTAATTACTCCATTGTAATACTCAAACGGTCTCAAACTCGAAATGCTTTGATCCCTAACTCCATTGAAACTATCTGCCTGAATACATTTCATCACTCGAAGTTCTGCCTCTACTATCTCGTCAATGGAAAGAGGTCCTCGCCGGGTAACTAACCATTCACTGCTGCGTGCTCTTGAATTGCGAACGAACCTATACATCCACCCTACCATTCGAATTATCTTTTCGAAATTCGAAAAGTACCTATAGTACCAATCCTTTGCCAATGGCTCCTTTTTACTATTCAGAAGCGAAATGGTACACTTGCTTTTCTCGCTATCGATGGCCTGTTCGTCGTAAGAAACGTCAGAAGACTCCCATGAATCCATAGCCTCCCTCAACCACCCGGGGCCTTCCCACCAGCGAGAGAGAAGAAGCTTCCTGCCTGAGCACCCTCGGGACGGAAGATCGGCTGGATTCATGGCCCCTGGAATATGACGCCACTGCTCCTGCCTCGTTAACTTACGAATCTCTGCAACCCTATTCCAAACAAAAGTAGCCCATTTGTCCCCTCGCTGAATCCATGCTAGTACCGTCGCCGAACCCGTCCAAAAATATGACTGACAATCATCCGGAAAAAATTTAACCAATGAAGCATGTAAACGCTTATAGGGGCTATAAGCGCTGCTAACAACTCAAGCCTTGGAATCGAGACCTTCTTCAATGGAGAAACTCTGCTTTTAGCTTGTATGAGCTGGACCTTCACCTCGAACTCAGTTTCCACCCTGAGGAACACAGCTGCAGCATAAGCTGACTCACTAGCATCGCAAAACGTATGAATACTCCACCTAGCTGACCCCTCAACCCCAGATATCCAACGTGGAATACTGATGTCAGCTACCGCGGGTAACTCCTTCACCCATTCCATAAATTTTATGCGAACATCTTCGCCTACCTCGTCATCCCAACCTGCTTTGTCCTGCCAAATGGACCTCAACAACTTCGGCTGGATTGTAACTGGACAAACAACCCCCAACGGATCAAATACTTTATGAACAGCGGAAAGGATTTTACGCTTGGTAATCGCATCTGGATCTATACCTTTAACGCAATCAACACTTACTTGAAGAGTGTCCAACTGCTCATCCCACACGAGCCCCAATGCCTTAGTCGTGTCACTTTCCGCGTTCTGTCCTGTATACTCCCAGCATCGCAGATCGAATTTCCCGTTGCCCATGACCGCGATGGTCTCTTTCCTGAAGTCGTTTAACTCTACTTCTTCCTGAAAACTGGAAATCAGGTTGTCCATATAAAAATTGTTCTGCAGAATATCTAAAGTGGTGTTAGAGTAGTTAGGAACTGCTTGTTCCTCACATTCTCTCTTGATTTTATTCAAGTGGTGCTGAATGGTTGCGTTTAACAAGAATGGGCTAGACACTACTCCAAAAACTACTCTGCGGTGTCGATAAACAGTTAACTTCCCATCCTTGTCCCTCCACAGAAATCGCAAGAAATCGCGATCTTCCTCCTTCAGCCCTATTTGCAAAAAAGCTCTCCTGATATCGGCAACCACCCCAAACTTCTTCATTCGAAACTTATGTAACAATGAGGGTATGAGTTCTATTAAATTTATACCGGTCTCCAAACAATCATTAAGGGAGGGAGCGTGCTTTCGATGAACTGAAGCGTCAAACACTGGACGAATCTTAGTAGTCGCGCTGCTCTCCTTAACTACATGCCTATGGGGAAGATAATGGCACAACTCATCTTTATCTACTTCATCGTCAGGCACCCTTTCAATCACCCCTTCTTCGATCCATTCTTGAAAAACTTGTGCATACTCGTCATAATACCCATCCCTATTCAACTTTTGTACCGTGGAATTCAACCTATTCAATGCCAAGTCGTAATAGCTAGGCAACGGAGGGTGTCCTTCCTTCCAGGGAAGCTCTACTTCATACCGCCCCTCTGCATCTGTTCTAATTGTTTCGGTAAACTTCTTAGCTACATCTAATTGCTTCTCTGCTTTCGATTTGTGGTCAGCTGGATCAGTGATCCCCAACGTTTCTAACCTCCAGAGATCTGCTACATTCATTTCGTTAGCTAACATGCTCGTAACGATCATGGCCATGCTTTCCCTACGATGACAGTTTTTAGGAAGGCGTACGACCCATCACCGTCCAACCTAATCTGGTATGCACTGCTACAAGATCCCCAGATAATGCTTCTATGTTGCCTGTGTATAGTTTGCCTGCTACGTCCGCCCCAATCAACAGCTGCACCGAACTAGCTCCTCTTCCAACGTCAGAGAAATGAATACCAATTGGTATTCAATGAGTACCAGATCAACAGATTCAGGGTACTCATTTAACGGTGGATATAAAATGATGCGTTTATAGTATCACAGAACGATAGTTCGTTTAGTTCATAAGGAGTCGTTCATATGGGGGTGGATAGGTACTACATGAGGAGTTTATACTCGTAGTAGGTATCACGGAACGACAGTTCGAAGGAACTAAGAGTTGGAGTCGTTCGCCGTTCAGCCCCGTGCCATAACGATATATTTATGGTAGTTCTAGATCAGTGTTTTCTTTATGTTGTGTGACTGTATTTCCACCCAAGCTTTATGACAGTAGCCAGTCTAATAAAAAATGTTTCTGAAAAATACTGCTTTTGTAATTCTAGAATAGGCTGTTAGTACAATAATTGTACTATGTTAATGCGAAAAGGAACTGCTACTGCATATAATGAATTCGGGAAGTGGGGACTAGAATGAAACTCAACATGAGGGAAACGAAAAGGAACTGGAATGAACTGATGAACTAGCTCAAAAGAACTACTCATTTCAAGTAGTGCTCAGTTCACATGAACTACTCTTACCCACCACTAGCTGGGGCCTACCATAGATCAGCTCAAAAAAGATTAATCAGATTTTAGTTTTGAAACATCTGCGTTACAGTGGACGTCCCTTATGGTAGTGTATACCGGTAGATCACTCTCACTCATTGCAGATCGTCTAGAGTCTAGACTCTAGAAGCATGTATTCGAGTAACTGATCTATAATAATGTTGAATTCATTGTGCAATTTAATTACCTAATTTCGTGACTAGTGGCGCGATATGAACAGCTTAAGTACATGTTTGACTACCTATATTAGAGTAGGTGATGTTATCATCAAAACAATGCCCGCAAAGTACCTATTGTGAATAAATTGATTATTGATCTAACATTAGTTTGCTACCTATCTATTGTTTCTTATACCTATGTCGTATGGCAGCTTCAGAAGTCGAGAATACGGGCAGCAGACATAGGATTTGCGGAAAATCCCACGTTCTCCCCTCCCCCCTCCCCCGTCCAGGCAATCTCTATCTCTATCTCTATCTCTATATATTGTAGTAGCGGTTACTACACTGAATCATCGTTATGTTATTTGTTTACTTGGATTTCATAAAAAAAAGTTCAGTTGTTATCTAGACGTGGCCAGAAAATTATACTCTTGTTGATTTGACATTGGAACGTGAGTTTATTACATTGGGCCCAAGAAGGATGGCACAACTCGTTTTTGTGTTGACTACAGGAAACTCAACAGTGTGACAAAAAAAGACTCGTACGCCCTCCCTACAGTACAATCACTCCTGGACGCTTTAGTGGGTTCTGCTTGGTTTTGCACTTTAGATCTCAAAAGTGGCTACTGGCAAATTGGGATGAAGGAAGAGGACAAAGAGAAGACAGCATTCGCAGTTGATGGCGAGGGACTCTGGCAATTTAAAGTGATGCCTTTTGGGTTGTCAAATGCACCTGCAACATTCCAGCGATTGATGGAGACCATTTTACCTGCAGATATCGCACTTGTATACCTTGATGATGTTATTGTTCATGGGCCAGACATTCAAACAGTGCTGGGCAAACTAACCAAGGTGCTGGGACGATTCAGGGAAGCAAACCTGCAGCTTAACCCAAAAAAGTGCTGTTTCTTCACCCAGAAAGTTCGATATTTGGGTCACATCATCTCTGCGGTAGGAATCCATACAGATCCCGTGAAGACCGAAGCAGTAACAAACTGGCCAGTTCCAACGAGTAAAAGGGATGTGCGCTCGTTTCTTGGATTCTGCTCGTACTATAGAAAATTTGTACCAAACTTTGCAGAAATTTCCCGGCCATTACATCAATTGACAGAAGACAAAGTGGTATTTCAGTGGAGCAAGTCTTGCGAGGAAAGCTTTCAGAGGTTGAAGAATCTAATGGTGACAGCACCTATTTTAGCCTTCCTAGACCTCCAGAAACCCTTCATCTTGGACTGTGATGCAAGTGGGCATGCGATTGGGGCAGTGTTGTCTCAGACAGATGGTGGGGTGGAGAAAGTGGTTGCTTACTTCAGTCAAGCATTGACCAAGCAAGAGCAAAATTATTGTGCTACACGTCGGGAACTATTGGCGGCTGTTAAAAGCATACAGCACTTCCACTACTATCTGTTTGGGCAGCAATTTGTCCTCAGAACAGATCACTCGGCGTTGAAATGGCTCTCATCATTCCACAGACCAGAGGGACAAATGGCAAGATGGTTGGAAACACTGCAAATGTACTCCTTTGAAATCATCCATCGTCCGGGGAAAAGCCATAGCAATGCAGACGGCCTGTCACGCCGTGTTTGTTACAATAATTGCTCCTATTGCACCCGACAGGAAAAGAATGCGTTTATCTCAGCCATCAGAGTAGCATCAATTGACGAGAACTGTCAGCTGGAGGATGCTGCAATTCAAAGAGTACTTGGGTGGAAAAAAACAAACGTGTTACCTAGCCCACCAGAGGTAGCTGCTGAGGATCCTCAAGTGCAGCAGCTGGTCTTACGTTGGGACTCTCTGGAAGTAAAGGAAGGAAAGCTTTACTATAAATGGTCTTCAGGAAGAACTAATCGTTTGCAACTGGTCGTTCCCACTTATATGGTTCCAAAAATTCTGCAACAGTGCCATGATCAGCCTACGGGTGGCCATTTTGGGTATTGGAAGACTCTGTCCAAGGCGAGACAGCTGTATTTTTGGCTGGGAATGGCTCGGGACGTCTGGGATTGGTGCCGCAGCTGTCAATCATGTCAGAAAATTAAAACGCAAAGAAGCCTTCCAGCACCTCTACAGCAATGCCCCATGGGTGGCCCATTTGACAGAATTGGAGTCGACATTCTGGGGCGTTTCCCTGAAACAAAGCGTGGGAACAGGTATGTGCTGGTAGTGTCCGACTATTTTACCAAATGGCCCGAGGCAATTGCAATCCCAAATCAGGAGGCGGAAACAGTAGCCAAGGCTCTGGTAGACCATGTCTTTAGTAGGGTCGGAGTTCCTTGGGAAATCCATACCGACCAGGGGACAAATTTTGAGGCTCAGCTGTTTCGTGAGGTGGCTCAACTAATGGGATCAAGACGCACAAGGGCGACACCTCTGCATCCACAGTCAGGAGGATTGGTTGAGCGATTGAACCGGACCCTCACAAAATACTTGGCCGCTTACATTGGTCAGCATCAAGATGACTGGGATGAGAAAATCCCACTGTTCCTTCTTGCATATCGATCAGCGCCTCACAAAACCACAGGATTTTCTCCAGCGCAGTTGCTGTATGGGAGAGACCTTCATCTGCCAGATGACTTGTTCCGACCAAATGTCACTGCAGAGACGCTCACCACACCCTACGCCTTCCAGCTCAGAGCCGACTTGGAGAAAATCAGGGAGTTCGCAAGAGAAACCATGAAAGTGAACATGCGGCGACAAAAGGAGTGGTTTGACAAGCGGGCGAGAGAGCGAATTTTCAATGTAGGGGATTGGGTATGGGTTCATGATCCAAAGCGGGTGAGGGGGCGCTGCCCAAAGCTTGAACCTCAGTGGACTGGACCCTGGGTAGTGACCAGAAAGAAGAATGACGTCATCCTGGAAGTCAAGATGGGACGGAAGAGGCGTTTGCTTCACGTCAATCGTATTGCCCTGGCTGATGTACGACCACAGGAGGAGCCGAAAGAAGGAAGAGGATAGTGTAGTAGCGGTTACTACACTGAATCATCGTTATGTTATTTGTTTACTTGGATTTCATAAAAAAAAGTTCAGTTGTTATCTAGAGGTGGCCAGAAAATTATACTCTTGTTGATTTGACATTGGAACGTGAGTTTATTACAATATTATAAAAACGAATCTCTGTGAGTGAGTGAGTGAGTGAGTGAGTCTGTCTGTCTGTCCGTCTTCCCACGGCCTAACGGCTCGACTGATATCGACCAAATTTGGCACGAATATCCAGTAGGCTCCCAAGTTGTGCAACGTCGCATTTTTAATTCCCTGACCATAGCGGAACTATGGTCGACCATGGTCAACTCCTGAATGGCTTGACGGATATCGAACAAATTTGGCACGAATATCCAGTAGGCTCCCAAGTTGTGCAACGTCGCATTTTTAATTCACTCACCATAGTGGAACTATGGTCGACCATGGTCAACTCCTGAATGGCTTGACGGATATCGACCAAATTTGGCACGAATATCCAGTAGGCTCCCAAGTTGTGCAACGTCGCATTTTTAATTCCCTGACCATAGCGGGACTATGGTCGACCATGGTCAACTTCGTTAATTGAAATGGTAACCCCTATTTTTTATCGCGTATTCGTAATCTACGTGAAATTCTATCTACGATCGACCCTTCGGACTACCCCCGCGGTCGACCATAGCGCATCCATGGGCCCCTCCATGGTCGAATCCCGAATTGCTCAACGGATATCGACCAAATTTGGCACGAATATCCAGTAGGCTCCCAAGTTGTGCAACGTCGCATTTTCGTTAATTGAAATGGCAACCCCTATTTTTTATCGCGTATCCGTAATCTACGTGAAATTCTATCTACGATCGACCCTTCGGTCTACCCCCGCGGTCGACCATAGCGCATCCATGGGCCCCTCCATGGTCGAATCCCGAATTGCTCAACGGATATCGACCAAATTTGACACGAATATCCAGTAGGCTCCCAAGTTGTGCAACGCCGCATTTTTAATTCCCTCACCATAGCGGAACTATGGTCGACCATGGTCAACTCCTGAATGGCTTGACGGATATCGACCAAATTTGGCACGAATATCCAGTAGGCTCCCAAGTTGTGCAACGTCGCATTTTTAATTCCCTGACCATAGCGGAACTATGGTCGACCATGGTCAACTTCGTTAATTGAAATGGTAACCCCCTATTTTTTATCGCGTATTCGTAATCTACGTGAAATTCTATCTACGATCGACCATTCGGACTACCCCCGCGGTCGACCATAGCGCATCCATAAGCCCCTCCATGGTCGAATCCCGAATTGCTCCACGGATATCGACCAAATTTGGCACCAATATCCGGTAGCCTCCGAAGTTGAACGTAGGCGCATTTTTAATTCCCTGACCATAGCGGAAATATGGTCGACCATGGTCAACTCCTGAATGGCTTGACGGATTTTGATAAAATTGGGCACAAATATCCAGTAGGTAATTTTTCCGTCGTTTGTTGGTTCCACGATACTGCGTACAGCGAATCTTGGACAACGAGCGAAGCGAGCGGTCAGGTTAGTATATTATAAAAACGAATCTCTGTCTGTCTGTCTGTCTTCCCACGGCCTAACGGCTCGACGGATATCGACCAAATTTGGCACGCATATCCAGTAGGCTCCCAAGTTGTGCAACGTCGCATTTTTAATTCCCTGGCCATAGCGGAACTATGGTCGACCATGGTCAACTCCTGAATGGCTTGTCGGATATCGACCAAATTTGGCACGAATATCCAGTAGGCTCCCAAGTTGTGCAACGTCGCATTTTTAATTCCCTGACCATAGCGGAACTATGGTCGACCATGGTCAACTCCTGAATGGCTTGACGGATATCGACCAAATTTGGCACGAATATCCAGTAGGCTCCCAAGTTGTGCAACGTCGCATTTTTAATTCCCTCACCATAGCGGAACTATGGTCGACCATGGCCAACTTCGTTAATTGAAATGGTAACCCCTATATTTTATCGCGTATTCGTAATCTACGTGAAATTCTATCTACGATCGACCCTTCGGACTACCCCCGCGGTCGACCATAGCGCATCCATGGGCCCCTCCATGGTCGAATCCCGAATTGCTCAACGGATATCGACCAAATTTGGCACGAATATCCAGTAGGCTCCCAAGTTGAGCAACGTCGCATTTTTAATTCCCTGACCATAGCGGAAGTATGGTCGACCATGGTCAACTTCGTTAATTGAAATGGTAACCCCTATTTTTTATCGCGTATTCGTAATCTACGTGAAATTCTTTCTACGATCGACCCTTCGGACTACCCCCGCGGTCGACCATAGCGCATCCATGGGCCCCTCCATGGTCGAATCCCGAATTGCTCAACGGATATCGACCAAATTTGGCAAGAATATCCAGTAGGCTCCCAAGTTGTGCAACGACGCATTTTTTATTCCCTGACCATAGCGGAACTATGGTCGACCATGGTCAACTTCGTTAATTGAAATGGTAACCCCTATTTTTTATCGCGTATTCGATATCTCCGTGAAATTCTATCTACGATCGACCCTTCGGACTACCCCCGCGGTCGACCATAGCGCATCCATTGGCCCCTCCATGGCCGAATCCCGAATTGCTCAACTGATATCGACCAAATTTGGCACGAATATCCTGTAGGCTCCCAAGTTGTGCAACGTCGCATTTTTAATTCCCTGACCATAGCGGAACTATGGTCGACCATGGTCAACTTCGTTAATTGAAATGGTAACCCCTATATTTTATCGCGTATTCGTAATCTACGTGAAATTCTATCTACGATCGACCCTTCGGACTACCCCCGCGGTCGACCATAGCGCATCCATGGGCCCCTCCATGGTCGAATCCCGAATTTCTCAACGGATATCGACCAAATTTGGCACGAATATCCAGTAGGCTCCCAAGTTGTGCAACGTTGCATTTTTAGTTCCCTGACCATAGCGGAACTATGGTCGACCATGGTCAACTCCTGAATGGCTTGACGGATATCGACCAAATTTGGCACAAATATCCAGTAGGCTCCCAAGTTGTGCAACGTCACATTTTTAATTCCCTCACCATAGCGGAACTATGGTCGACCATGGTCAACTTCGTTAATTGAAATGGTAACCCCTATTTTTTATCGCGTATTCGTAATCTACGTGAAATTCTATCTACGATCGACCCTTCGGACTACCCCCGCGGTCGACCATAGCGCATCCATAGGCCCCTCCATGGTCGAATCCCGAATTGCTCAACGGATATCGACCAAATTTGGCACCAATATCCGGTAGCCTCCGAAGTTGAACGTAGGCGCATTTTTAATTCCCTGACCATAGCGGAAATATGGTCGACCATGGTCAACTCCTGAATGGCTTGACGGATTTTGATAAAATTGGGCACAAATACCCAGTAGGCTATGGGATCTTTCCTTCGTTTGTTGGTTCCACGATACTGCGTACAGCGAATCTCGGATAGCGAGCGAAGCGAGCGGTCAGGCTAGTATATAAATAAAGTCGAAACTCCGGCGATGTAGAGCTCAACTAGACAGATATCTGTGTCAAAGAAAGAAGAACCATGTGAATCAGTTGAGAATTAAGCCGTGGACAGCGCACACAAGATTTATCCTAAAACCCCACGCTTTTTCTGCATTAACCCCTTCCTCTCCTCTAGAAGTTAATTTCCAAATTCCGGCCACGTAGGGCACAACTAGACAGTTTTCTGCATCGAAAAAAGAACGACGCAAATCGGTTGAGAATTATGGCCTGGGCAGCGCACACAAGATTTAGCCGGAAACCCACTTTTTTCAGAATCAAGCCCATTCCCCCCTTCTAAATGCAAATTTCGAAATTCCGGCGATGTAGGGCACAACTAGACAATTTTCTTCGTCGAACAAAGAAGAACCACGCAAATCGGTTAAGAATTGCGGCCTGGGCAGCGCACACAATATTTTGGACTCAGAATGGTAAACGGATCTGAATGGTTTCGTGATGGATTTGAATGAGGTTCTTTTCGTTCTCGGTGAATACATAAGGACGTCTCTTACTACTGAGGGGCGTCCTAAAAAGTCAATCATATAGCAACTGAGAAGAGCCCGTGGCAGTTGTACTCACAAGAACGGGGAGATACGATAGTCGTATCCCCAATCTGTATACGTTAGGAGCCATTGAGTGGAAACAGGGGAGACACAACAAACTCTCTAAAAATGAATTAATTATTGTAATATTTAAATTGTATTAATTTGAAAACAGTCCTATGGTTGTAGGTTTAAGTTATTCTGGCAAAATCCATTGAGCAGGAATAATGGAATTCGGGTGGATGAGCAGTGTTTTTGTGAATGTCTGAGTGCCACTAATAGATCCACTTGTGAGTGTGGAGACGCAATTTCTCTGAAATAAGACGTCCTATCCCGGACGTCTTATTTCAGTGGGTTTGTTTTTAATAGCTAACCGTTTTCCATAAAAGGGTAGTTCCACAAACGATGCGCCAGGGGACTTTTCTCACCTAAGACCGAGTCGAGTGATAAATTACTTCCTTCAACTTCTTTTCATTACCAACCTCCATAAAGTGGCCGAAGCAGACTTGGGTTTAACGCGCCTCTAGCGGTTTCCAAGTTTTCAAAAGCTGCTTTCTGCTGTGGGATTGTGAGCACGTATAGACACAAGTTCAAGTGGCGGTGTCCACGATTAATAGGGACTACGTCTTTCTTCAGAGGTCCCTTGGGTTAAGTTCGGTAAGTCGTGAATTCATCTTCCGCCTTAGATACTAGTGGGTGCTTAAAATTATCTGAGCCCAACCCGTGGCTTCTCTATAACTTACCTTCCTATAATGCAATACTACAATACAATAATACAATAATACAAAAACCCTACATACAATACTACATATAATACAATAATACAATAATCAAGTCGTCAGTGAGTGAGGACGTATTCTTATCGCTTGTGTCGAGTAGCCGTGTTCGCGCTTGTTTTGCATAGTCTACCTTACAGTGCCTATTATCGAACTAAAACGATAAACATGGATTGTGCCAAGTGCAGTCGGGAGCTGAACTCACCGAGAAAAACGGCGAATGCTGCAAGTTTGCTTTGGTTTTTCACCAATCATGTACTCGGTTGAAGAGTGTGGAAAACTACAAGAAATTGCGTAAGGATTTGAGATAAAATTGGAAGCCATCAGACTGTATGGCGAATAAAGAAGATCCGCGGTCGAGCCATGTTGATTCGGACTCTGATGCCTCCGAAAATGATGAGATAGGCTCAATAGCCTCAACCTTGAATAATAAGATAGATGCACTCCTGTGTAAATTCGATAAAATTAATAAATAAATAAAAAATTCTGGAGACATCGATGAAATTTTTCAAAAATTTTTTTGAAGGAGTCAAAAAAACCATGGAGGAAATTAGAGAGGACATGGATGCTGTGGGAAAACAGAAAATGGCTCTTCTACATGATAATAGTATTTTGAAAAAGGAAATTACTGATCTAAAATTCAAGGTAAATGATTTGGAGCAATCTTCTATGTCTACTACATTGGACATAAAGGGAATCCCTGTGATCCCTAACGAAGATCTGATGGAGATAACGAAAACCCTGTTGAATAAGCTTTAAATCCCTGATGAAATTTCGTCATGTACAACAATATATCGCATTGGCAAGTCTGTTTTATCAGCGTCTCACACACTTCTTTCACTTCCATCAATACTTGTGAAGTTATCTAGTGTGGATCGGAAGGAGTTATGGATGAAACAGATGAGGACCTTCAGAAATATCACTGCGAAGGACTTGCACTCGAGCTTCCATGGATCAAGAATCTACGTTAATGAACGCCTTACTTCTTGTAATGCAAGGATCTTCACGCTCACAAGGAAGTTCCAAGTTCAGCGAGAAACTTCGTTATTTAAAGATAATTTCTCCTTACTGGGAGAAAGTTCAGGCCATGGATATGTCTTTTCGAATGAAAAAGAAAACTCCTTCTAAATGCAGTATAATTTATTTACTTCAGGTAGTAATGCTAAGCAGAGGTTTACGATAAGAAAAATATGATATACTAGCTGACCCGGCAAACGTTGTTCTGCCATATAAATTATTTCTAGTGAATATTTTGGTTCCTAAATAAAAAATAACGAATGTATTCTAAGTGTGTGGGGATGGAATGTATGCCAGAAGAAGGAAAAAAGCGCTGTAGACTATGACCGCCGATAAAAAAAAACACTAACCATTCATTTTCTCAATTCAATGTATTTCATTAACATAACGGACATATTCACTGTTTGATGTCTTAAAAGTAAGATGCAAAGATAATATAAGTATTATATTTTTTATCCTTAAGTAGGAAAATGAAATTAAGAAAATCAATATTAATTTAGAAGAGCACTTGAGTGTACGATATTTCTTTTGTCAGTCCGTATTTAGCCAAGACAAATAAGCTCGATGGTTTGCCCACGCGAGAACATGCCACGTGTAATAAATCCGTGTGCAAAACATGTTGTGCCCAAATCTAAGCCGCAAACAGACATCTTGCGATTTATTTATTGTCATTGCGAATGCCAATCTAATAGGAAATTGAACGCGTTTGAATCAATCGGCACGTCTGTGGGAATCATTGGAATTCGTGGCAACAAAAATTTTCGGCTCGGAATTCAAAATTCAAAATGGTGGCTTTGGTAATTTTGTCGGTCATATTATGTTCTGCGTGTGTTAAGTACGAACCGGCTGCTTTCCAGTTGTCTTTGTTGATTTCGTTCAGCTCGTGCATCTTGTGATTGAGATGCACGCAACTGCGACATGCTAGCTCACACGCACATTTTCGTTATCTTGTCGGGTTTGTTCGTCTGTTCTGTCTGCTCTACTATTTCACATGTATGTTGCTTTATTCGTTCGTCGGCACAAATGGGACCCCTTGCGTCTTGCTGGCATTGTTCACTGTAATACGCACAAATAGATTTGTTCTTATAGTATTTTACCAACCTTTTCACATTGTTCACTGAAATACACACAAATAGATTTGTTCTTTTAGTATTTTACCAATATTTTTACAATCATGAAACACATGGATCAGGTAACCCAGGTCAGCTGATAATTTCGTTCTGTGACCCAGGTCACCTGATAATTTCGTTCTGTATGAAATACGAAAAACGGTATTTAGTAGTATGAAATACTAAAATCGCGATTAAAAACGGTGCAAATCCCTGCACAACGGTTTATTATTTTGTACAGAACACCCTTCTGTTACAAAATACTGTCGGTCAAAATCGACTTCATATTCGGTCTTCTCGTCCCCAGAAACATGGAAAACGATACCTCAAAAGCTCATGTTTATTATTCTACTGGACATACCTACAGAAATGCTGGCTGTTCATTTATTGTTGCTTTCATGTAAAATAATTGAAATAGCTATTTCAGGTGGTTTCCATCAATTTTGGCCCCCAAAACTTGAATTGGGTACGCTCCTTTTGGTTTATTATTCTGTGAATAATACACCTATGTAATCGCTCAGCAAACAATTTTTATAACACCCCCTCAACATTTTTTCTTTTCCATTTCAAGGTACGTAGATTCGAAAAATGCAATGTCCATCCGCCGTACGCCGTACGCCGTACGCCGTATCACGTGTACAGGCTTCATTTTCGGTCTAAAAAAATCGTTCTTTCGCACACATGCTCCATTTGGGCCCTAGTTGTGTCCCGAAACTTTTCAGCCCGATCGGAATATACCCAGGGGTGTTATGAGTGAAAATGTGTATAAAAATAGGTACTTTTTGCGTTTTAGCTACATGTTGGTAACATGAGCTTTTAAGGTATTGGTTTATTATTCTGTGAATAATACACCTATGTATTCGCTCAGCAAAAAATTTTAAAAGCACCCCCTCAAACTTTTTTCTTTTCCGTTTCAAGGTGCGTAGATTCCAAAAATGCAATGTCCGTCCGCCGTCCGCCGTATCACGTGTACAGGCTTCATTTTCGGTCTAAAAAAGTCGTTCTTTCGCACACATGCTCCACTTGGGCCCTAGTTGTTCCCCGAAACTTTTCAGCCCGATCGGAATATACCCAGGAGTGTTATGAGTGAAAATGTGTGTAAAAATAGGTACTTTTTGCGTTTTAGCAACATGTTGGTAACATGAGCTTCTGAGATATCGTTTTCCATGTTTTTGGGGACGAGAAGACCGAATATGAAGTCGATTTTTACCAAAGAGTGGAAAATTGAGTTCTACCAAATGTTCAGCTCCCAAAATTGATTTTTTATGAGTGAAAAACCTGGGAAATCGTCTGAAATTGTATGAGTCAAAAAACCTGCGAGATCGTCTGAAATCACCATCAATTTGTAGAATAACACTAGAAAAGGTGTCAACACGTGGATCAAGACGATTGAATGGTACTACCAATGATCAAAGATAGTTTGGGGGGGGGGGGGGAAAGGAGCGTACCTAATTTGTGTTTTAGGGGCCAAAATTGGTGGAAACAATCAGAAATAGCTATTTAAATTATTTCACATGATAGAAACAATAAATTAACAGCCTACATTTCTGTAGGTATGTCCAATAGAA
The DNA here is from genome assembly GCA_954871275.1 of Leptopterna dolabrata. Taxonomy (NCBI): domain Eukaryota; kingdom Metazoa; phylum Arthropoda; class Insecta; order Hemiptera; family Miridae; genus Leptopterna; species Leptopterna dolabrata. Next base: position 1,883,004 of record OX940980.1, read on the forward strand.
TAATAAACCCATGTGACAAGGACTTTGCGCGTTTCGTTTTTCATATTTTTGGGGACGATAAGACCGAATATGAAGTCGATTTTGACCAAAGAATAGAAAATTGAGGTTCTACCAGATGTTCAGCTCCCGAAATTGATTTTTTATGAGTCAAAAACCTGGGAAATCGTTTGAAATCACCATCAATTTGTATAATAACACTGGAAAAAGTGTCAACAGGTGGATCAAGACGATTAAATGGGTCTATCAATGATCAGAGATAATTTATTTTTAAAAAAAAGGAGCGTACTTTATTCGAGTTTTGGGGGCCAAAATTGGTGGAAACCACCAGAGATAGCTACTTATTTCAATTATTTTATATGAAAGAAACAATAAATAAACAGCCAACATCTCTGTAGGTAGGTATGTCCAATGGAATAATAAACCCATGTGACAAGGACTTTGCAGCGTTTTTTTTTTTTTTCAAATTATCTTTGATCATGGTAGTGCCATTTAATCGTCTTGATCCACGTGTTGACCCTTTTCCTAGTGTTCTTATACAAACTATACAAATATACAAATTGATAGCTGAACATCTGGTAAAACCTCAATTTTCCACTCCTTGGTCAAAATCGACTTCATATTCGGTCTTCTAGTCCCCAAAAACATGGAAAACGATACCTCAAAAGCTCATTTTACTAACATGTTACTAAAACACAAAACGCTGCAAAGTCCTTGTCACATGGGTTTATTATTCTACTGGACATACCTACAGAAATGTTGGCTGTTCATTTATTGTTTCTTCATGCGTAATAATCGAAATAGCTATTTCTGATGGTTTCCATCAGTTTTGGCCCCTAAAACACTTTTTTTCTTTCTTTTTCTTTCAATTTATCTTAGATCATTGGTAGTGCCATTTAATCGTCTTGATCCACGTGTTGATACTACTTCCAGTGTCATTATACAAATTGATGGTGATTTCAGACGATTTCCCAGGTTTTTGACTCATAAAAAATCAATTTTGGGAGCTGAAGATTTGGTAGAACCTTGATTCTCCACTCTTTGGTCAAAATCGACTTCATATTCGGTCTTCTCGTCCCCAAAAACATGGAAAACGATACTTCGAAAGCTCATGTTACCAACATGTTGCTAAAACGCAAAAAGTACCTATTTTTTACACACATTTTCACTCATAACACCCCTGCGTATATTCCGATTGGGCTGAAAAGTTTCGGGACACAACTAGGGCCCAAATGGAGCACGTGTGCGAATGAACGACTTTTTTAGACAAAAAAAGCCGTACACAAAAAATGAAGCCGGTGGACGGCGGAAGGACATTGCATTTTTGGAATCCATGCACCTTGAAACGTAAAAGAAAAAATTTTGAGGGGGTGTTATAAAAATTTTTTTCTGAGCGATTACATAGGTGTATTATTCACAGAATAATAAACCAAAATGTACCTATTTTTACACACATTTTCACTCATAACATCCCTGGGTATATTCCGATCGGGCTGCAAAGTTTCCACCATAACACTGGAAAAAGTGTCAACACGTGGATCAAGACGATTAAATGGAACTACCAATGATCAAAGATAGTTTAAAAAAAATAAAAAGCGTAGGTACCTAATTTGTGTTTTAGGGGCCAAAATTAATGGAAATCATCAGAAATAGCTATTTCGATTATTACGCATGAAAGAAACAATAAATGAACAGCCAAAATTTCTGATTTCTGTACGTATGTCCAATAGAATAATAAACCCATGTGACAAGGACTTTTAGACCAAAAATGAAGCCGGTACACGTGATACAGCGTACGGCGGACGGACATTGCATTTTTGAAATCTACGCAGCTTGAATCGGAAAAGGAAAAAGTTTGAGCATCTAACCAGAACTTCACCATTTCTTATTTTTAGTATTTTCTTTTTCACCAAATATTGATCAGGAACGTTGGTTTTGCTTCCGAGTCTGCTAAGCAGCGGAAGCCTTGTGTTCACTTTCGTGAGCCAAAAAATTTTTGTCTTAGGAATCAAAATTTCCACTTGCATTTTGCGTTTCAAAGCCTACTGAACAAATTTGGTTCCGTGTCTGTCGGTCTGTGAGTCTGTGAGTCTGTGAGTCTGTGAATCTGTGAGTCTGTGAGTCTGTGAGTCTGTCCGCATTTCCTTGTTACAGCCATAACTTGCACGATTTTGAATTGATTCAGCTCAAATTTTGAGGGATGGTGCGGATAAGGCCCCTTGAGGTCCCATACAAATTTCAACATGATTGATCCAGCGGTACGCCCTGCGCATGCGCTAACGTTAAATTCAACAAACACGCATAACTTTCACAATTTTGATTCAATTTCGCTCAAATTTTCAAGGGTTGTTTGGACAAGGCCTAGTGAGTTCCAGTATGAATTTCAGCATGATCGGACCCTCGGTGCGCTCTGCGCATGCGCTGGCGTGAAATAGATTCAATTTCCTTGTTGCAGCCGTAGTAACCAAAGATTTCACCCAATTTCAATGTAATTCTCAGGGATTAAGCGGGTAGGGCCCATTGAGGTCCCATATAAATTTCAACATGATAGAGCCAGCGGTTCGCCCTGCGCATGCGCTCTGTCTGTCTGTCTGTCCTTCTATGCACGGCCAAACGGCTCGACGGATATCGACCAAATTTGGCACGAATATCCAGTAGGCTCCCAAGCTGTGCAACGTCGCATTTTCAATTCCCTGACCATAGCGCATCCATGAGCCCCTCCATGGTCGAATCCCGAATTGCTCAACGGATATCGACCAAATTTGGCACGAATATCCAGTAGGCTCCCAAGTTGTGCAACGTCGCATTTTTAATTCCCTGACCATAGCGGAACTATGGTCGACCATGGTCAACTCCTGAATGGCTTGATGGATATCGACCAAATTTGGCACGAATATCCAGTAGGTTCCCAAGTTGTGCAACGTCGCATTTTTAATTCCCTGACCATAGCGGAACTATGGTCGACCATGGTCAACTTCGTTAATTGAAATGGTAACCCCTATTTTTTATCGCGTATTCGTAATCTACGTGAAATTCTATCTACGATCGACCCTTCGGACTACCCCCGCGGTCGACCATAGCGCATCCATGGGCCCCTCCATGGTCGAATCCCGAATTGCTCAACGGATATCGACCAAATTTGGCACCAATATCCGGTAGCCTCCCAAGTTGAACGTAGGCGCATTTTTAATTCCCTGACCATAGCGGAAATATGGTCGACCATGGTCAACTCCTGAATGGCTTGACGGATTTTGATAAAATTGGGCACAAATACCCGGTAGGGTATGGGATTTTTCCGTCGTTTGTTGGTTCCACGATACTGCGTACAGCGAATCTCGGATAGCGAGCGAAGCGAGCGGTCAGGCTAGTTATGTATAATGGACGTAATGTATTATGGAAGTCATGTTATGTATAATATGTATATTTCATGTAATGTTATGTAATGTTATGTTATGTAATGTAATGTTATGTAATATGTATATTTTACGTTATTTAATGTAATGTAATGTAATGTAATGTTATGTTATTTTGCTTCCGAGTCTGTTCTATTTTATAATGGGTCACTCTGATTGTGACGAGGAAGCTCCTGTGCCATCACCTTGGCAGTGTATTCTTCATAATATTTTGCTCGAAAAATCGTCCATCTCTCATATCCGTAGACATCATGCAAATAAAATTATAAGTTGGTAGGTACTTTATCATTTTGGTTTATTATTTTCAATAATGAACCATTGGAATCGAGCATGAAAAAAAAATTCTTACCCCCCCTCAAAATTTGATGGTTTACGTTTCAAGGTATGTAGAATCCAAAACTGCAATAAAAATATTTCTGTCTGTCCGCCGTACGCCGTACGCCGTACGGGCCACTTTTCTTAGTTACCATGAAAAAAAATTGATGAAATTCGGGTTATAGGTTCCGTTCGGCGTCTAGTTGGTCCTCGAAGCTCGACGTTACTGTGAGTCATCTCTAAGGGGTTCAAAATAGGGGTTGAAATTTTCAAAACGCCTATACCATTTTTTTACGTAAATATTTTTACGGTTTTAAATAGTTCTTGAACTTGCGAGTTTTTTAAGACCATCCGGAGCATCGTACGTCCAGCCGTTCGTTCACAGTAAGGCCCCGAAGTTTGCACCGACAGGCATTTTCGACTCCAGTGTGAATGAAATTGTATACAATTCAAACCAAATCTCGTAACCAGAGACGCGCCCACAATAGGAATTTGTGAATACGGCCAATCATTGGTAGGGATCACCTGATTATATTGGCGGAGTATGAAGTCGAGTTGGTTGTTCTGTGATATTATTTAATTTGAAAAATGATGGCTCTTTTGGAGTTTGTTGGTAGGTAGTGAAACTTGAACAAACGTTGAAGTATTATTGATGGGTAAATTATTAATACGGTAAATCATTACTCAACGGTAAATTATTACACAACGGTTCATTATACCATCTACGTAGAAGGGGCTGGAGTTTGTTGGTAGGTACTTTTGCAACTTTTTTCACTCCTCATCAACAATTTCTTTTCAGAACTTCATTATGTGTGTTTCTTTTTGTTAGGTACTGTTTGTCATCGGCAGAATTATTTTAGCAACATTTAACTCGTGATTTAGGTAGGTACCTAGTAACGAGTACGGGGTTAGGTACTAACCTACGGAGGATCTGCGATCTACATAAATATGCATAGAATAGTACATATTATATTATATAGACGGGTTATCTATACATAGAGCTGTGATCTGTAACAGAAGGGTATTCTATACAAAATAATAAACCGTTGTGCAGGGATTTGCAGCGTTTTTCGTATGTGTGCGACGATTAACTGTACGTTCGTCCATGTCCCTTTTCTAACAAGTAGATTTTTAATTTTTGGCACACGAACTCGGTCTCCAATGGCATGTTTTGGCTGGACATGAAAACAGACGTGAAAGGACAGTTTTTTCATCCTTCTTCTCAACATTAGCAGGCTTCATACCTGTTGATCTATGGATCCCACCATTGTAGCGATCAAGAAGCATAGGTAGGTGCCAATATTACTCACCTTCATACCTTGAAAACTTAGTTCTATCTACATCCCCTGTTTTAGAATACGTTTTAACCTCTCCACAACCGAAGCCTTCAATTCTGTGTGGGTGCAATACAAGTTGATGTATATAAAGCTGTGGTAAAACGCCTTCCCACGATCGATATGTAGATTCTTCGGTATCCGACTCGGAAAACTGATGCTAACATGTTTGTCAAATTTTTTCTTCAAGAGTATTCGCCCATGCTTTTTTGATCCAACATGAATTATTGTCAATAAAAATATGTTGAACCCTCTGTCAGAATAATTCTTAGTTAAGTAAATCGATCAAGTCAGCTTGTCATAAGCCATCGAGAATATTGTTTTACCAAAAGCCTCGACCTGTGATAGTGTCATTGTTTAGGTTTATGCAGCTTTTGAGCAAGATTTCTCTTCAAGGTCATGTTGAAGTTCAGCAGCAAGTATTCGTTATAGGCTTCATAAGTATTGAACCATAACATGAAAAATTCTCCCTGCGATGGTTCGTATCCTCTCTGAATAATTTGTTTCAACTCCTCATAAGTAGGTAGTGAGTCTAATCTTGATTCGTTAGATCAAATATCTCTGCTATGGGGAGAGGACTTCTACATTTTGAGGAGTCTCAAAGACACTGGGCTGATAAAACGGGTAAGGTTCTGCGGTGTTAACCAATAATGCTCCCTAGCAACTTCACCTCCTGTTCTTTGAGTCATATAAAGTTAATTATGTGCCTATCCACTGTAGGTAATCATAAAGCTGGGTAGCATCTAGACGAGTTAACGATTTCGCTAAAGCTATGTAAGATCCCAATTTGGTACTAGGATTCTTAAACTGATTACAAAATGAAAAGTGTAAAAATCAAGAAGAAGAAGCTACGGAAAAATCGTATAAAACCCGAAAGAACAATAAGACCGAGAGGTCAGTCGTCAAAAATCCGCGCGAGGACAGTCTCGTTCTTACCTCGACCTTATTATTCTTTCGGGTTTTATACGATTTTTCAGTAGCTTCTTCTCCTTAATTTTTACACTTTTCATTTTGTAATCAGTTTATAATCCTACTACCAAATTGGGATCTTACAGCTATGATTGCAATCAATGAGCCACTCGAATTTTTCATATATCGTTAACAAGGGAGCAATATTTACCGAAGTTCAAAAGTTTGGTAGGTGTACAGATGAAAGTGTCAGAGGTATTTCAATTTTCGTTTAATTGCATTTTGATCATATTAAAAGTTATACAATTGCATTTACAATAATTATATGATTTACAACAACAACAAGCGACTCCATCTACATGAGATCTTGGTTCGATGAAACATTGTAAAGAGCAAAAAAATCTGGGTTTATAGTTAGGATGCAGAACTCGTTTCACTTACGGGCGGTTAGGTCGCCACATCTCATGATCGGCTATAGGTTCATCCTCTTCCGTCCATTTGAGGAGTTTCGAAGAAAAAAACGGACATATAGCAATATCATCTATACGTGTACAAATGAAACCAGCGTCGTCCATTAGCTGCAGGGCTGGGATGGTAAATTTTTCTGACGGAAAGTCTTGTTGAAATGAAGAAAGTAAATGTTTTTTTCATTCTCTCAGCAGCAGAATTAAAAACTGTTTCTACAGGTTTTAGTTCCATGGTGTCTTGTTTCGTCAAGATTGCGTCTGAGTTCAAGTAGTCAGATGAACGTTGAATCGTCCTTTAACGATTTACTACTCTAGGACAGTACAAAGTAAATTATTATTATTATTAAAAACCATTCATAGATATGAATAACCTAAAATCCAAAGCAGCAAATTACCATGTTCACTACTTTGAAATGATGGTGACCTTGAACAGAGAGAAGACTTTTGACTGATTTCTCACGACAGAATGAGTTTTCAAAACGGGGTACCTTACGAATAAACCCCCCCACCATGGCGACCTGATTGTGTAGGAAGGGATACAACATAGATGTCGGTTAAGGTGAGCAACCTTAGGATTCATGATGGTGCATGTATTATAGCTGACCGAGCAGTTCTCCTATTGGGAAGGAGACCTTGGCACTTGCCAGTAGGTACCTACTCAAACGTCGTTGCAGGATAATCATTAGCAAAATGTATTCTTCTATAATCGATTTAGCTTTACAATGTGAGTAAGTCATCAAGGAGTTGTCCATTTTCGCTCGCGAAGACCATCTGCATTAGCCATTAAGTATTTAGTTTTTCTGCATCAAAAACTCTCAACGAAGGAGAACCTTTTAATAAAGATACTGCCGCAAAAACATCAACGGCTTAGCATGAGAAGATGGAAATACGTCTTACGGTAAAATACCTGAAATTCTACAGGATGCAACCAAGGGTATCAAATTTCTTTACGCAAAAGGGTTGGAAAAGTGCGCAATATTAAGAGAGTTACTCCCTCATAATAGGATAATTCATGATTTGGGTCAATTTAATTGTCCCAAATTAACTGCTCTACACGATTCGACGTTGAAAAATCCTTGTTCAGTCCATGAAAAAGCTGGAAGGCTCTACTACCCTTCGTGCTCTAAGGGGTGAAAAATAGGAGTTGAAATCTCCAGGACGCCGTTACCTCGATTTTTTTTAACGTTTTTAAATAGTTCTTGAACTTGGGACTTTTTTGAAACTACCCGGAGCATTGTACGTCCAGCCGTTCGTTCACAGTAAGGCCCCGAAGTTTGATTCAACAGGAGAGTGAATCAAATAATTTATTGTATACATTCAGACCAGATGTCGTTGCTAAGGAGCATCTGATTTTAATCACGTATGGCTGTATGAAGTCGAGTTGGTTGTTCCATTATAATTATTCCATTTGAAAAATGCTGCAAATTATTACACAAAGGTTAATTATTTACCTGTATAGATGCCCCTTCTGCGTAGATCACTGTTTTCTGTGGTCATTACCCTCGAGCTCCCCCCAGGAAAGCCCTAAATGGAGAACTGGAGGCGGCCCTAGAATTAAAATTTCATAAAAACGCAAGGGTTAACAAATAATTGATTATTTGTAGTTATTCATGAAACGTAAGGAAAATAATAAACCGTTGTGTAATAATTTACCTGTATAGATGTCCTTTCTGCGTAGGTAGTATAATAAACCGTTGTGTAAAACTTTCTGCTGTGTAATAATTTACCGTTATGTAATAATTTACCCAATAATACTTCATCATTTTGTTCAAGTTGCAAAAGTACCCATCAACAAAATCCAAAAGAGCCATCAATTTTCAAATGGAATAATATCAGAACAACCAACTCGACTTCATACAGTCATCTGTGATTATAATCATGTGCTCCCTAGCAATGACATCTGGTGTGAATGAATACAATAATTATTTGATTCGCCCTCCTGGAATCAAACTTCGGTGCAAACTTGGGGGCCTTATACTGTGAACGAACGGCTGGACGTACAATGCTTCGGGTGGTCTTAAAAAACTCCCAAGTTCGAGAACTACTTAAAAACGTCTATTGAAAGAGCTTTCGTTTGAGGGGTTACACAGCTATAGTCTTACCGACTTCACAACTAGGACTTGTCAAATAGAGGAACACCCACCAACATAGTAGTATAGGACAGCATCTTATTATTTGGTTCACCCATAGATGTATAATATTGTCCCCAGAAAAAGTGCTTTCTTTTGAGCCCCAAAAAGCTTAGGCTTAGCTCGAGTAAATTGCCTAAATTTGGGGGAAGGACCCACCTACCTACAAGTTGATAGGGCCAGGTTCTTGAAATGTAGAGACAGAATATGAAAATGGGGATAAGCCACGTGTTTTTAAAACTTGGCGGGAAACGCCTCTTCCCTTTCCAACACCATCCTTTTCACAATAATTTGGAGGAATTTGGTTTTTTTGAAAATCAGCACCTAGCGGGATCGATGAAGCGGCAAGAAAACGCCCAAAAAATAATACAAGGGGGCATGACGTCACACCAGCTGATCTCTTGTTTGATAAAAGAAAAATGGGGGTCCTCAGCTGACCATAATAAGAGGTTGGGAAGGGGTAATTGAAGGGAAAACATCAGGTAAGAAGAGGTTAGGGAAGGGGAAAAATAATTTTGAATATTTGAAGGAAAACTAAAGGCCACGGAATATATTTATCTCATAATTTATATATGATCCATGAACTGAACCAAGTTGTACTAAAGGTGTGGGGAAGGGAGGGGTTTCCACAGAAGGAGGCGGGAAAACGTGCAGGTTATTGTCATCAAGTCATCTTCGAAAATTGGCGGTTAAAAACTGGAGGGAAAGAGAACATCCCCGGATTCCTCAGAGGGAGTGGTCCTGGTGGGAGAAATTCAAAAATTTGCGGTTAAAAAAAGGCGGGAGATTGATAACCAGCTCTTCTAATGTAACTATAGGCAGTGGGCGAGAATATTGCCCTCCGACCCTGCACTCTATAGGAGGACGGGAGAAGCTGAGGGCTCGGCAGCCTGAGTGGGATGCAATGTTGGGACTTTTACTCTGTTATGTTGGCAGCCATGCTGCCATTCCAAGCCAGCTCATTCCGTTCCGTATCGTGTTTTCCTCGCTTGCATCTTGCTTTTCGTTTCACGATCCTACCTATATCGTCGTATTAACCCTTCTTATTTTAACTGCGAGTATCATCACAATCCCCCGTACCCGTCAGTTTCCGTGTGTCGCCTACACAAATCTCGCGATGGAAGATCAACATTCATCGTCAGCAAGAAACCGGAAACCTGCTATCGCAAGAGGCAGGGCTCTAAGGAGTCAGGCACGAAAAATTGTGTACAATGTGTGCCAGTATTTTACGAGGAAGAAGAAAGAGGAGGACGCGAAGTACAACGTTCGCGATGCGACTAGTGCAGTGACGGGCGTCTCGGCGAGAACAGTCAGCAACATTATGAAGGAAGCTGGAAACCAAACAACATCAGATCGGGCGAGACCTTTGTTTGTTACGCCAACCAAGTCCAGATCTGGAGACTACCATTCTTCGATGAACTTCGACAATTTTTCTAAGGGCCGGTTTCACCAACGCGGATTATCCAGAGTTCAATCCCGGCTGAGGTTTAAGCCATCGATTCTGAGAAAAGACAGTTTCACGAACGCCTAATCTAGGAATAAGTCGCGGCAACGGCGTATTAAGTTAATACCTCGTTTCAGGTGGTTTAAACCTCTGATCTACGGTTGATCTCCGATTCTCCTCCAGGCCATCGCCATTTTGAAATCTATTTTATCAGTGTTTTTCATATGTACTTCTCAACTTGCAATCTTGCATCAACATTTAGTGCGATGAATCGTTACATTGAAGTGTTTGAGTCATCCTTGGATGAATATTTCAATGAACTTCTGGAAGTGGCCGCGCCCAGACGGCGATAATACGCGAAAGGGTCGAGCATTTCCACAAGTGGGATGACGGCGATTTTTTCGCGAGTTTCCGCCTTCCGACGGAAGGGATGAGCTTAGTGCTCGATGCAAGAGAAAGCCTTCTAGTTCTCGAAACAGAAATGTGAGTGCAACCAAAAATGTGTAATAAATATAATTTTACACCAAACCAGGTAGGCAACAGGACCCATCATTATTTATTTAGTAGGTAAACAAACCTTCATTGTACGTGGTAGGTACTCGCAGACTGCGCTAATAAGTCCATGTATAACTTCTTCTGCATACAGCGAATTATTGTAAAAAAGTAGATACCTTTTATAGAAGAGCCTAGGTAGGCTATCTATAATTTATTACAAGAGGACAAGAGCTGTCTCGAAAGATGTAAGATGGTCTTTTGTAGTAATGATAGAGTGGAGTCGAGCAGAAGTTCTCAGAATGAGAATGACAGAGGCTAGAGGCATAAGAAAAAATCGCGAAACTTCCGCAACTGGCTACTATTATGCAGTTTAATGTCTCCACAACAGAGGATGGCGGACAAAATTTAAGTATCCATAGAAGAAATATCACAGATCCACAACTCATGGATGAGCATCTCTCCTCCATGTCATCTGTAATACGGGATTTGTGTTTCTGGGGAGAGCAATGCTGATGCAAACTGAACAATCTCGGCTTAAACCCAAGTTCGGCTAAACCGCGGATCAAAAACGTTGGTGAAACTGTCGAAGCTCTGAACCACAGATCAAATTTGAATCCAGGATTTATTGATACCAGGTTTAAGCTGCGTTGGTGAAACCGGCCCTAAGTGGCTCACGCTTAAGTTCCTCCCGAATTTACCCGCGGATTCGGTTATGGTGATGGAAACGGTAAATACCATTGTGTGCAGACCAACAAAAGACCTAACAGTTCGACTCTGAAGGCAGATGTAATTTCGTGGTTGACGAGTAATAATGTGCAGTTCGACGAAAAATTAGTTAGTCGAATCGGAGATCGATAGTTTCATCATTAATGTTGGGGGGGCTTCTGATACTGATAGCAGTTCCGATGAGGATTCGGATTTTACTGACTAGAAGTTTTACGTACCACAGTTAAATTACCTAAGTACTAAATAACTGAATAATAATATGTACTAAATGAATAAATAATAAAATAACATTTGTTTCCAATCTTTCCTTTTATACCTACCTACCTTCAAATAATTTTCCTTATTTACCTCATTGTACCTTTTCAAAAAAGTAGGTACTCCTAATTTTCAAGAAAACATTTCATAGAAAAATCATATTACACACGAGTTTGTCTGTCAGCTCAAAGGAGTCACGCTCAGGGGTCCGATTTTACAAAAATCGGGAAAATGCTACACGTCCATTCACTATAGTAGGTACCTATGGCTTTTTTGACAGTATCATTTTTTATAACGAAAAAAGTTGAGGTTTTATGACGGTTCACACACTCAGCTGGAAAAAGGATTACAGGGGGAAAGTGGTGCCACTGGACAGGGGAAAAACAAAAAACGCTGCAAAGCCCTTGTCACATGGGTTTATTATTCTACTGGACATAAGTACCTACAGAAATGTTGGCTGTTCATTTATTGTTTCGTTCATGCGTAATAATCGAAATAGCTATTTCTGATGGTTTCCATTAATTTTGGTCCCTAAAACACAAATTAGGTAAGCTCCTTCTTTTTTTTTAACTATCTTTGATCATTGGTAGTGCCATTTAATCGTCTTGATCCACGTGTTCACACTTTTTCCAGTGTTATTATACAGACTGATGGTAATTTCAGACGATTTCCCAGGTTTTTGACTCATAAAAAATTAATTTTGGGAGCTGAACATTTGGTAGAACTCAATTTTCCACTCTTTGGTCCAAATCGACTTCATATTCGGTCTTCTCGTCCCCAAAAACATGGAAAACGATATATCAGAAGCTCATGTTACTAACATGTTGCTAAAACGCAAAAAGTACTTATTTTTACACACATTTACACTCATAACACCCCTGGGTATATTCCGATCGGGCTGAAAAGTTTCGGGACACAACTAGGGCCCAAGTGGAGCTTGTGTGCGAAAGAAAGAATTTTTTAGACCGAAAATGAAGCCGGTACTCGTGATACGGCGGACGGACATTGCATTTTGGTTTATTATTCTGTGAATAATACACCTATGTATTCGCTCAGCAAAAAATTTTTATAACACCCCCTCAAAATTTTTTCTTTTCCGTTTCAAGGTGCGTAGATTCCAAAAATGCAATGTCCGTCCGCCGTATCACGTGTACAGGCTTCATTTTCGGTCTAAAAAAGTCGTTCTTTCGCACACATGCTCCATTTGGGCCCTAGTTGTGTCCCGAAACTTTTCAGCCCGATCGGAATATATCCAGGGGAGTTATGAGTGAAAATGTGTATAAAAATAGGTACTTTTTGCGTTTTAACAACATGTTAGTAACATGAGCTTTTGAGGTATCTTTTTCCATGTTTTTGAGGACGAGAAGACCGAATATGAAGTCGATTTTGACCAAAGACGCGGAAATTGAGGTTTTACCAAAGGTTCAGCTCCCAAAATTGGTTTTTTATGAGTCAAAAACCTGGAAAACTGTCTGAAATCACCATAAATGTGTACAATAACATTGGAAAAAGTGTAAACAGGTGAATCAAGACCATTAAATGCCACTACCAATGATCAAAGATGATCTTAAAAAAAGAGCGTACCTACCTATTTCATGTTTTGGGGGCCAAAATTGGTGGAAATCATCAGAAATAGCTATTTCAATCATTCCACATGAAAGAAACAATACATTTAACAGCCAACAAAAATCTCTAGAACTCCAATAGAATAATAAACCCATGTGACAAGGACTTTGCAGCGTTTTGGAATCTACGTACCTTGAAACGGAAAAGAAAAAAGTTTGAGGGGGTGTTATAAAAATTTTTTGCTGAGCGAATACATAGGTGTATTATTCACAGAATAATAAACCAAAACGCTGCAAAGACCTTGTCACATGGGTTTATTATTCTATTGGACATGCCTACAGAAATGTTGGCTGTTCATTTAATGCTTCTTTCATGCGAAATAATCGAAATAGCTATTTCTGATGGTTTATATCAATTTTGGCCCCTAAAACACAAATTAGGTAGGTACTCTTTTTTTTAAACTATCTTTGATCAATGGTAGTGCCATTTAATCGTCTTGATCCACGAGTTGACACTTTTTCCAGGGTTATTATACAAACAGATGGTGATTTCGGACGATTTCCCAGTAGAACTCAATTTTCCACTCTTTGGTCAAAATCGACTTCATATTCGGTCTTCTCGTCCAAAAAAACATGGAAACCGATACCTCAAAAGCTCATGTTACCATGTTGCTAAAACGCAAAAAGTACCTACCGATTTTTACACACATTTTCACTCATAACACCCCTGGAAATATACCGATCGGGCTGAAAAGTTTCCGGACACAACTAGGGCCCAAATGGAGCATGTGTGCGAAAGAACGAATTTTTTAGACCGAAAATGAAGCCGGTACCTACTCGTGATACGGCGTACGGCGGACGGTGGACGGACATTGCGTTTTAGCGAATTTTCAAAGAAAATGAAGCTATTGCAATGGCTTCAAAATTTAAATAATATAAATTTTTGGAAATTTTCTTCATAGAAATCCGTTTCAGACCATTCTAAAACGATTCCTGAAATTTAACACTTTTTTATATGTATATATATATATATGTGTCACTCCAGACGATAACTCTCGATAGAATTGAGATAAACAGCTCAAATTTGCACAAAAAATCTATCTTGGCAATCGAAAGGCTAAGTTCGAAGATGGGCGAAATTGGCCTACTCTAAGGAGGGTTTTGGCGTATTTAAAGTGCGCAAAAATTACCCAAAAATCCCCAAAATGTTATTTTCCAACAAGTGACCCCTCATTTTAAAGGTTTTTGCACGCTGAACACGATGGTGGAATCGGATTTTAGATATCTTGATCCGTTCTCAAATTAGAGCATTTAAAGTGCGCAAAAATTACCCAAAAATCCCCAAAATGTTATTTTCTAACAAGTGACCCCTCATTTTAAAGGTTTTTGCACGCTGAACACGATGGTGAAATCGGATTTTAGATATCTAAATCCGTTCTTAAATTAGAGCATTTAAAGTGCGCAAAAATTACCCAAAACTAGGATAATCTTTAAACTCTTACCCCCCCCCCCCCCCACCCCCTTAGAGTGGTCAGATTGAAAAATGTGAGAAGTATTAATTGAAGACGAGAGTTCGAAGCAAAACAAAACCATAGCCATTAATTCGAATATTTCTTTGAAAATTCGCTCATTAAGTCATGCTGCATGACTGGTTTTTTGGAATCTACGTACCTTGAAACGGGAAAGAAAAAAGTTTGAGGGGGTGTTATAAAAATTTTTTGCTGAGCGATTACATAGGTGTATTATTCACAGAATAATAAACCAAAAATGGGGAATTCCGAGTTGAAAATGATTTCCACGTTCTCCGTCAGATGGCAGGGTCAGAGGGCATTATTCTAGCGCTCCGCCTATATGCATTGTTTGGGGGAGGGGAGGAATCTGAAAATTAGAGAGAAAGATAATTTTAAACATTGGCAGGATAATGTACAGGTTATTATTATTATTATTATTATTATTATTATTATTATTATTATTATTATTATTATTATTATTATTATTATCAAGTCATATTTGAAAACTGGCGGTTAAAAACTGGAGGGAAAGAAAATATTAGCTGATTCCTGAGCGGGAGTGGTCATGGTGGGCGAAATTCCAAAATTGGCAGTTAAAAAAGGCGGGAGATTGATTACCAGCTGGTCTAACGTATTATATGTGGAATGTAGGTGGGGGGAGGAGGTATTTGGAAAGCTAGAGGGAAAGAGCACTTCAAAAATTGGCGGGAAAATGGACAGGTTATTATCAAGTTACGTTTGAAAACTGGTGGTTAAATACTTGAAGGAAATAGAACATCAGCTGATTCCCTAGGGGGAGTGGTCGTGTTGGGGAATTTCAAAAATTGGCGTTAAAAAAAGGCGCGAGATTGATTACCGGCTGATCTAACCTATTATGAATGGATCAGAGGCGGAGGGGAGGTATTTGAAATAGAGGAAAACAGCATTTGAAAAATTTGCGGGAACCACTTATGGAGGAAAATACATGGATACCTTAGCTTGACATCATCCATGGGTCATAAATATGCATTTTCCACCGCCCCCATCTCCTGGAACGCGCCATTTCGGCTCCAAGAAACGCCCACCCGATCTTTTCTGAAACTCTGATGGTCGCTGAACCTAATATATTCCCAAATTTTAATTTAATTTGGATGATGAGTTTGGCCGTGAACTATAAACTTGTAATTACTTACTCTTCATGTCTACAATGATGGCATGATAGGCGGTTCAAGAATATTGCGCACGAAACAGTGATCTGGGTAGAAAAGTAATGTAGACAGGAAATAATATTCATGACAAAACGTTCTCGAAGCCAGCGATTCGATTTTCTTTTGTCCGTTTGATTTTTGGATTCTACACTAGGCACTTAAACCTAAACCAACAAAAGTCGAGCGGGTCAAGTTTTTTTTCTTGGTTTATTCCGAAGGTCTATTACTTACCTACTGAAAATCCGTCCGTACTTCTTAATTTTTTGAGAAGTTTTCTTGGTCCGGGAAAGCAATCCCTAGGACTCTGCGGAAAACTTAAGAGCGGGAACGAATGATAGGCGAAAGTAACATCTAAATATTCAAAGGTTGTTCCTGGGCGAACCCTTGTCCTGTTTCTGGCGCAATTCACAGTAAACTGCCCCCTCTAATCTCTAATTAGTATCTTTTTTCGGTAAAAGAAGTTGACAGTTGTTTCTTGAGTAGGTACCTACCTCCGCTCCAATTTGCTTCAGCCGGATTCGTCGACTTTGCGGCTGGTAAAAACGAGGGTTCCCGGCAGATTGAAGCAAGAGGTTGCTTTTCATCTCTTCTTATGTCTACAACATTGACTTTATTACTGGTTGCTATGACCCCTTTCTTTTGAAATAGACCTTCATCCGTCGCTGGCTGACTTTTCAGCGACAAAAAGTGTCGCTTGAGTTAGACAGGTAATTACTTACCTAATAGCAATGAAACGGTAGGCGTATTACTTGTACAAAAGTATAATTCAGAATACATAATGGCTAGCTTATTATGAGTTTTGTTTCAACCATACTACGAGTATTTACCTACCTAGCTTGTTGTGTAAGTATAATGTGCTCCATTTTGTGTATTTCAGAAAATCATCAAGTAGTAGAATGACGTAGAGATGAACCTTTAAAATTAGCCGGTTTCCCGATTCTGAAATGAAGGTCCGTTTCCATTGTTTGGCCTGTGTCACAGAAGCCAAAAACCCACGGAGCCAAGACCTTTGAAGCCTTGACCGAATTTCCGTATGCCAACCTGCCCAGTTTAACTTGGAGTTATAATTACCAACGAAATAATTACTTATGTTATTAGGGACCTACCTACTTACTTCTATTATTTAGTAGGTTACTCTGAAGACTGATGTCAGTACCGCGCGTGTTGTAAATAGTAACAGTGTATTTATTTGACTCTTTTGGTTTATTATTTTCAATAATGAACCATTGGAATCGAGCATGAAAAAAAAAAATGCTTGCCCACCCTCAAAATTTGATGGTTTACGTTTCAAGGTACCTATGTAGAATCCAAAACTGCAATAAAAATATTTCTGTCTGTCCTCCGTACGGGCTACTTTTCTTAGTTACCATGAATAAAAATTGATGAAATTCGGGTTATAGGTTCCGTTCGGGGTCTAGTTGGTCCTCGAAGCTCGACGTTACTGTCAGTCATCTCTAAGGGGTTCAAAATAGGGGTTGGAATTTTCAGAACGCCGTAGCTCGAAAACTTTCGATGGAAGGGTATGGTTTTTTTTACGTTATTAAATTTGTCTTGAGCTAAACAATTTTTTGAGGCCACCCGGATCATTGTATGTACGTCCAGCCGTTCGTGTGCCCGAAAAAGCTTCGTCAACACGATCGTGAATCAAACGGTATAAATCCGGCCGGGATATCATCACTACGGAGCAACTGATTATAATCAAGGATGGCTGTATGAAGTCGAGTTGGTTGTTCTGCGATATTATTTCATTTGATAAGTGATGGACTATTGGATTTTGTTGGTAGGTACTTCTGAAACTTGAACAAACGTTGAAGTATTATTGATGGGTAAATTATTACACAACGGCATGTTATTGCACGACGGAAAATTATTACACAACGGTAAATTATTACATAACGGTAAATTATTACACAACGGCAAATTATTACACAACGGTTCATCTACCAAGAAGGGTCTGGTCTTTGTTGATCGGTACTTTTGCAACTTGAACAACCGTTGAAGTATTATTGATGGGCAAGTTATTACACAACGGTTCAATATAGGTGTTGACCACAGAAAAC
This sequence comes from Leptopterna dolabrata, assembly GCA_954871275.1. Classification (NCBI taxonomy): domain Eukaryota; kingdom Metazoa; phylum Arthropoda; class Insecta; order Hemiptera; family Miridae; genus Leptopterna; species Leptopterna dolabrata. The sequence continues at coordinate 1,900,811 of OX940980.1, forward strand.
AGTGATCTACGCAGAAGGGGCATCTATTTCACTCCACATCAACAATTTTCCTTTAGAACTTCATTATTTGCGTTTCTTTTAGCGAATTTTCGAAGAAAAGGAAGCTATTGTTCTCGGTCCAAAATGTTTAAAACTCGAATTTCCGAAAGATTTTTATACCAAAATCCGTTTCAGACCATCCTGAATTCACTGCCGAAAGATATATATAAGTTATGTACCCACTTCACCCCATCTCCATAACATAACGTTGTACTGCTGATTCAGCATCCTTCAGAGTATAAAAGCAGGCGCCTTCAGCTTATCCCCAGTCAGTCTTGCCCAGTCTTCACGCCCGTCAACATTCGTGTCCGTGCAGTAACCTTATTCCGTGTGTGTTTGTGAAAATATAACGTTTTTAAAAACCCAAACTCGTACACGCATCTTGTTTCTGGCGCAGTCAAAGTGAGAACGTGGAAATTTTTCTCCGAAAGAAAATCGCCGAAAATATCCACGCGAACCTACGCACAAGTGTTCAATCACAAACAGTGTCCAGTGAAATTGGGATCACTACAAGGCTGACTCCTTACAAATGAACCGTCTCATCCATTTGTAAGTACTTTCTGCACGGCAACCTACGTTTTACACTCACACCAAGAGTACCAATTCTCAGCTCACACCAAGAGCCACACTTTTTCCAACGTTTTACACTCACACCAAGAGTACCAATTCCCAGCTCACACCAAGAGCTACAATTTTCATCAACCATTTTTTGCATCGACCAAGAGTCGACCTTCTACGACCTTTCCCTTTGCGACGAAGGCAAACACTATCTTCACCTTTGAAAAATCAACCTCACTTATCAACGACGCGGAACTCCGTACGTCCCTTTAAAGAAAAAAAACAGCTTTCATCTCCCAGCTGTCGCTGACGAACCCCTGCGAACGCACATCGCAGTCTTCTCGGTCCGACGCCGCTATCACCTAATTCTTAGAAGAACATCCTCCCTCGTCACGACCTACACATCTATTTTATCAACACGTAACCCTAAGTAGATTCTAAGATTACTATTATTCCTTCTTGCTATTTCTTGTGTTAATTTTAAGCTTCCTATTTTTCTTTGTATCTCACTACACACGTAATCCCAAACAGAAACCAAAATTCCGAAAGAATTCAAAAAATACGTGACGGACAGAATCAGAAGGTTAGGAACTTCCGACCAACTCTTAACCGATTCCAGACGTCCTCGCCACACCCGAGATTCCATAAATCCCCTATCCACAATGGCCACGGGCAGCGGACAGAATATGATGGAGTCCCCCGAAGCCCACATCGCAAGGCTTGGACAAACGGTAGAAGCCGCCCATCAGGTCATTGCTGACCAATCCAACCAACTGACTAGGCAAGAAGCCAAAATAAATGAGCTCACCGCCGCAGTTGAGCTAATGCGCCTGAGTAGCGTTAGCAATCAAGAGGGCAGACAGCCTGATCCACCTGCACCTACCGGCACTGTTCCAATTTTACGTAAGGAACATCTAGACATCATCCCACAATTCTCAGGCGATCCCGAGACCTTAAATAATTTCTTGGATATAACGAAGAAATTATTCGATAGATTCTACAACCACGCCAATCCGGATGACTTCCAAAACGTAATGATTTTAGCGGGCATCAAAGCCAAAATTCTTCCCCCAGCAGCAAACGCCGTACTATCTGTAAACATAATAAATTATGCCCAATTAAGAGACACTCTTCTAAACACCTACTCTGATAAACGTGACATATTCACGTTAAATATCGATCTAACCAATTTAAGACAATCAGAGGGTGAAAGTCCTTTCAAATTTCACTCACGAGTGCGGGAAACTCTGTCTAAAATAACAGCGTACCAGTAGTATATAAAATGGGTCTTCTGGCCCGATTTTGAGATGAGGCCTCTGGCCCCGATTGTTGAGCTGGGGCTACTGGCCCGACCGTCGAGCTGGGGTTTCTAGCCCGTCAACTGAAAGCGAGGCATTGGGTGTCGGGAACCAAACTCTGAATTTTCAAGCTTGAGAAAAAAAAAAGAAAAATGAAAAATGAAAAATGGGGGGGAAAAATGAATAAATAAAAAAAAAAAAAAAAAAAATGAAAAAATAAAATAAAAATGAAACAGGTGAGAGAAAATTTTTGTTTGAGATCGCGCGAAAAAACCTTGATGGCAAGGTGTGGTTGATTGATTGAATCTCGCAGCGAGCTTTTATTTCAAAATAATCTGGATCCCAGTTTCTCCCGGGGATCCCTGACGGTAGAATTAAAACCCACTCGAGCTCCTTGTCCAGCGGTCCAGACGTGCTTATCGACTTCCTGAGTGATCACTTAGTCATCAAAAAAACGCAGCAGGACCAGTGAGTTGCAAAGAGCGGTACAGATCGGATCGGATAGACATTTATAAGCGTGCTAGTGTCCTTTTCAATCATCAAGTAGGTACCTACATATTATCAGTCAGTTCGAACAAACGGTTTATGCACGGGAGTGAACAACAAAGTGGTTTTTAGTGCAAATTAAAGGTTCATGGATGGATTACCACGTCACAAGGTAAGGTTTAAACAGTTTACCCCTCCCACCACACACAGCTTGTTCCTGATTGGTTCATAATGACGTCACTTTCTATCATGATTATTGCTTGATGTTGATTGGCTAATAGTGACGTCACTATTGCTTGATGCTGATTGGCCAATCAGTAAACCGTCGAGTTTCGCCAGGGTAAAGAACAGCACGTCTCGTTATCAAACAGTATTGTTCGGACCGTCGAGTTTCGCCAGGGTAAAGAACTGCACGTCTCTGTACCCATAAGTACCTACTGTTCGGACCGTCGAGTTTCGCCAGGGTAAAGAACTGCACGTCTCGGTACGAACCATGCCTCCAAAACGCGAGATGCAAAACTCTTCCTCTAAAACAACCCGTCCTTGTAAGGATGAAAATAATGCAGCATATAAATATTGTAGTATATGTTCGTTATATAGATCAAAGAGTCAATTCGCACGACATTTAAAATCGAAAGCCCATAAAAATAATATTATTAAAAATGAAAAAAAATATAGTAAAAGCTATTTTGATCCTAAAGCTGAAGCCTCTGCTATTTCTCTTACTAGGAAAAATGATACAAGGGTAAACCCTCAACAGAAAAGCCTTGATTTCACACGTTACATGAAATTACCCGAATACACAGATAGTTTAACACCGTTTATCAGTAGAAAACCAACAAGACCTGCCAAAGTCGCTACAAGCCGTGCTTCTGTTCCACCCCAGGATCTGCCTGAAGATTTATTACAATATTACAATGTTCCAGCCATGATAACGCCTTTCGCTGATACTCCTCCCCACACAAATCTTCTTTTCCCTTCCCCTCCTGTAAGAAAAGTCCACCCAGATAATAATCGAATTGTTGGTTTGTTGGGTGAAAATCCATGCATCTCTAACAAACCACCAAAAACCTTTGAGCAATTTAGGGGTTGTATGACAAATTTGTCTGGCAGTACCACTATTAAATCAAATCCCGAGGAAAAAATTAATTCCCATGAATCGAGAGAGGATGCTCTGAAACGTATTTCTAAATCGATATTTGATGCAGATTCTCAAGAGGAACTTTCCACACCTCACTCTCCGCCAAAAGAAATCCTAGCAGATAAGGATAGAATCGTAATCAAATTAGTTAAAGACCCTATTACTAATCAATATAAGGTTAGTAAAAACTCCACAGACATACCCCCTAATTCTCACACTGATGGTCCCTCTCTAATGAGTGTGAATTCTAAAAAACATTGTTCTACATGTAATATTCTGGTGACAAAATCAAATTGGGCTCGGCATATCAAATCTGTAAAACATGTAGGCTCCCAGAACTCTATGATTCCAAATACTTCCCCTCCTCAGATGCAAGATAAAAAAATATGTTCTTCCTGCAATTTGTCGGTAACAAAATCAAATTGGACCCGTCATATCAAATCCAAAAAGCACATTAGCAACACCGTATCAAATCAAGAAAATTTGAATGATGCGTTTTCAACAGAAGAGGAAATCACCATCAACTCTCAGTTCAAAAAGATTATGTGGACTTATATTAAAGGTTCCATTGACATATCTGCATTCTTGGAGTCGTTAAAGAATCCGATGATAGACAAACTCATGGAATATTGGGTTTTGAATCCATCAATCAAATTGCAGGTAAGCCTGGAAGCAACTTATTCTCGTGAAAAAATTGACGGGGAAACCCAATACACAGAAATGTACTTCCATACAAAATCTGACGTTATTACTACAAATATTAATTTAAATGATGTTATAGAACAAAAATTTGATGATTTAAAACAAAGAGAATCACAGCACCAACCTGCAGCAGGCTCAGGGTGGTCATTATATAGACCTAAAAGACTTATTCTGAGCTTGAGCAAATATAACCCTTTGAGTGGTAGTTCTTACATAGAGTTGCCCAAATGGATTTCAGATAAAAAAGCTTGTGTAAACGTTCATAATACTTCGGATAATTTGTGTTTTGCTTATTCTATATGCTGTGGTATTAATGACAAGAGGAAAAACCCTCAGAATGTTAGCCATTATAAACACCAAGTAAAAGATGAAATATTCAGAGGATTTCAATATCCCATGACACTTGATAATATCCCCAAGTTTGAGAAAAAGAGTCAAAATGGCTACCCAGGATATCCCAGTATGGCTATCAATGTTTATGAGGTCTCAGGGAAAGAAATCAGACCTATTGTGATATCAACTCAACGAGCTGCTGAAAAAGATATAGATTTGTTATACTTGGTTAATGAAAACAATGGTCATTATGTATACATAAAAAACCTATCTCGATTAGTTAGGACGCAAATCACCAAGCATAAGCAAACTATTGAAATTTGCAGAAGATGTTTGGTTTCTTTCAATAGTAAACGGCAACTTGCTGAGCATTCGGAATATTGTGGTGAGCATCAACCTGTGAAACCCTCTATGCCGACAGAGGGCAGCACATTAGAATTTCAAAACTTTATCAACAAATTCGAACACCCATACGTTATTTATCTCGATTTTGAATGTTTATTGCATGACCAAAAAAATAATAATAAAAATGACCAAAATGAATCCTTTACAATGAAAACTAAAAAACATATTCCTTATGGATTTACCACATATTTGGTATCTAGGGTGGATGGGAAAATTCACAAACCTTATTGCTATAGGGCAAAAAATCAAGCTGAACTCGAATACGTACCCCTCAGGCTCATTGAGAAACTTCATGGAATATTGAAATTTATCGCAAAAAAATATGAAAATTCAAAACCGATGAAGTTAACCGATGAAGAGGAAAGACATTTTCAATTATCAAACGTATGCCATATTTGTGATAAAGAAATTGAACTAGGAACAACAAAAGATAGAGATCATTGTCATCTGACCTCAAAATTTTTAGGAAGTTCACACCCCGAATGTAACCGACGCAGGCAACTCGTTACAAATATTCCAGTTGTTTGCCACAATCTATCTGGTTACGACTCGCATCTCTTCATAAAAGAACTATTCAATTATGGAAATGAAAAAAATCAAACTACAGTGCTCGCTAATTCTGAGGAAAAGTATATAACCTTCTCAAAGAACATGGTTAAATTGAGAAAGGGATACTTGAAATTGAGTTTTATTGATAGCTTTAGATTCATGTCAAGCTCTCTCGAGAAACTAGCGCAGAATTTGAAACCAGAAGAATTCTCGCATCTTAATGCATTTATCAAGGATAACTCTGTTTGTGGGAAATATTTTCATAGAGAGAAAAATGATGAAAATAAACTGTTTAGCATCCTAAGAAGAAAAGGGGTATTCCCTTACGAGTTTGTGAACAGTGTTGAAAAACTTGATCATGATAGAACACTTGCTCCTGAAGATTTCTACGATTCGCTAAACGAATCGAATATAAACTCCAATGATTTCAATCATTACCTCCACGTATGGAATAAACTGAAAGTCAAAAGTTTAGGAATTTATTCTGATTTGTACAATATTCAGGATGTTTTGCTGCTAGCAGATGTATTCGAAAATTTTCGTAACGTTTGCTTAGCTAATTATAAACTTGATCCTGCACATTACACCACAGCTCCATCACTCGCTTGGGATGCAATGTTAAAATCAACGAAAATAAAACTAGACCTAATTGTAGACTATGATATGTATTTATTAATTGAAAAGGGTATTAGAGGAGGTATTTCCCAGTGCTCGAAAAGATACGTGAAAGCCAATAACCGGCACATCAAAGATTACGATGATACGAAACCGGATAGTTATCTAAGTTACATAGATGCGAACAATTTGTACGGGTGGGCATTATCCAGGTCACTCCCGTACAGAAAATTTGAGTGGGTTCCTCCAACGCTTCATGATATTGAATCTTGGAAAAAAATAATTGAAGGATACCACGATAACAATCAACAAGGTTATATATTCGAAGTTGATTTACATTATCCTCAAAGGCTTCATGATTCACACAGAGATCTGCCATTAGCTCCAGAGCACTACAACCAGAAGTTGTGTACGACCCTCTACGATAAAAAACGATACGTTGTACATATTGATAATTTGAAATTGTATATGAGTCAGGGTTTAGAAATTACAGCCATTCACCGCGTTATAAAATTCGAACAAAAACCGTTTATGAAATCCTACATAGATTTTAATACCTCTAAACGAGCTAACTGCTCGAACGATTTCGAAAAGGATTTCTATAAGCTTATGAATAATTCCGTATTTGGTCGCACAATGATGAATTTACGTAAACGTCAAGATATTAGGCTGTGCAACGAAAAGAAGGCATCCAAATTAGCGAAAAAACCAACGTTTTCTAGATTTACGATATTCGATGAAGATTTCCTAGCGTGCCACATGACCCGAAATAAAATAAAATTTAATCAACCCCTATACTTGGGATTTTCGGTTCTCGATTTATCCAAACACCTGATGTATGATTTCTTCTACAATAAACTAAAACGATACGATCCTAATTTAAATCTTTGTTACATGGATACAGATTCGTATTTCGTAGAAACAACCATCGATCCCCATCAAATAATTAAGGAGAACTCGGATGAATTTGACACGAGTGACTATGATAAAACACATACCTGTTACAGTTCAAAGAATAAAAAGGTGATTGGGAAATTTAAGGATGAGCTGAACGGTGCTCATCTCTCTGAATTTTGTGGCTTGCGATCCAAATTATATAGTTATTCGTACGTTGAAAAAGAGGATGAGGTTTCTAATCAGGTAAAATGTAAAGGGATAAAAAAGAATATTGTAAAACAAACTATAGGAATGGATGATCTAAAATCATGCCTCTTTGAGGGAAAGGAACAGTATCGTAAGCAAAATTTGATACGTAGTTATAAACATACCTTATACTCAATAACAATGAACAAAAAAGCTCTCAATTCGGATGACACCAAACGATTTACTGAGGAAAATAAAATTAGTACTTTGCCTTGGGGTCATTACAAAATGCTAAAATGAATTTTATAATAAATATATTAGGTATTTTGCACGTCATAGGAAAAACAAATCTCACACAAAAAATATTCTTGAACAATATTCTCAACGGGTGAACCTCCTTGCACGAGAAGACCTCGGAGAGCCAGAACTCGGAGTAGTCTCGAATCGAACACGTCTTGTTCCCTTCATTTTGAACCTCATTTTCTATGTGTTGGTTTTGTAAATGCATACTTATAAGAAGATAGAACATAAAACAATAATGTCACTCTTCAAGATATCCGGTACAGGCTCAAAGTTGAGCTTACGGATGGAGCATCCTATTCATTTGGATGAGCATAAGGATTATTCCCTCGGTCTTTTGGGATTTTATGGTAAAAATTGTATTGAAAATATTTCTGAACCTATACAAGTGGTGTTTACAGGAAGTGATGATGATGATGAGCGAACATTGTACATAGGTAGTGGGAATTACTCGATAGAAAAGATTGAAAATATGCTCATAGGTTTTATTAAATCGAATTATACAAATCTTGCAGTGCTTGCTAGTAATAAAGATCTGTATTATCTTCGTGTAAACGAAACAACTGCTAGAGTTGAAATGAAGATGCCAGTTGATGTTGGTTTGTTCCCTTCATCGTCTGAACATCGTAAAAATTTAGGTTATTTGTTAGGGTTCTATCAAAGAAAATCAAATGTCTCGTTTTATTTTAAATCAAATACTCACTATGAAGCAAACTCATACCCAAGGTTGGAACCTTTCAAAGTTATTGAAATTCATTGCAACTTGATCAAGCCTGCTGTTATTAATCATCAGAATGATCCTCATTCCCACCAGGAAGCAGATATCCTACACATGTTCTATCCTAAAACTGAGCAGATTAAATTTGGTTCCCTGATTGCAGAACAACCTGTTCAAATTAACTACCTTGATATCAATAAGAGCGTGAAGTCAATTCAGAAAATCGACTTGGTACTCAAGAACGAATCTGACACCGAAATCAATTTTTTGGGAACTGATTTGACTGTGTACCTGAAATTAATCGAAAAATGATAGAACGTAATGTTACCCCACAAATTTTTTGTTTCAAATGTAAGAAAAAAACTGGTAATGTAAATACTTCAACAGTTCAGACAGCAAATGGCTCCTGGAGGTATCTAGCAAAGTGTAAAATATGCAATACTCAGAAGAGTAAATTTTTGAAGCGTGGATGGAAAAGCAACCAGAATGGTATGAACACGGGTGATATGCAAATTGAAGCAGTAGAGATGCATAAACCAGTCATAAAAAAATTTCAAAAGCGTAAAATCGTGACTTTAGGGATCGATGATTTATGGGCAGCAGATTTGATTGTGATGACTAGCTACAGTCATGATAACGACGGATATAAGTATTTGCTTAATGTTATAGATACATTTTCAAAGTACGTATGGAGTGAGCCGTTGAAAAAGAAGGACGGTCCGACGGTTGCTGCTGCATTTCAAAATATCATAGCCAGAGCAAAGAGTGTTGGGCATTCATCTCCCAATCTCCTTCACACTGATAAAGGATCAGAATTCAAAAATAATAATTTCAAAGCAATTCTAGATAAAAACTCGATTAAATTATACCACACGGAGAATCTGGAGAAATCTAGCATTATTGAACGTTTCCACAGAACGCTGAATGGCAAGATAAAAATTCGTTTTCACGTTAATCAAAATTTCAGATGGATCGATATACTGCAAGATTTAATTGATGAGTATAATCATAGCTATCACAGAACTGTTCGGATGAAGCCTGCTGATGTGTGTAAGGATAATGAAAAGATCATACTAGAGTTGGTGGTCCCTCAAAATTCCACAAAGATTCGATCAGACATTGAAGTGGGTGATCGTGTAAGAATAACCAGGGACAAGAAAACATTTAGCAGTAAGTACGGAAGTAGCTGGACGAAAGAAATTTTTGTTGTGGATAAAATTGTTTACACAGAACCTATAACTTTCAAATTGAAAGCATTGGATGGTGAAGAGATTGTAGGATCGTTCTACCGAAAAGAGCTTTTAAAAACAGCACTATAACTTTTTTAAATAAGATAAGATGGAACACCTCGTTACAATGAAAAATCCACCAAAGAGAAAAAACAAGTATATTGTTACTCCCTACGACTCTGTGCTGCAGGAGAACAGACAAAAATTTCCAGATATCATGAGGGCGATAATTGTTGGTTCAAGCAATTGCGGTAAAACTACGTTACTCATGAATTTCATATACAAAAATTGGATTGATTTTGCTTATTTGTATATATTTAGTAAGTCTCTCAACCAACCTCTCTATCAGAAATTATTGGATCGCTATCATGCTGCTGAAACTAAACTCGGACAGGAAATCTGCTTCTCTTCTGATAATTGTGAAAATATGATTTCTGTTGATGAATGTAAGCCTGACTCATTAGTCGTTTTTGATGACTGTCTTCTAGAGAAACAAAAGGAAATAAAGAATTATTTCACAAGAGGACGTCACAAGCGTATATCCTGCATTTATTTAGCACAATGCTACAACCTAGTTGATAGGCAGGTAATCCGTAATAATGTCAATCTTGTTTTTGTATTTTCACAGAATAAACATTATTTGAAAAACATATATAACGACTTTGTTGCTGGCGATATGTCGATTGAGGAATTTTCTGTTCTTTGTAAGCAGTGTTGGGAAAAGAAACATGGGTTTATAACTATTGATTTAACGAAGAAAAGAGATTGTGGAAAGTATCAGTGTCAGTTGAATGAAATCCTATCACCCCTCAACAAAAGAGCTGTTGAGTAATGTGACACCTCATCGATCCCTGAACGTTGTTTGAACGTTAATTCTCGTTGTTTTATCGATCACCGAACGTTGTTTGAACGTTATTTGTCGTTGTTTGAACGTTATTTGTCGTTGTTTGAACGTTAATTCTCGTTGTTTTATCGATCCCTGAACGTTGTTTGAACGTTATTTGTCGTTGATTGAACGTTAATTCTCGTTGTTTTATCGATCCCTGAACGTTGTTTGAACGTTATTTGTCGTTGTTTGAACGTTAATTCTCGTTGTTTTATCGATCCCTGAACGTTGTTTGAACGTTATTTGTCGTTGTTTGAACGTTAATTCTCGTTGTTTTATCGATCCCTGAACGTTGTTTGAACGTTATTTGTCGTTGTTTGAACGTTAATTCTCGTTGTTTTATCGATCCCTGAACGTTGTTTGAACGTTAATTCTCGTTGTTTTATCGATCCCTGAACGTTGTTTGAACGTTATTTGTCGTTGTTTGAACGTTAATTCTCGTTGTTTTATCGATCCCTGAACGTTGTTTGAACGTTATTTGTCGTTGTTTGAACGTTATTTGTCGGTGTTTGAACGTTAATTCTCGTTGTTTTATCGATCCCTGAACGTTGTTTGAACGTTATTTGTCGTTGATTGAACGTTATTTGTCGTTGTTTGAACGTTAATTCTCGTTGTTTTATCGATCCCTGAACGTTGTTTGAACGTTATTTGTCGTTGATTGAACGTTATTTGTCGTTGTTTGAACGTTAATTCTCGTTGTTTTATCGATCCCTGAACGTTGTTTGAACGTTATTTGTCGTTGTTTGAACGTTAATTCTCGTTGTTTTATCGATCCCTGAACGTCGTTTGAACGTTATTTCTCGTTGTTTTATCGATCCCTGAACGTTGTTTGAACGTTATTTGTCGTTGTTTTATCGATCCCTGAACGTTGTTTGAACGTTATTTGTCGTTGTTTGAACGATCCTTGAACGATTGCTCAATATATAATAAGAATGCCAAGATGGACGTGCAAAAATTGAATGCTGAAGCCAAAAAAGCTCGTGAGCTGTCCCGTATTGAGAAAGAGTTAGTAGCGAAATTCAGACGGGCACAGACGAAGATACGTGATCGTAACAGATTTAGACATGAGGAATATAAACCTATAACATCTGCTATTCAAAATCTAATTGAAAAAGAGGAAGCTAATGATTATAAACCTATAACAGAAGCAATTGAAAATCTACAAAAAAAGGTTGAAAATCAGTTAGTACCTTTTCAAAAATCGATAACTTTTCTCCCTCAAAACGAAGAAGACTATGATGAGGAAAAAATTTCTGAAGAGGAACAAAGTTCTGAAGGGGAAACGGATCTAAATGGCTCTCCTGATGGGAGTATGGAGACTCTGAAATTTTCCCCGACTGCTCATCAGAGTACACCCAAGCTATCAAATGAACCAAATCCTGAAGTTGAAGATAGTAACATATACGGTACACCTTCAAATAATTCACCCAAACATGTACAGTTAGGAAAAACCGCCTACAAGTTTCTACCAAGAGCAAACGATAGAACATTTGGACTTTATTATGAGATACCAAAGCAAGCGTATATGATTGGCAATACATCTGTTGATTTTGATAAAAATGATATTATATTAGGGGCTGAACGGTACGAAGGAACTCCTGGACTTTGGAGGTTGATAACCTACGATAAAGCACCAAGCGAAAATTTGTACACACCTCAGGATTTAGAAAATTATGAGAAAATTCTTACTGATACAGATTCTATGTTTCAAGGAAATAACCAAGCAACCAAAAAACCGAAATCTAGTAAGGGAGATAAATGGTCAAAACTAGTAAAGAATATATGGAAAAAATATAACGGTGATAAAAGAACTGATCAAGTAGGTTCTGGAATCGTAGAATATAATAATAACGTCGTTGAGTATAAGTATATTGACAACTTGAACGAGCTAGTTGCACGAATTCATTATATATACAGTCAGGAGCAGGCAGGAAATAATAACTTTCATAACGAAAAATTAGCTATCCTACAGTTCTTCAACGATAGGCTTGAAGAGATTATAGACACTCCGAAGGGTACTGAATATTTAATTCGGTTTGTTTCCAACATGCCGTCAAAGCTTTTAAAAGGTGATAAGGTAGGGTCTGGCTTATTCAATTCATTACTGAAAAAAGTTCCTTTTGAAATGCACGCGAGAGGCTATAATTTCCTAGGACCTGGGACGAATTTGGAGAAACGTTTAGAAAGAGGAGATGTGGGGGTGAACAAACTTGATGACGCCGCAAAGGAGCATGATATTTTTTATAGAGATCACCCTAAAACCGCGGATAGACATGTCGCAGACAAAGTTTTGGAAGATAAGGCGTGGAGTAGATTGAATTCCAAAGACGCTGACCTGAACGAGAGATTTTGGGCGTTAGCAACTGGTGCAGCGATGAACGTGAAACAAACATTTGGGATGGGGATTGAACCTCAACTAAAGTTTTAGTAGGCAATAATAAGAGGATTAACAAACGCCATGAATAATATCTCGTCGGCATTGTCACTAACAAGCGGTCAACGGACCAAGATCCGAGCTGCATACAAGCAGGGGAATGGAGCTGTCATACAATTAAGTAAAGAACAATTGTTAAAAAACAATGGTAAAGACAAAATTGGTATAACACGCGAACAGCATAATGAAATAGCTAAATCTCGGTTGAAAAATAAAGGGTATCGTTTGAAATTATCATATGAGCAGTTGAAAGAAAATTATAGAGGCGGGTTTCTTCCCCTCATATTTGCTGGGTTAGGCGCACTGAGTGGATTGTTGGGAGGTGGTGCTGCTGTTGCTAATTCAGTAATTGATTATAAAGATCGGCAGAAACGATTGCAGGAAACGATAAGACATAATAAAGCGATGGAAAACAAGAAAACGGGTGGTCAGGTAAAAAAAAAAAAAAAAAGTCGAAGCGTTGAGCAATTTTGATATTACTTATTATGCTTTGGATAAACTTGGAATAAATAATTTTAGAGGGGTATTTATGAGAGATGCTTTACCTAAAACTCCAAACATAATTGAATGTGGAATTCTGAATCTTGGTGATTCAAAAACAGACGGTACACACTGGACGGCTTACTACAAAAACATGATGGATAAATATTATTTTGATTCGTACGGGAACGCTAATCCACCGAGGGAATTAATTTCGTACTTGGGTGGAAAGCGTTTGTTCTTCAATAGAGACAGGATTCAAGATTACACCGACCCTCCAATATGCGGACACTTGTGTCTAATAGTTCTCTACTTGCTAGTTAATAGACATATGCCCCTTAACTCGATATTAGAAAAACTAAAAAAAGATAAATACTTCTGGGAAAGTTTGCTTTAATTTTTTTTTTTAGACTATATATAAGAAAGAGAAAGATGGCGAACGTATTTTCGAAATACATGAAGGACATTGTCCGCTCAGAGTACAAACATTACTATCCCAACAGCACTCAAAACTTTAACGCCCCCAACAAAAGAACAGAGTTCAATATCGATTATGGAGATGGATTTTCTATGTCAAAGTTTCAATATTTCATTTCTGGGACGTTGAAGAAGCGCAATGGAGGAGATTACCCAGCAAAAGCAAATGTGAAATTGATTGATAACTTCGTTCCATATTTGTTCTCTAGAATCGAGGTGAAAAAACACAATTATTTAATTGACGAAGTAGAATACCCTGGTGTCACTAGTACCGTGAAGAGCAGTGTCTCGTACAGAGGCTCAGAAAGTAATTCGATTGCAAACAATGGTTTTGTATCTCAGTGCAACGCAGATAGAAATACATTCTACGTATGCGGGAATCTTTCACATTTAGGGCTGGGATTTTTCGAAGATGTTAGTATACCGCTTTATAAAGGAGGATTCGTAATTTCCTTTATCAGAGATGGTGATGCCAACACCATTTACAGATGGAAAACGAAAAAAAGTGACGGGAGTTACGATGATGCCACCCTACCATCAGAAGGACGGGTAAGTATCACAGAGTTCATAATTCGGGTCCCGATGATTGAATTCAAACCTATGGCTAAAATCGAGCTGGTGAAAGAATTGTCCGACCTGAAAAAAATACAGTTCCATTTCAGGAGCTGGCAGTGCATACAAAAACCTGAAATCAACGGAAATACATTTACATTTGATGTAACCAATATCTTTAGAAACATTCGAAATCCTACGTTTGTGATGGTCGCTTTCCAATCTGAAACTGGCTCGCAGTTGCAGGATGCTTCGTTGTTTGATAATGCCAACGTTAAAAATATAAAGGTGAAGATCAATGATAACGTTTACCCTGAAGAAATGGAAAACTTGGATATCGCGGCTGGTAACTACACCCTCGCCTACGAAATGTACAAGGATTTTAAAAATGTCTATCAAAATAATAATGACATGCTCTACAATCCCCAGAACTTTATAAACGGAAAATGCGTTTACGTGATCGACACAAGTAAACAAACGGAAAATATTTCCAATTCGAAATCTAATATTATAATTACCGCGGATTTTGCACCCTCAGCAGGAACAAATCTTTACGTAGTACTCGTGTCTCACACTACCTTAGATTATGATCTCTTCAATAACATAATCAAGGAAAGTAACACGTAGGTCCGTTGATACCAAAATCCTGATACTGAAAAAAATACAAAATCTACAGAAAAAAAAGTTTCGCGCGATCTCAAACAAAAAATTTCTCTCACCTGTTTCATTTTTATTTTATTTTTTTTTTTCATTTTTTTTTTCTCAAGCTTGAAAATTCAGAGTTTGGTTCCCGACACCCAATGCCTCGCTTTCAGTTGACGGGCTAGAAACCCCAGCTCGACGGTCGGGCCAGTAGCCCCAGCTCAACAATCGGGGCCAGAGGCCTCATCTCAAAATCGGGCCAGAAGACCCATTTTATATACTACTCGTACCTCAACGCACACGACCCCCGAAATGCGATTCTTTTGGGTAGGCACTATGAAGCACTGGCACTGAGATGTTTTCTCTTACATCTAAAGGAACCACTCGGAAGCATACTGAGAACAAGGCAACCAGCGGACCTAAACACCGCGCTAGGCTGGATGACGAATGATTATCAGTTGCTTGCAACCACTAACCGTTCCAAGCCACAAGCCAGTAACTATTCAAAAAACTCGAATTTCACCCGTCCATTTCAAAATTTCACTAAAAATCCGAATTCCTATTCAAACGTTCAAAGACTGCAAAATCCCAATACTTCAAGACCACAAAATCCAAATCCCCAGACGAACCTGCAAGACAACCCGTTTCGAAATGTGAGGCCAATCCAGTACCAGAACCAACGGTATGGATCAGGACCAAATCCGAAACCAAATACACAACGATTCCCGGGTCAGAACCTACAGAACACTAACAAACCGAAACAATGGTCTCCCATGTCGTGGCAAACGACCAATCCCAACCTCCACAACATAGAACCGGAACAACCGGAGGATAGCGAATGCGCTCCATTCGCGAATTTTGTTCCACAAGAACAAGACGCCGAGGAACAGGAGTACCCCGAAAACTACACCCATTCACCCAACGACGTAGAGAATACCCAAGGCCCGAGTCATTTTTTAGAGGCCGAAAGCCTCGACCCCCAATCCATAGCCTAATGACCCTAAACGGAAAACACACCAGCGAACTGCCTTTCATCTTTTTGCCCAAACTAAACCTGAAAATCTTGATCGACACAGGCAGTTCCACGAGCTTCATAAATTCCCACGTAGCCGAAACTTTCTTCCCCAACAAATTTATCGAAACGCCATTCCTAGTTAAAACTGTTCACGGGACATCACAGTCCAACTATAGCACCATGGTACCTTGCGGCGAACTATTTCATGTAAAGGGGTTGAACCTAAAATTCCATATTTTCGACTTCCACTCTCGATTTGATCTCCTCATTGGCCTAGATAACCTCAACATTTTGGGAGCCTCTGTGGACCTCCAAGAACACTCCCTCAAAACCCCAAGGGTTAAGCTGCCTTTATTCCTCCTCAACTTAGAATTAAATGAAACTCACAATATCGGCAGTAGGTGTATCCAACAAGTTAAAGTTACAATAGACAATGTCAAAAATGGCGACGCAGTCCTCCCATACCAGAAAATTGCGTCACTTGAAATCCCAGAGTGCCTTGTACACGTTCAAAATTTCGAAACCTTCGTACAAATCCTCAACCCAACCGACAAACCGACGGAATTCGTACAAAACGCCCCACTTCTGGCCGAACCCTTAGACGTCAGTGACATATCCCATTCAACCCCCAATTTCAATAATTTCGAACAAGACACATATAAATTCGACTTAGGCCAACTACGATTAGACCATATGAACGAAGAGGAAAAAACGGCCATTTCAAAGTTAGTGCAAAAATATTCCGACATTTTTCACCAAGATGGCACGAAATTAACATTTACCAACAACGTCAAACACGTTATCCGCACCACGGACGATGTACCCGTTTACGCAAAAAATTACCGGTTCCCCGAGATCCACTTAAAGGAACTCGACAAACAAATGGGGGAACTGCTCGAACAGGGCATCGTCCGAAATTCAGAAAGCCCATGGAACGCCCCAATTTGGATCGTCCCCAAAAAAATGGACAACAGCGGAAAACAAAAATTTCGTGTCGTCATCGACTACCGAGGGTTAAACTCCAAAACCATCGAGGACAAATATCCTCTTCCCCAAATATCGGAACTCCTGGACAAGCTAGGTAGATACCAGTATTTTAGCACAATCGACCTAAAATCTGGCTTCCACCAAATCGAGATGGACCCTGAAAGTATCGCGAAAACTGCGTTCAGCACTCCCACCAGACACCTGGAATGGACCCGAGTCCCTTTCGGACTACGGAACGCACCCAGCACGTTCCAAAGGGTCATGGACAACATCCTGCGTGGGATCGCTAACGAATATTGTTGCGTCTATCTTGACGACATAATAGTCTTCAGCACTAGCCTCCAAGAGCACATCCAACGCCTTGAAGCAGTTTTCAAACGTCTGCGAGCGGCGAACTTGAAGGTACAACTCGATAAAACCGACTTTTTGAGAAGAGAAGTGGCCTACCTGGGTCATGTCGTCACCCCAAATGGAGTGAAACCTAACCCGGATAAAATCAAGGCCATCTTAAATTATCCAATCCCTAAATCGGCCAAAGAGATCAAAGGATTCCTGGGCTTACTCGGATATTATAGGAAGTTCATTAAAGATTTTGCAAAGCTAACTAAGCCGATGACGAAATGTTTAAAAAAGACTGCCGCTATCAACATACGGGATCCTGATTACCAACAATGCTTCGAAATTTGCAAGAACCTTCTCAGTAACGACCCCATACTACAATACCCTGACTTTTCCAAACCATTTCGACTCACCACCGACGCCAGCAATTTTGCGTTAGGATCAGTGCTTAGTCAGGTAACCAACAATTCTGATCTACCAATAGCCTATGCGAGTCGCACCCTCAACGAATCAGAAACAAAGTACTCCCCAATCGAAAAGGAGCTGCTCGCAATTGTATGGGCCGTTGGTTACTTTCGCCCATACCTGTTCGGTCGAAAATTTACCATCTTCTCGGACCACCGCCCCCTTCAATGGCTGTTTTCGCATAAAGAACCCAGTTCTCGGCTTTTCGCTTGGAAAACGAAATTACAAGCATATGATTTTGAAATCATATACAAAAAGGGTTCTTTAAATACGAACGCTGACGCCCTATCTCGAATAAAAATTGACGATACCCCTAACCTGCACACATTGGAAAAAGACCTCTCACAACTTCTTGGTCAAAAACTAGAACTCAGCCCGAACATGCTACGCGACATAGACTCCACTTCGGTTATCGCAAACGTAGACCCGGGGGAGAAAGAAACAATCAACTCGCACGAATCCGACGACGATGACTGCTCCTCACAGCTTACGGTCCACTCAAACTTCCTGGGAAATACGGTCACTACCATCCCCATTCGCGACCAGCCCGTAAACCTCTCCACCAACCAAATCATCCTCACGGTAGTACAACATCCCGTCTCGGACACAGTCAAAATTTCAACCTTATTCAAAAACAAAATCCGAATGAACGTGAAACTGAACGACACGACATTCGAACAGGATTTGGTCAAATTCATCAAAGAATTCATCCACCCTAAGGTTAAATACGGGATTTACTTTGAAACAGATGTGTACGATAGGTTTGTCAGAGTAATCACTTCCACCTTCACTTATTCCAAAATGAGCATCACCAAATACTCGAAACGACTGGTAGATGTCCAGACTGAATCCGAACAAATTAACCTGATTGCCAAATATCACGGAGGAGTCACTAACCACCGCGGAATTGATGAAACATATGAAAAACTGAAGAGGGAATATTATTGGCCCAACCTTAAAATTACCATACAGAAATTTATTAACAACTGCGATATATGTTTACAATGCAAGTACGAACGATCGCCGCTCAAGATCAAATACAACCTTACACCTACCGCTTCACGTCCCCTTGAAACCTTACACATGGACAAATTCACAATCGAAAATTCTAAATTTCTGACAATAATTGATACATTCTCGAAATATGCTCAAGCCTACCCCATCGCCTCATCCACCGGGATAGAAATCGTTAACGGACTAATGAAATTCTTTTCGCATCACGGAATCCCTAACAAAATTGTTTCAGATAACGGAACTGAATTCCAAAATTCTCTGGTCAAGGAATTAGCGGCCCTTCACAAAATTGAAATTCATTATATATCGTCCCAACATCCGGAATCAAACGGCGTAATCGAACGGTTCCATTCAACCTTAATCGAACATGTCAGATTACTTAACAGCCAAGATGAATTCAAAACAACCAGTACTCGAAATAAAGTAAACTACGCAATTATTGCGTACAATAACTCGATCCATTCAACCTCCAAATTGACCCCTTTCGAAATCTTATACGGGCACATCAATAACCGTTCTTTGTTAGAATTAGATCTGGAAAGGCTATTGGCGAACGACTACTTGAACAAACATAAAGAAAAGGTCAAGGCCCTCTATGCCCATCTTTCCGAGAAATTTCAGAATCATAAGGAAAACGTACTAGAAGTGAAAAACGCCAACAGAATTGATCCTCCCGAAATCCCTAAAGAAGTATTTATCAAAACCGTCCAACGTCAAAGCAAAACCAAACCAAAATTCAACAAAGAGGAAGTTACAGAAATTGATCCGGCCACGAAAACAATTCAGATCCTCCCTCGACATCACAACACCAAAGTAAAGGCCCACCTAACCAACGTCAAACCCCCACGGAAATTCTACGAGACCAAGGTTCAAAATGCGTGGAACTCAGAACTACCACCATCCGAGACGCTATCCCACAAATTTGGATTAAAAATTACTAGAGGAAACCTCCTGACTCTAAAACCCGGCGCATGGGTTGACGACATGATCGTCAACTTCTACATGGAACTAATCGATGAAAGAAATCGCAACTCCAAATCATTACCCTCGACCTTCTGTTTCAATTCTTTCCTTTACGTAATGCTTTCAGCGGAAGGTTACGATAGAGTTAGAAATTTCACTCGTAAATCCGACATTTTTGCCAAAGACCTCATAATAATTCCTATCTTTCAATCGAATCATTGGAGTCTAGTAATGGTAGATACTAGGCAAAAACAAATCTCATACTTCGATTCTCTCTCAGAAGCACGGATCAACAACGGTACTGGACATAAAAATGCAATCGAAATCCTTGAAAATATACAATCGTATCTAGCATATGAATATCTGGAGAAAAAAGGAACCCTATTGGACTCGGAAAATTGGTCCACGATCCACATGCGTACAGTTCCCCAACAAACAAATTCAGACGATTGCGGCATCTTCATGTGTCAATTCGCGAAATTATTGACCAGCAGACGACCCCTGTCATTTTTTCAATCGGACGTCCCCCACCTTAGAGAACAAATGTGCTCCGAAATTTTAAAACTATCCTTACTCTGATTGTTGCAGAATCCCCCTTCTATTCTCGTCTTCAACGGGACTAGAGATAATCAATGTCACTGCAAACCTAGGACTCCTACCAGTACTCCTCCGACCCGCAAAAATAGTCGAAGGCTACCACACCATTACCCACTATTACGACCTCAACAACCTGACGGATAGAATCGACTTCCTCCACGCACAATACGACCAGATCTTCACCTCTGTTATACGATCCCAATCAAGTTACTTAGAACGGACGGATATGTTCATTTCAACAATTAACCATACCTTTGAAATTATTAACACAAAAATGCAGAACTTCCAACTCAAACAACCTCAACAGAAAAGAACGAGACGAGGTCTAATCAATGGATTAGGGTCCCTGGTAAAATTTATAACTGGGAATCTCGACGCCAAAGACGGCAAACGTTACGACAACATAATAACCCATCTTCAGAGGAATCAGGAAAACCTGCAAACGCAACTAGATTCTCAATATTCAATTAACCAGGCCTTTGCTCAAAATTTCAACCACACGATGGAGATAATCAATCATAACAACCAACAAATCGCGAAAGAATTAGGATACCTTCAAGAAATGCTTGTAGGGGAGACAACCCACATTCGAGCGACGAATGATTTTCTGGAGCACTTCCAGATTTCCCTAAATCTCTTGCTTGCCCTCATCCAGGATATCGAGACCTCACTTACATTCTGCGAATTAGGTAAACTCCACCCGAGCATCCTAAACTCTGAACTATTATTAAAAGAACTAGACCGTCTCACAGAATTCTACGGACCTAAATTTCTCAATCACTCGGGCAGCGATTTGTTCGAAATAAAATCTCACATCACAGTCCAATGTGTTGTAGGAACTGACGAAATTGTTTACTTCTTGGACGTCCCTATTGTCGACCCTAGAAACTTCGACCTGTACTATCTTGAATCCCTACCTGCAAGTTTGGATTCGGAATATGTAACGATCGTACCCTCTGTACGTTATCTCCTCAAGTCTCAAACTGAAGCCCTGCCATTACGCGAAATCTGCCCCTCGGGCTCCTCATACTATCTCTGCCCCGGCCACTCGGTAATCGAAACAAGCTCGAAATGCGAAATCGAATTCTTAATGTCCAGTTCAACCCACCTTTGCGACTATACCAAATTGGAAATCCCCTCCAACTACGCTTCACTTTTACAACGAATTAATCAATACCTCCTAGTTTTCCCCCACGGCGATGTAATAAACATCGCCTCTGAATTCGGAAAGGAATTGCGGACTCTGCAAGGGATTTATTTGGTTAGACCTGGTAGAAACTCGATTTCTTACCACAACCAAACCCTTTTCGCGGCTCATAGGAGCATCACTGGTACACCCCTGTTGATAAGGAATGTTCAGATCAAAATCAACCCCCCGGAAGCCCTAACTAGCACTGTACACCTTAGGAATCTCGATCTGTCAGCTGTAAATTTAGAAGATACTCGACCTATTAAGCGCTTCACGCTCTACGAACTAGCCACCCCTAGCCTTTGGTCTATACTGCTGTATGTCATGCTCATTATATTCATCCTGACCCTAGTAATCCAGTATAAGAAACACAAACGAACGATGACCGTCGATCAAGGATCATGATTAACGTTTCTGTAACTTGTAGATTAACGTTTCTGTAGCTTGTAAAATTTAATCCTTGGTAGATCATCCTTCTTTCCCGATTGTTCTCCCTTTATCATTGTTCTTGTTTCGCTCTTATTTTCAACGATCTTTTGTTATCTCGTCTCTCTGTATGTCCCCTTATTCTGTACATTCGTTTACACATTCTGTATTTCGTGTTTTTATATATTCTACTCCTTGTTATTATATTTTTTTACCACCAATGTAACCACCTATTCCTTACCTTTTTATGTAAGTTTTGCTTGTTTGTTGTATTTTCGTACCTTTTTTTAAAAAATGATATTGTATCTATTCCTTATCTTTTATGTAAGTTTTGTATCATGATGATATTGCATCTACGCTACACGGACGCTTCGTACTGTTGTATTTTCTGAAAATTTTGTATCCCCAAAATTTTAACCTCGGGGGGAGGAGTTATGTACCCACTTCACCCCATCTCCATAACATAACGTTGTACTGCTGATTCAGCATCCTTCAGAGTATAAAAGCAGGCGCCTTCAGCTTATCCCCAGTCAGTCTTGCCCAGTCTTCACGCCCGTCAACATTCGTGTCCGTGCAGTAACCTTATTCCGTGTGTGTTTGTGAAAATATAACGTTTTTAAAAACCCAAACTCGTACACGCATCTTGTTTCTTATATACATATATTTATACAGTTCAGGATTGAGGAATGACCAGTCTAGTCTTGTTTTTGATGGTTGTTTTAATTCCCACAACGTTTCTACCCAGGATCTGGGTCCTATTCATGTGGATTTGTGGTCCAGAGGTAAGTGTGATAGGTGGATAGGTGGTAATTTCCAATTTGATTCACTTCACTGACCAGAGATGAAAAGCAGATTACTTAAGGTAACATAACCTGCTGAGGTGACACCTTAAGTAATCTGCTTTTCATCTCTGGTCAGTGAAGTGAATCAAATTGGAAATTACCACCTTTCCACCTATCACACTTACCTCTGGACCACAAATCCACATGAATAGGACCCAGATCCTGGGTAGAAACGTTGTGGGAATTAAAACAACCATCAAAAACAAGACTAGACTGGTCATTCCTCAATCCTGAATTGTGTTCATCAACCTAGTCATCTGAATCAACTTGTTATATATTTATATACTCGTATGTATGTGTCATTCCAGACGATAACTCTCGAAAGAATTGAGATAAAAAGTTCAAATTTGCACGAAAAATCTGTCTTGGCAATCGACAGGCTAAGTTCGTAGATGGGCAGAATCGGGTCACTCTAAGGGGGAGTTTTGGGGAGTTTTAGGGGGGAAAAATTACCCATAAATTCCCAAAATGAAACGGTCTGACAAGTGACACCTCATTTTAAAGGTTTTTCTACGCTGAACACGATGGTGAAATCAGAATTGCGATATCTCATTCCGTTCTCAAACTGGAGCACTTTGAAGATGAAGGAACGTGGTTATTTCTTGAGATAAAACAGTTTTACATAAAATCAGTTATTTCTTCGAAAATTCGCTCTTATAGCCATGCTGCATGACTATGGTTTTTGCTGTTATAGTTACTGTTTGTCATCGGCTGTATTATTTTAGCAACATTTAACTCGCGATTTAGGTAGGTACCTAGTAACGAGTACGGGGTTAGATACCTACGGAGGGTCTGCGATTCACATAATATGTATAGACTAGTACATATTATATTATATAGACGGGTTATCTATATAGAGAGCTGTGATCGGTAACAGAAGGGTATTCTGTACAAAATAATAAACCGTTGTGCAGGGATTTGCACCGAAGTTTCGTCAACATGATCGTTAATGAAACGGTATAAATTCGGCCCAGATATATATGTATATAGGGAACACCTGATTATAATCTCGTATGGATGTATGAAATCGAGTTGGTTGTTCTGTGATATTATTTCATTTGAAAAACGATGGTTCTTTTGGATTTCGTGGGCAGGTACCTACTTTTGAAATTTGAACAAATGTTATGCTTCATGAATAACAACAAATTTTTATCAATGATTGTATTATTGAGTCCCGCGCATTTTCGTGAAACTGTAATTCCCGGGCCGTTTCCTATACTCGATTTAGGGCTTTCCTGGGGAGAGCGAGAGAGTAGGTATTGACCACAGAAAACAGTGATCTGCGCAGAAGGAGCATCTATTCGAGTAAATAATAAACCATTTTGCAATAATTTACAGCGTTTTTTTTTTTTTTTTTTAATTCTTTCGAAGACTGGTTAGAGACTTGGGTTTCCTTTAGATAGGTTTTTACTTAGTAATTTATCATTCTATACAAAAACAAGACGTCAAGACGTTAACAATCGTCCGCGCGTTGACCTCATTAATCAAGCTTTGCAAGTATAAAACTGACGTGAAAAGCGATGAATTGGAACACCGTTAACGCACCGGTTACCTGCCCATCTGTAAGATTTCTATGCCAAGTCGGGCTGCGAGTTTAAAAGAACGAGTTTCCTCTGTAATGTAATTTTCATATTGGCTAAGTTTTGCAGAAAAAGCGAACAAATGGTTCTATCAAATCGGTCCTTATAATTCGCTGTTCTGTACTCAATTTGTGTTAGATGTACTACAGTTCCTGGCTACTGAAGAGCATATTGTATATAGCACATCCGAACTAGGTAGATACCTCTTGATCTGGGCGAAATTGGACGAGGTACTCATATAGAGTTGAATGCTTAAATAAGCTGGTTGACCGTTGCCTCATTCAGTCCCACCTAAGGTATACGCTATGGAAATCTGGGGTGCTACCACGTCTCCTGAGAAAGTACACAAAATGTCTTACATAGAATGGCCACCGAGGCATGATCAACAAAGAGCTGCGAGGAGCTGGATCGGTGTTAGGAATTGAAAATTCAACAGTTTTACTGAACATTTTTATGGAAGAGTAAAAAATACTGGGTCAATAGATATAACGCTAACTGTTTATGATAAGGAACAAGGCCGATGAGATTCCCAGACTATTTTTGGTGCATTTTCCCAAAATCATGCGTTAATTTTTGGTTAATGTTATACAAATTAAATATTAAGTAGATATTATTTACAAATAATACGCGAACGACGAACCAGAAGCGGCACGTGGACTCTGAAAACTGTGGGGCACCAAACCAACCACAAAACCAACAGATTTTTCTGCACAATACCTCAAGGCAACAACATAACATTCCCTTTATTTACTTATTGAGTGATATTCAGCAACAGCTTATCTCTTCCTGAACTTTTAATCAACACTCTATCGTCGTACGAAAACGTCAAAAATTTCGACAGTAAATTAGCCACCGAAATCATGCTGTACAACAATATAGTAAACTAAAATACGAAGTAACAATGACCCGTCGCCCGGCACTTATTGAATG
This sequence comes from Leptopterna dolabrata, assembly GCA_954871275.1. Taxonomy (NCBI): domain Eukaryota; kingdom Metazoa; phylum Arthropoda; class Insecta; order Hemiptera; family Miridae; genus Leptopterna; species Leptopterna dolabrata. Next base: position 1,926,085 of record OX940980.1, read on the forward strand.
GAGAAGCTATTGGCGATGCTAGCCGAGACGATTGAGAAGCTAGCCCACCTTTCTGTGTTACGACGCCGATCAATCCACAAGATCGCAAACAGCAAACAGGACGCACGTAGGTACATACCACAAATCCAAATCTGTCAACGGAATCGGGCTGAGAGCAAACGCACAAAATTCGACGCAAAAAACGCTACAGTTTTTATATCCCATTATAGTGGGGGAGGTGAGTCCCTTGTAAGCCTCTTTGAGGGATTTGAGTGACAAAAACAATAGGTACTATAATATAGAAGGGATCCGCATAACTCAAAACGATGTTCCAGGTGAGCTTCACACCGGAAAACCAGGGATATGCGGCGAGGACGAGTAAGCCTATTTCTCTCCACCCAGTTCCTAAGGCGGAATTCAACGAGCTCAAAGCTCTCGACAAAGACTGCTTCATTATCCCAGTGGCTAGCGTGGACAGGTTCCTACCCGCTGGCGTTCCCGTAAGTCACATTCTCCTGAGTAATAAAAATAACGTTGTCAACTAGTTACCTGGGGCTTGTTTCATAAAACAACAAACTAGTTAAGTACAAGTAACAAGGAACTAGTTAATCAATACAGTAAAATTGATTCCTTAGTTCCTATGAAATTAACCCACCCCAAACCATGCACTGATCCCCTACAAGATTAATAATGACGACATGTAGAAAATGTATAGGTAAGTATATAAGTATATTTTCTAAAAAATTGCTAGTTGCTCGTCAAAGGTCATCTGAATCTACTATAAATCCACTTGTTGACATTTGCTGTGCGCCTTTCAAGTTCACTCGTACAAAAGCACGCGTACAAAAAAATCGCCAATTCGGGAGAATCAGAAAGATAGACTTTATTTGTTACCCACCATGGAATTTCTTCATTCCATAGACTCGCTGATGATATTATGACAAACATGTAGTTGTTCAAATGCAACTGCTTCAGTTTTCTGAATTCTACACAGAATAAAACGATAAATATCTAATGAGGGAAAATTTGATAGAGTATGAAAAAACGAAATTTGTTTGTTAATGGAATGTCGCTAACAGCTTTTGGCAGGACTCCAGGCTTTCTATTTCTCCTCGCTATATTGCCAGGTATATGGATCATGACGAAGGGAAGGCCGTTTTTACCAGTATATTTAGAGAGAGAAAGAAGTGCTACAGGCATTTCTTTTAGGGCTCAGTCACTGGATACTATTTTTAGGCTTGCAAAGTATAGGCAGTATCGAAATTCCGAACTCTAAATATTCCGTTTCAATCCGGTGGGATGTATAAAAATCGTTCGAGCTGAGATAGACATGATTTTCTTATTATCTCCACTTTGATAGTACCTACCTATTAGATTAACTAACACAATAGTTTGCAGAATTAGTCCCACACAAAAAGCTGTGAGAAGCATGTTATGAGGAAGTTGAAACTTAATGAAATCTTTTTTGTTTGGCAGATGCCCCTGATAGAATCAAAGCAAAGTCAGCTTTCAGTCGTTGAAGTTGACGACCCCAAGCTCTGCGTTCTCATTCACTTGATGACTCAGATGGAGCCGATAGAACCGATACTCGAATCCCCATTGTCACTCCCGCTTGTCAAGCAGAGGACTACGGCTTGCGACCTCCTCACAGAAGTAGGAGCATCCAGGACGGCCATGGAGGGCATGCTCCTGTCCAATTTGGAGAAAAACGGTGAGTGAAATCTGATCCGATATTGTAGCGACATCTGTGATTCATAACTCAGGTTCCAAACGGGACATCCAGCTCCCCTGGACAACCGTTCCAAGCCCTTACTGATGGCGACAGTTGCACCGATTGACAGGTTTTCGTACAGTAGATCGTTGAATTAGTGTTTCCCCACCACATCAGTTTGCAGGCTAGGGACAAAGCGAAAGGGTTTCATACCTGGACGAAGGGCAAAGAAATCACAGTGGTTGGTGGAGTGTACCAGTACCCTGAAGAAAGGTGACTTCGTCGTTTTTCAATGTAAAACTCTTGATATGCGGATATGTAACGTGGCGAAGTCAGCAGAAACACTTACCAACAATCTAGTCTAGTCGAGAGTGGTAGAGTAAGTGAAGATCCATCAGTGGTAGTAGGTATAACCCATCTCTGAGAGAGAGCGAGAGAAACGATTTTATTTGCCTTCACATAAATGCATAGTAACTGTCAATTTAAAAAACCTTAAACTAGGAGAATATCATATATGCATTTCACCCGAAACCGAAGGACAACGCCTGATACAAAGGAAACAGGGGAAAGCGTCCGATGGAGGGAGAGAGGGACAAGAAGCCCACCAGTTTAGCCGGTCGGGGCGCTCTGGCCCCACCCACCATGGCGGCTCCAGGGGCCATACCCGGAAATCCTGAAATCGGTATAGGAAAGTGGATAAGGAGAATTTAAAGGATACATAGAACATATCTATATGTGGTGGATGCATAGGTGAGGGGCGAGGTAGCGAACCTGCCGCCCCTGGTTACCACCTAGAAGGTGTCCACCACTGAAGCGTCAGGAGGAATATGCCCAGTGGTTACTACCTAGAAGGTATACACCACTCTGGGATCTTTTAGCGAGCATGGAAGTTTGCCCAGTGGTTACTACCTATAAGGTATACACCACTCTGGGATCTTTTACGATAAGGAGAGAGGAGGAGCGAGGTAAGAGAGAGAAGTCAGCGACTTGAGGAGAGCGTAGAATGAGTTGGAAGGCGAAGGAGCCGAGTTTTTATAGTCCCTGGGACTATCTCCCTCCATCCTCCATACTGGTGTATGATGGTGGGGATCCCCACCAGGTCCTCCGGGCCTCCTGCGTCTGCCGCTCCATTCTGTGGTTTATTGCGAGATCTTATAATAAATATACAAGGAGTGGTTCTGGAGGGATACCACGACGCTATAGTAGTTTAATGCTGTTTAAACGTCCTGCCACTCTCAAGAGTGTACGAGATCCACGATTTGGAAGTTTGTTTCGATCCTAAATGGCATCACTGAGAATAGATGATAAATTATCTTCTATTCTCAGTGGTAGGTACTCAGCAGTCATATTGACTCTGCCACGAACAGGGCTCTCATATTCCCTTGCTTCTGGGGTTCCCAAAACTCGGGATTTTACGAACATATCGGCCATCGTCCTGCTCTGCGAAGTTTCACCCATGCTTGAGTACGCTCTGAAGCCTTCTCCCCTTTGGACTGCCCTCTCCTTTGAGGAATAGGAATTTCCGTTCCGCAGGTTAGGACCCGAATCGAATTGCTATTTGCAGTCGAATTTCCGCCAACCATCTATGAATACCACAGCCCAGTGTAGATATTTCCCTGTGAGGCAAACCAACTTCTTCAGTGCCATCCCAATGTTAACTTTTTTTACACGTCAATTCAAGATAGAAAAAAATTCATTTCAAGCTAGTGACGTTATTTTTACCTTTTTCTATATTATGCTGCAATGCAATTTATTGTCACCATTAATTTATTGCTGTTGCGATTCATACTTTAAATTATTAGTATCACTATTAATTTCATCATTAATAATTTATATTATTACTATTTGTTGTTACTAAGAGTTTCTTTAAATTATTTAGACGTTCACTAGGTAGTCAATTTATGTACTCATTGATACGAATTAGACAACTGCCGTCTTGTTTGATTTTTTCTTGTAAGTGGAACCCGCATATATGTTGAAATAAACAAATGAATCCACTCAATCCCCCCCCCCCCACCATAGCACAGGGCCACCTGTTGGTAGGATGGTATGTAATTCTAAAATCGACTAGACTGGTAATTTCAAGCCGTGAAAGTGATCCATCTTGATTAAAAATGTACATTATCCTATTCTCATGGGATCTTCCTAGTTAGTCGAGTGAGATTCATTAAAAGGGTAGGTACCGAAAACCGAGTTGTTTAATCCAAGAAGCACTTCTGTAATCAGATTATCTCACGGTCTAAGCGCCTCGTAACTTTAACCCACTGGAGAGACGAATATTAGTATCCCATTTCACCTGACCTCTCTTCCCATCTGGGCACGTAATCCCATTGTAGTATTGGATGCTTTCTTTTTGAATTCAAAGAGCCAATTAGCTCGCAGATAATCAAAGTTTGGCTGATTGGTCAAGCGTTGCTTCCTACTCGAGCCTCTTTCTATAAGTTATGGCATGCCATCCTATTATTCGGATAGAAGGTTGTTAGTATAGATGTTAGGTACTATAACTTCCCAAAAAGGATGGCAATAACTTGAGATTAATTAAAAATGAAAAATTAATTTGGAAATATGATTGCATTCATGAGAAATAGGAAAATTGGAACTAGGATTTTTCGGCAACAGATGATCTGGAATGACTTCAGGATTATAGTTTTTAACTGAAGAAGTACCCAATTTTTAGCAATAGTAAATTACAGTTGAAAAAAAATTAATTACAGTCCGACTTTCACTGAGACTTCTGTGCCCTTGGACTTCAGGAATATAATATGGTGTATATATTTCAGTACTGTCTCCGCCCATCCAAGTTTTTTTTTGTAATACCTATTATATTAAGGATACTTCCTTACACTCATGCTATTAAATAATTATAATTCAATACAAATTTTAAATGAAATACACATGAGTAAATAAAATGTGTAATAACCACTTTTGCCATATTGTTTCAAAATAACAAATTAAAGTGTGTAATTATAATTTCGCTATCTGTCCAAATGATCAAAATCTATACTAGTTATAAAACAACTGAACTCCAGGAACAACAAACTCGCCATTAAACAGTCCATGCTTGGCGGCCAGGACCAAGCATTTCTCGCACGCTGGTTACCCGTCATCATGTTTCAGTTCCCGCCACAGCCTAATCAAACAAATAAGCTCTTTCATGCATTGGCTGGCAGCTCTTTGCTTTTTTAATGACCATACGACGCTTTAATGACCGCACAACCTGAGGTAGATTGTTAACTTGAGAAGCCACTGTGAATAACAGCAACATAATACAATAGTTCGAATGAAAGTCAGTTAGATACGTTGAAATAGGGAGTTTATTATGCAGTTGAACTAAACATCTAGGTACTTGTACTATTGTCCTAGAAGGTTACACAAAACGCATTTATGAATGTTCTGTTATAAAATAGCTTCGAAAATGTGGGATTCATACAAATTTTTATTCATTACCCATGACAGGTGAATTTCCGTTTATTGCTTACTATCTGATCAACAAGGCCCAGACGGACCCTGGCGAGTTTTTTCACAACTGCAGAGCAGCGTCGCTACGGAAATTCGACCCTAAGAACACCAGATACACCGCCGTCCACACCTTTGATCTCTTCAACGAGGTGATTCTTCTGAAATGTGTTCTACAATAATCTAACCTATTCATTAGTTATAAAATTTACCAACTCAAGACGCATAAGAGAAATTAGGTAGGTACCTACCATATGAGTCATCGTAGCTCACATTTTTACTAGGTACCTAGTACGATAAGGTACGCATGTCGGTTACTATTCCAACATTCAAATAACAACGGTAATAATCCAGGAAACATGAAATTTCCAAAAGAAACTTGTCGTACACATTCGAACTGTAAGAATACCAATGGAAGTTACCTACACGCTACAACAGTAACAATTTTTAACACGTGTCAGTGACGAGACTGCGGTAACAAGACGTCTCTTTACTCTGAGCACAGCTTCAGAATTGTAACAAGTGAAACAATATTCTAATTCACAACGAATCCAATTTATTTCCCATCTTCCTTCTGTAATGTTTCGACGGTACAGCTGCGACACTCCAATTTTTTTTTTGCACAAAGGCGTTCGGTTCCATTTCTTAGTTTCTGTGATGTGTGATTTTTGCGTTTCATTTCATTCGTTTCATTTCTAGTTTCTGCTTGTACTATATATTACAGATTTGCAACAACGATAACGTTTTGCAGAGAAAAGGTTTCGAAAATTATGCAACTGAAACAATACCAGTGCACAATGGATCTAAATGAATTTTTTTTTTTCAAATTGGAGTTAAACGCAGTAATGTGTATTCAGTAAAGTCCAAACCAACCCTACCTCCATCCCGCCATGTCAAAAACCTACGCTCAGGCTTACCACAGTGCACAATGGGTATAATCTTCTTAACTCACCCAACAATTCCAACTCTTGGTATTCAAGGGGTAAAAGTGTATCTAACAAGATACAATTAATTTTGTTGTTGAATTTTTATTTATTATTTATTATTATTATTATTATTGAACAACAAGGCCAAACAACAACAAGCAACAAGCAAACAAGTGCCAAAATGTATACATGAAAATAATTCAAACTGAATTTGCCATGCAAGGCTGACCAATGAGAGCATTTTGAGTAGTCCTTGAGTAGTAGAAGAATAAGAATAACAATAACTGAAAGTACCAGGTAGAGGTGACGTTGATAGATTTGTGGTTCGTGTGAGGTGAGGTTGCATGAGTCGACGTTTGCTTGAGGTGGTGCTAGAGTGCTTGAGTTGGTGTATACGAGATTAGCGAGCAGTTAGTGAGGTTGCGTTCATTGCGAGAGATATACAGAGCGAAGTTTAGATTTGAGGCTGTACAGGGTGTCCGCGAATAAGTCGAAATCGACCCGGTCCAGAAAAGCATTGGCATCACAAGGGAGCCGGATCATTGGCCTGCGAAATAGGTATAACTCCAGGCATGTCTGGAGTTTCACGCAATCGTTTGGACCTGCAATTGGACAGAAGATTTTGAGATCATCTGCAAACATTAAAAAGGCATCCCCTGTTGAAACCGACTGGATGTTTTTGATCATCAGCAGGAAGAGTAGCGGACCGATATTTGAACCCTGCGGCACCACTAAGGAGGCCTCAGATGGATCTGAAAGGACAAATTTTAGCCTCACTCGGTGACGTCGACCGACCAAATAGCTCCTGATCCATGCCAGAAACAGCCCAAAGACACCAAGCGATTCGAGTAATGAAATGATCTGCTTGTGGTCTGTCTTGTCAAAAGGCTTTGGTAAAATGTCGATATAACATCGACTTAAGTGCCACGAAGTTGCTCAAATTCCGAGAATGTTGAAAGATTTGTCAAAGTGGACCGTCTGTTCATGAAACCGCGCTAATAAGTGAATGAAGCCGTGCTGTAATTGTCTAACATAAATATAATTATTACACAATTACAAAGACCTACGCGAATTCATTCGTTCTGCTTCAAACACCTGTGTATCAAATCTGCAAGAATCTCACTTTTACCAGACCTCCTGTGGTTTATGATCCTCAGTTGAAAACTTGCTCAAATGTAGATGCAGACAGTCTGTCCCACGCGCTCCTTTTGCGATCAAGCTTCCAATCACTGTTCCCACGTAAGCCTGAGCATTGATGTAGGAACCCCACCTAATTGTGTAGGCACTAGTTTTTATGTAATCCCCACGTATGATTGCGATTATTTCGCATTGCGATTCCAAGTAAGAGTACATACGTTATTTGTCAAAACAAGTGCAAACGGAAGTCAAGCTAAATTACTTCTCCGAATCTCGTTATTTATAATAGATTCTTTCGTTTACCATGAATCTCGAATCATTCCAATTTACTTCACTTCACTCCATTTCAGTTTGTCACGCGAGGTGATGCGATACATCACGACGTCCCGAGGGCAGAAGGCAAATAAACCGAATACTCGAATGGAAGTTGAGCACGATAAACGCTCTTCAATAGTTTTGGTGGTTATCATTTTGTGTCGGAGATAACTCCAGTTGAACGATCAAAACTAAATTATGGGAATCGAAATAACCATAATTATAACATTTCAATGCCCTATAATATGAAATTTCGCAGTGTAGGTACCTATCCAAATCGAACAGAAACTCTCATCTGCGCATGCGGAAACTCGTCTTAAAAAACGCCTATAGCTACCGGAAAAATAGTCGAAACGAGCTAGCATATGGAGGGTATGTATAGCTGACGTAGACAGACCCATATAAATTTTAATCAAATCCTTGGTGTAAACTAGTCTCCCTAGTATATAAATAGAGTTTAGTTTAAAACTATGGTCTTGAAATAAGGGCAGCCAAATCCTTGCCGAACCAAGTACCTACTGAATCCATGAATTACAGTGCACCATTCGTGTTCAACTCATGCGTATTTATTTCCTTCATTCCCTCGATATGCTCGTCTACGGTTTCAACGGTCAGCTACTATAACAGTCGTCCTTGGGACATCCAGACCATTGGAATGGACCGTGGAATCTTTCGAATCATTAAAGGAAAAAAATATACCCCCCTCCACCCCAAATTTTGATGGTTTCCGTTTCATGCTACATAGAATCCGAAAATATAATTTAAAAAGTTTATGTCCATCCCCCGCAGGCCGCTCTTTCCTTAGCTACCATGAACCAAAATTAATGAAATTTGGATTGTAGTTCCCACCAATTGGTGTCTAGTTCGTCCGCGAAGCTCGGCGACAGTCAGTCATCTCTAAGAGGTGAAAAATAGGGTGAAAAAGAGGTGAAAAATATACATTTCCCGAACGCTGTAGCTCGAAAACTTTGGGAAGTGTTCGGACTTTGGTTCGGCGTTCGTGGCAGAGCGTCCCCAGCTTTGTGCGGTTTTTTCAAAAAATTCGGGTTGAATAGGGGTGATCTGGTGGATTTGTGCCTTACCGTGTTGAGGGATACGCTGCACATTGTGCATCGGCACTTGTATTCTTAGGAACTGTCAATGACCAATTTCGTCTTTATTCATCTTTGTTCATAACCATTATCTTCTTATTCCATTATTATTATTATTATTCGTTATCGTGTTATTCTGTTTTTATAGTGTTCCTAGTGACTTCATTCATGTTTGACTTGGTATGCTGTGTCGTATGGCAACCCAGACTATGGGCAGCTCGCCGTTTTTATTGTAAATAAAGTGGTTGTTCTCTCTAGAAGGATATGGGGTCTTTTACGTTTTTAAATTGATCTCGAACTTGTGGATTTTTTGAGACCAACCCGAGTACGTGCGTACGGAGTACGTGCGTCCAGCCGTTCGTTTGCACCGAAAAGCTTCGCCAACATGATCGTGAATGAAACGGCTTACATCCAGCCCGATTATCATTGCTAGGGAACACCTGATTATAATCATGCACGGCTTTATTAAATCGAGTTGGTTGTCCGAGATATTGCTTCATTTGAAGAATTACGGTTAAAATTTAGGATTTTGTTGATAGGTACCTACTTTTTGAATCTGAACAAACGTAATGCTTCATGAATAACTATAAATAATATTAATGATAAAATTCTTGATTTCATCACATAATTATGAAACGTGATTACCCGGCAGGCTCCAGTACTCGATTTGTGGGCTCTTGTGGGAAGCACGAGGGTAGGTATTGACCACAGACAACAGTGACCTATATACGCAGGAGGGGTATATATACAGGTCAATAATAAACCACTGTGTAATAATTTGTAGCGTTCTTAGGTTTCTGCCACTGTAAAACTAATACTGTAAATTATATATTGTCCTTTGTAAAGGTAGCGACGATTGCGCGGCCGCCGCTGGATCCCACGTCCAAAAGACCCAGATCGCCGGCTACCGGATTTATTGTGTCGGTCTACAAAGTGTTCGAAGGGGATGACGGAGAAAAGTTCGAGAAAAACTGGCTTTACTGGACTGGTAATCAATACTTTCATTTTCTAGAGATTAGCTAGAGATAGCTCAAAAGCTCATGTTACCAACATGTTGCTAAAACGCAAAAAGTACCTATTTTTACACACATTCCGATCGGGCTGAAAAGTTTCGGGACACAACTAGGGCCCAAATGGAGCATGTATGCGAAAGAACGACTTGTTTAGACCGAAAATGAAGCCTGTACACGTGATACGGCGGACGGCGGACGGACATTGCATTTTTGGAATCTACGCATCTTGAAACGGAAAAGAAAAAAGTTTGAGGGGGTGTTATAAAAATTTTTTGCTGAGCGATTACATAGGTGTATTATTCACAGAATAATAAACCAAAATGCAATGTCCGTCCGCCGTACGCCGTCCGCCGTCCTTCGTATCACGTGTACCGACTTCATTTTCTGTCTAAAAAAGTCGTTCTTTCGCACAAACTCTCCATTTGGGCCCTAGTTGTGTCCCGAAACTTTTCAGCCCGATCGGAATATATCCAGGGGTGTTATGAATGAAAATGTGTATAAAAATAGGTACTTTTTGTGTTTTAGTAACATGTTAGTAGCATGAGCTTTTGAGGTATCGTTTTCCATGTTTTTGGGGACGAGAAGACCGAATATGAAGTCGATTTTGACCAAGGAGTGGAAAATTGAGGTTGTACCAAATGTTCAGCTCCCAAAATTGATTTTTTATGAGTCAAAAACATGGGAAATCGTCTGAAATCACCATCAATTTGAAGAATAACACTAGAAAAAGTGTCAACACGTGAAACCACCAGAAATAGCTATTTCAATTATTTGACATGAAAGAAACAGTAAATAAACAGCCAACATTTCTGTAGAGATGTCCAACAGAATAATAAACCCATGTGACAAGGACTTTGCAGCGTTTTTTAGCGTTGGACCAACCCAAAGACTGGTAACTTGATAGTATGTGAAGAAGAGAAAAATAACACACGAAAACGTTATCAAAAAAGTTTATCTGAAACACCTATCATTCTTACCAATGAAACTATTCAGACAAACAAGCTCAGTAGGTATAGCTTTTTCACGAGAATCTCAAGGTTTTCTATGTCAGTTTTCCAAAACAAATTCACAAAAAGCTCAGAACTCGTTAACTACAAGCAAATATAATAGTCTTATCTGAAACTAAAAATGCTATATCGTCTGGTAAGTTGAAAATTACCCGGTCAAGTACACACTGTGATAGATTTCAAATCCAAACGTTCCTGTATGTTTCCTGCTTCTCATTTCAAAAATATAGTTTTTCCTGCTTTTCTCTTCAAATGCAACATACGTTGTCGTGTTGCCTCCTCTAGTTTGTATGGCTATTAATACCTATCATACGTTAGTCTCCAATGTCTAGAGTCCAACAACTGGCTATTCGAGTTAACATACGTTGAGGACACATTTTTAAAGTTAGGTATTGCTAATTCATCATTCCAGGAGCTCGGATGATCTACAAGAGCCTACCCAAGTCAGTAGGGCTCAGGCGCATCACACTCCACAAATCCGTCTCCAACGGCGACAAGCTCTACCTCCTCCTGGTCGAATGCTCTAACTTCCTCCACGACCTGACAGCAGCCGCTGTCCTCATCCCAGCCCTCCGCGCCAGACTTTGCGGATACACCGGACTCTACAGGACGACTGCAGTATTCTGAGCATAACATATATAACATGAAGGCATGAATCAACCCTACCGCTTCAATTAACATTCTCCTCTATCAACGGTGGAGGCCACAGGAAGCGTTTCGTTCTGTGGTAATTATTGATTCATTCTCTAAAAATAGGGAACTGTTCACCACCTCTCATTTTCTTTTCGGTACAAGTATGTTATAGCCCCGCCAATATCGATTGTATCGATTATCTCAAATACATCGATCCTTGTGGTATCGATGACGGCTCAATATGGCGTCCCGATGCCTACATCCGGGGTGCCGATATCAACTTTCAAAATGAATACGGGAAGACCATTGTAAGGACACCAAAAAATAAGAGTGACTATAACATACTTGTACCATCTATTCAGAAGTCCCAAACAACCTGCTCATTCACGGGATAGTTTCTGGGATTGTTTATCTTTTTTGAGATGCGAGCGCTAGCGAGCATCCAGATCGCTTGACAATGCGAGCGGCGGAATGGGAACTAAACTTCTTGTACACCCACCGTCTTGTCTGATACACGTCATCGATACCACAAGGATCGATGTATTTGAGATAATCGATACAATCGATATTGGCGGGGCTATAACATACTTGTACCTTCTTTTCTTTTTACTTTTAAAGTAAAATTGAAAGTTGAAAAGTATAATCTCTCTCACATAGGTACCCAATCATGCAGTAGTGTCTAATAAAGAATGTAAACCTACCTGCCTGTTGGTGTTCCATCAAATGGGTGTAAAAGTAGTTCGAATCGAACTAAGACCCATATCTAACATAAATTTATTTGTTACTGATTGTCAGTAGGAGTGGACCTTTGTGGCGCGAGTTGTCAAGGTGGAATAGAATAATATTAACTGGGTAGAAACAACATAATAATTATGTACAACCATCCAGGTTAGCTAACTTAGTTGATTTTTAACTTGGGTGGGTAAGTGAATTACGGTGATTATAGGAACAAATAAAATTGATATAATATGAGCAAAAGTGAAAATAACCAAAGTATGACAGAAATCAAAAGATAAAATATTACCTACCTTTCGACCACAGTTCCCAATTTTTGTTGAATGAAACATTCATTCTACTTTTTATGTATTTGTGAGTATCAAAACCTTTTGGCTGCACTCAAGTTTCATGTTAATTATTAATTTATTTGAGGTGACTTAGCGACAATTATTTCACCGTTTCCATGCCTTTTCATGTAAGAATCTACAACACTGGCACATGCTAACACTTTCGCAATAGGTAACAACGAATTTCTCAAATTTCAATATTGCTAAATTCATGTTGATCATTCGTCATTCATTCGGAGTTCAAAACAGGAAATGATCGTCCTTGTGAGATTTTGAACCGTCCTGTTTGAGGATAACATGCTTCTTGGATTTCGTATGTTATAATCACCAACAAACCGTTTCCTATAAGTTGTATGATATTTTACGTTTAATAGGACTATCTACATACAATTGTGAAACCTGCGCAACATTTACTTTTGTGTGACACGTAGTATTCCACATATTATTATCAATACATTTCTTGGCTGTTTATTCATGTGGATGAAAAATACGTAGGTAGCACCTTGCAAGAAAAGTAAGTACCTCCTTTAAATGTTCAAACGTTACCTATCACTAAGCTTGGTATTATGCAAGAGTGTGCGTCTAAGTTGTACACAGAGAAATTCATATCATTTGTACCGTAGATCTATATTGATTTCATTATGTACAAGTTGCGTAATCCATTTGGGTCCATTATTTTTAACATTAAAGTATTTTGACTATGAAATTATCACATTCAGTATTATGCGAAATCAAAAATGTGGTCCATTCTGCGTTGTCTATCATAGTTCATTATAAAATCTACAAAATTATTGCTATAAGTATTATATTATTTAGTTGTTTCAAGGTTGAGAGGGCCGGGCGATGATGTACGCTCACCAGCTCACCGTCTTCCGAACCATTTTTATGAAAATCAAATAAAAATAACAAACTTTTAGGGAATTCCTTAAGTATAGTTTTAAATAAGTAGACAAGTATTATCTAAGCTAGTAGCTGTCAATGTACTACAATGTACCGATCTAAAACGAATGAATGAGTCCAAATACAAGTGGATCATTCAATGTTCAGTCTAGCGTTTTTAGATGACCAACAAAATATTTTACGATATTTCACAACTAACGCTAAACATCATAATCATACTATGCTGCCTTATTGCTGCCCTGATGAACTAGTCAGTACAAGTTTGTTGACTTAGTTTAGTCTATCTCAGTAACATAAGCTGTTGTAGGTAGGTATTATTAGACAATGAACCAATGTCAGAGGCCTTTCTAATTGTTATACTGCGGATCCGCCCTCATAATATTATTCACTAGCTTCGCAGACTTTATCGCGTGCACTTTGCGTCACTGATCATTACCGTGAGTTTATCATACGACATTTTCCATTATACGTACTTCACCAATCGATTAGTTTTGCTAATACTTGTAGTATAGTTTTTTACTTTTAGAAACCATAAGGTCATTACTCGGTTAAAACAGTCTAGGGACGATTTTTGCGCCATGTTTAATCTTTTTGATCTCTTTGAAAATACCTAACATAATAATATGTACGTATGTGTAATGAATAATACATAATTCGTTAGTTATACCATACGTTAACATTGTTAGTTAAAGCGAATATGCCGATGGTTGCTATCAACTCTGAGAGCTCATAACAGTGGCGGCAGGGTGGGCTGTGTCTAACCTAACCTATATAAACTAACCTAACCTACCAAAGCTAATTATTTGGAAATTCTTTTCTTGATAAACCCAAATTCCTCTTCCATTAAATACCCCAAACGCACCCAGTGAAAGGTTCGGTTGCCTATTGCCTACCCACCACTAATCTACTAAAGCCGCCAGTGGATCATAACATTATGAACAGATTGCAAGTTTGTCCAGATGACCTTGGAAATGTTTAAACTTCCTTTTTAAATGATTGCCAACACTAAAAAAAATCTTCATTTTCATTGCTCTATTGCTTTTTCTACGATCAACTTAGAATAGCATTAACCAACAGTGAGAACAATTTGTTTTAACTCAAAACAATACGAAAACCTTGTGTAAACAAAACCACATTTTAATATAGTCCAAGTTTTGTCTGATAATCAGATACGTACCTACCTAATTACTACTACGTATTAAAAATAATTTAGGGTAGGAATTACATAATTACAGAGTTTTAGCGATCTGACGAATAAACAGAATTTTATAGATCAGAATTTTATCAGAACCTTTCAGATCAGAACTTTTTAGATCATAATTAATTTTATACATCAGAATTTTTAGTGATCTGATGAATAAACAGAATTTTATAGATCAGAGTTTTATAGAATCAGTATCTGATGAATAATTATATAGTTTTTAGTGGTATGATGAATAAACAGTGTGTGATATTTACTGGAAGGAACACGAACTATAAAGAACAATGTGGGTGTTAAGAATTAGAAAGTTGGGAAATTTAAGTGTATTAGATCGATACCTATGGCTAGTTTGATAATATCAGAAGCCAATATTCCTCAACTTACCTAGACTTATTAGGGTTGATCAGGCATACTTAGGGAGATCTGCCTATATTTTATGAGCATTTATTGTGGATGATTTAGGGAGAGTACAAAAATGCTAGAATAAGTGGCACGCTAATAACTCCTTTTAGCGAATTTTCGAAGAAAAGTTTCAACTATTCTTTTGGTTTATTATTCCGTGAATAATATAACTACGCATTCGCTCAGCAAACATTTTTTACCACCCCCTCAAAATTTTTTATTTATTTTCAAGATGCGTAGATTCCAAAAATGCAATGTCCGTCCGCCGCTCGCCGTATCATCCATATACAGGGTGTAACATGAGTGATGCAAAACCTCTCTCCCACGTGTTCTGCATCTAATTTCCGACCAAAAGTGTCCTATAACATTTTTTTTTTTTACTCCGCTTAAAACCCCACTTTTTTCACTTTTAAAACTTTTAAATTTAAGATTTTTTTCGAGATTCCGACCTCGCCTCACTAAAGCAGCTATAATTTCCTTAATTTAAAGAAAAAATTCAAATTTGAAGATACCGTTGAAAAGAGCGTTAAATTTCCTGTCTCTCTAATGCCTAAAAATTTTTTTTAGGAGGATTTGAGGAGTGAAAATGGAGTTTGAAAAGTGAATTTTGTCAACATTTTAAAATCGTCTGTTTTTTCAAACGCTTGGTGATCCTATTAATTCTTGTAGCAGAATGGTGAAGGTAAGCTAAAAAATGCACCAAAACGTCCGCTTTCCAACGGACGTTCCTTCCGATCATTCCAAAACGTTTTTTGGAATTGATTTCAAGAGAGAAAATGAGGTTTGAATACAAAAAAACGTGTTGTTTCCGGCTAAATCGTGGTTTTTTCATGAAAAATGTTACCTTTTTTGAAGCAGTGAGTCAACTATGGGGTAATTTTCAAATCGAATGGTGACACCCTCACATCATCTCCGAGTAAGTATTTGGTCGTTATTTTCATTTTAGTCCAAGGGTGTTGGTATTACTAAGAATGGAACTATGGAAGTTAAGCGGGACTCTGTTCAATCCTTTATTTGCTCAAAATGCCTTCAGTTTTGGCGAATACAAGACCGGTTCGTTTGTGAAGGGTCCATAGGTGGCAGCGAAAAAGATAAGAACTAATCCCAATCATTCGTAGAGGTACCCTACACAAACAACATTCGTCTCACGGATCTTTCAATCCTCTTTGCTTAACTTCCATAGTTCCATTCTTAGTAATGCCAACACCCTTGGACTAAAATGAAAATACCGTCCAAATACTTACTGGAAGATGATGTGAGGGTGTCACCATTCGATTTGAAAATTGCCCCATAGTTGACTCACTACTTCACAAAAGGTACATTTTTCATGAAAAACCCACGATTCAGCCGGAAACAACACGTTTTTTCGTATTCAAACCTCATTTTCTCTCTTGAAATCAATTCCAAAAAGCGTTTTGATTAGTCCGTTGGAAAGCTTGGCGCATTTTTTAGCTTACCTTCACCATTCTGCTACAAGAATTAATAGGATCAGCAAGCGTTTGAAAAAACAGACGATTTTAAAATTTTGACAAAATTCACTTTTCAAACTCCATTTTCCTAAAAATCCTCCTAAAAAAATTTTTTTAGGCATTAGAGAGACAGGAAATTTAACGCTCTTTTCAACGGTATCTTCAAATTTGAATTTTTTCTTTAAATTACGGAAATTATAGCTGCTTTAGTGAGACGAGGTCGGAATCTCGAAAAAAATCTTAAAAGTGAAAAAAGTGAGGTTTTAAGCGGAGTAAAAAAAAAACGCTGCAAATCCCTGCACAACGGTTTATTATTTTGTATAGAATACCCTCCTGTTACAGATCACAGCTCTATGTATAGATAACCCTTCTATATAATATGATATGTACTATTCTATTATATACATATTATGTAGATCGCAGACCCTCCGTAGGTTAGTACCTAACCCCGTACTCGTTACTAGGTACCTACCTAAATCACGAGTTAAATGTTGCTAAAATAATTCTGCCGATGACAAACAGTACCTAACAAAAAGAAACACACATAATGAAGTTCTGAAAAGAAATTGTTGATGAGGAGTGAAAAAAGTTGCAAAAGTACCTACCAACAAACTCCAGCCCCTTCTACGTAGATGGTATAATGAACCGTTGTGTAATAATTTACCGTTGAGTAATGATTTACCGTAGTAATAATTTACCCATCAATAATACTTCAACGTTTGTTCAAGTTTCACTACCTACCAACAAACTCCAAAAGAGCCATAATTTTTCAAGCGAAATAATATCACAGAACAACCAACTCGACTTCATACTCCGCCAATATAATCAGGTGATCCCTACCAATGATTGGCCGTATTCACAAATTCCTATTGTGGGCGCGTCTCTGGTTACGAGATTTGGTTTGAATTGTATACAATTTCATTCACACTGGAGTCGAAAATGCCTGTCGGTGCAAACTTTGGGGCCTTACTGTGAACGAACGGCTGGACGTACGATGCTCCGGATGGTCTTAAAAAACTCACAAGTTCAAGAACTATTTAAAACCGTAAAAATATTTACGTAAAAAAATAGTATAGGCGTTTTGAAAATTTCAACCCCTATTTTGAACCCCTTAGAGATGACTCACAGTAACGTCGAGCTTCGAGGACCAACTAGACGCCGAACGGAACCTATAACCCGAATTTCATCAATTTTTTTTCATGGTAACTAAGAAAAGTGGCCCGTACGGCGTACGGCGTACGGCGTACGGCGGACAGACAGAAATATTTTTATTGCAGTTTTGGATTCTACATACCTTGAAACGTAAACCATCAAATTTTGAGGGGGGGTAAGAATTTTTTTTTCATGCTCGATTCCAATGGTTCATTATTGAAAATAATAAACCAACATGCTCGATTCCAATGGTTCATTATTGAAAATAATAAACCAAAAATGTTATAGGACACTTTTGGTCGGAAATTAGATGTAGAACACGTGGGAGAGAGGTTTTGCATCACTCATGTTGCACCCTGTATAACTTTATTTTCGTTATAAAAAATTTGTTCTTTCGCACACAGGCTCCATTTAGGCCCTAGTTGTGTTCCGAAACTCTACAGCCCGATTGGAATATACCCAGGAGTGTTATGGGTGAAAACGCTGCAAAGTCCTTGTCACATGGGGTTTATTATTCTACAGAAATGTTGGCTGTACATTTATTGTTTGTTTCATGTGAAATAATTGAAATAGCTATTTCTGAAAGTTTCCACCAATTTTGGCCCCCAAAACACAAATTAGGTAGGTACGATCTTTTTTTTTTTTTTTTCAAATTAACTTTGATCATTGGTAGTGGCATTCAATCGTCTTGATCCACGTGTTGACACTTTTTCTTGTGTTATTCTACAAACTGATGGTGATTTCAGACGATTTCGCAGGTTTTTGACTCATACAAAATCAATTTTGGGAGCTGAACATCTGGTACAACCTCAATTTTCCACTCCTTGGCCAAAATCGACCTCATATTCGATCTTCTCGTCCCCAAAAACATGGAAAACGATACCTCAAAAGCTCATGTTACCAACATGTTGCTAAAACGCAAAAAGTACCTATTTTTACACACATTTTCACTCACAACACCCCTGGGTATATTCCGATCGGGCTGAAAAGTTTCGGGACACAACTAGAGCCCAAATAGAGCATGTGTGCGAAAGAACGACTTTTTTAGACCGAAAATGAAGCCTGTACACGTGATACGGCGGACGGCGTACGGCGTACGGCGGACGGACATTGCATTTTTTGAATCTACGCACCTTGAAACGGAAAAGAAAAAAGTTTGAGGGGGGGTTATAAAAATTTTTTGCTGAGCGATTACATAGGTGTATTATTCAGAGAATAATAAACCAAAAATTGGTTTAAAAACAGGGTTTTTTGGTGATTTAGTAACATGAGCTTGCGAGGTCGTTTTCCATGTTTTTTTGTTTTGTTTTTAGGGCAAGGAGACCGAACACGAAGTCGATTTTGACCAACGAGTGAAGAGTTGAGGTTCTAACAAAGTTTCAGTCTTAAATTTACCTTAAATTTTGGTCTCAGATCGTCGTTCTTTCGCACACTGGCTCCATTTAGGCCCTAGTTGTGTCCCGAAACTCTACAGCCCGATCGGAATATACCCAGGGGTGTTATGGGTAAAAAATGGGTGTAAAAAAAGTTTTCCTTTTTTTTAGGTTTTAGTGAACCTGAGCTTGTGAGGTATCGTTTTTCATGTTTTAAAATGATCTCGAACTTGACAACTGTTTGTTGAAACACCCGACGTCCAGCCGTTCGTTTGCACCGAAAAGCTTCACAACATGATCGTGACTGAAACTGTACCTATATATCCAGGCCAGATATTATTGCTGGAGAACAGCTGATTATAATCACGCATTCCTAAATGAAATCGATTTGGTTGTTCCGTGATATTTCATTTGAAGAATGATGGTTATTTTGGATTTTGGTGATAGGTTCTTTTGTACCTGGAACAAACGATATGCTTCATGAATAATAATAACAAATAATCAATGCTATTTGAATCCACCGAATATTTATTGATGGAATAAAAAAATGATTTGAAGACGATTAACAGTGTACTTTATTAAAGAAGGACAATATATTAGCAGCATGAGAGCGAACTAGTTAGCTTGAAGAGCGGAACAACAGAAGTAACGAAAAGAACGATATTGCGGTAACAGCGAGTCAAGTGGTGCCAACATTATAAATCATAAAAATAATTACAACATCCTCCCTATTTTATGATTTTATAATGCCCTGCTGATTTAGACAGCGTTGAAGTTTTTCACGACCCAGAACTTTCGTTAGGGAGTCGGCGACCATTTCACTTGTGGGAATGTACTTGAAGGTCAACTGGTTGAGTGCGACTTTTTCCCGAAGAAAATGGTGGCGGATATCAATATGCTTGGTACGGGATTGATACGCGCCATTTAGGGCTAAATTGAGAGCTCCTTGGTTGTCCATAAAGACAGTGGTTGGACCATTTGCATCAGATGGCTGAATTTCTTGAGCAAGTCCCCTGAGCCATAATGTCCCATATATTCCGCCTCGGTGGTTGACAATGCTACAGTTGGTTGCTTCTTTGTTGCCCAAGATATTGGTCCACATTTCATGAAGATGTATCCAGTTGTAGATCGTCGGTCTTCAACATCATTAGCCCAGTCAGCATCACAGTAGCCCAGAATTGGAGATGCTTTGTTTCCATTATATTCCAATTTAGCAGATGTGGTTCCTCTGATGTAGCGCAGAATTCTTTTGACGGCAGTCCAATGTTCAGGGGCTGGATTTGAATTGAAGCGGCTCACATTGCTGACAGCGTGGGCAATATCTGGACGTGAAACTTGTGAAGCAAACAGCAGACTTCCCACAGCTTCTTGATAAGGCCAATTTCTTGTAGGTTCTTCAGTTTCTGACGGTGGTTTCTTCAATTTTTCTCCTGGAGCTGATGGGGTTGAAGCTGGGTAGCAGTTTGTCATATTAAATTTGTCCAAAATTTGATTGAGGTAGGATTCTTGAGAAATCCACAACTTCTTATTCTTTCTGTCTCTGGTGATTTGGAACCCTAGAACATTTTTAGATTCACCCAAATCAATCATTTGAAATTTCTTTGACAGCTCACTCTTCAGGTGGTATTTGTCTTTCTTGTTGTTGGTGAAAATAATAAGATCGTCCACCCATATGGCCACAATCAGTATAGTGTTTGTTGTTATTTTGTGGTACACACATGGGTCAAATCTGGATTGCTTCAATCCAATGCTCTTCAGGCTTTCATCCAATTTTTGATTCCAAATTCTACTAGCCTGTTTCAGACCATAAAGGCTTTTCAACAATTTGCAAACTTTATTGCCAGAATTGTATCCTTCAGGTTGGAGCATATATACTTCACCTTTTAGGTCGCCTTGCAGGAATGCACTGACTGCGTCCATTTGATCTATATCAAGATCAAGTTCAGCTGCAAGAGCTAAAAGATATCTTATGGAGCTGTAGCGGACGACAGGTGAGAAGGTTTCATCATACCTAATTCACACCCTTTCTTTGAGCGCAGCCTTTGACGACAAGGCGTGCCTTCTGCTTCACTATTTTGCCTGAAGCATCTCTTTTGGTTCGAAAAACACATTTGCAGTTCAAAGCCTTCTTTCCGGGAGGTAATTCGGTCAGAATCCACGTGTGATTATCCATTTGGCTCTGATACTCCTGGTCCATGGCTTTCTTCCAAAGAGTCCAATCAGCACGCTCCATTGCTTCGTGAACAGATGTTGGGTCACCAGGTTCTCCACTGATACAACTGTAGGTTTCAAAGTCATTCAAATGAGTTGGAGGGTTTCGATTCCGTTGCGGTCGAGGTGAGTCGTTCAAAGCTGGAGTCCTGAAGTGGGTTGGTGGCACAAAATTGGGGTCATCCAACGGCTCTCTTCTTGGCGAGTCACTCACGATGGAATCACTATCACTTGACGATTGGAGACTTTCAGAGACTTCGTGATCAGAGTTTGTTTCAGTAGGTTCAGCTTCACTGCTTCCTGGAGAAGACGGGATATCCACAGGCGGCGGCACACAATCATTGTAAACCGGGTCTTCAATTTCTGCCAGATCATTGCTTTGATAAAAATGTCCTTCTTCAGGCTTTCGACGTCTATTCAACAGTGTGCAGCCTCGTTCATCCTCTGCGAATGTGACATCTCTAGACACCATAATAGTTTTTTTGTATGGGTCATACAGTCTGTATGCCTTGGATTCAAGGCTATAGCCCATAAAGATGCATGGAAGGGCTCGACGGTCAAGCTTTTTGCGTTTTTCAGCAGGGACGTGTACAAAGGCTTTACAGCCAAAAATTCTCACGTGTGCAACAGTAGGCTTGATGCCACTCCATACTTCTTCAGGTGTCTTTTCGACGTGCGATGTTACAGGAGAACGATTGTAAATGTATACGGCTGTATTCACAGCCTCTGCCCAAAAAATGTTTGGGAGTTCAGCCTGAGCAAGAACACAGCGAGCACGGTCCATTATTGTTCGCCCTAAACGTTCTGCACGTCCGTTTTGCTGGGGGGTGTAGGGACAACTTCTCTGATGGATTATTCCATTTACTTTGCAAAAATTTTCAATTCTTCGGTTGCAAAATTCCTTCCCGTTGTCAGAACGTATAACTTTAAGCTTCTTTTCTGTTTGAGTCTCGGCAAGTTGTTTGAAACTCTCAAAAGTTTGAGGTACTTGATCTTTTGATTTCAGGAAATAAACAAAACATTTTCTGCTGAAATCGTCCAAAAAAGTGAGAATATATCGAGATCCGGCCATAGATTCTACCTCCACAGGGCCAATTAAATCAGAATGTATCAATTCCAAGATATTCTTTGAAACAGATGAACTCAATTCGAATGGTGAACGGTGGCTTTTCCCAACAACACAAACTCCACAGACACTGGGTTGCCTAGATGAGGAAAATTTAATACCATGAACGAGTCCATTATTTAATTTAGACAGACTATTGTAGTTTAGGTGTGCCATTCGTCTATGCCATAACTCTTGATTATCACACTGAGCTGCAAAAACAGAGTCACTTCGACGAGAGACGTCTAGTTGGAACAAATTGTTGACGTGACTGGCAGTAACAACAACATTACCATTTCCATTGATGACTTTAGCTCCTTCATTTGTAAATAATACGGAATTGCCTTTCTTGACAATTTGGCTGACTGACAATAAATTAACTTTCAAATTTGGAACATAATAAACATTGTTGATTTCAATTTCGGACTTACGACCATCTGTGGAAATTGGGAGATCAACGGAGCCGACAGTTGACGTGTTCATTTTACCGTCATTAGCAGTGGAAATAGTAATCGGAGACGATTTTCTTTTATTGTTCATCACTTCACAATTACTTAGGTGTTCTGACGCGCCCGAATCAATATACCATTCACTTGAATCTTTTGCGGAGTATGCGGCAAATAGCTGTAGTTTGTTTTTGTTTACTTTTTGATTCGACGTCTTATCGTTATCAGGGTTGCCTTGATTACGGTTCTTCTTCCAGGAACAGTTACGCGATATGTGACCGTAACCGTTACATTCGTAACAACGAACTCTTTTAAAGTTCTTGTTCCCGTTCGTACTACGTTGTGATGAACCGTTACCGGAACCTGTTCCATACATCGCTAAGTTTTCGATCGAATTTGAAGATTCGGCGACCGAAATATCCTGCAGTAGCTTGGTTTTGATGGAATCTGCGGTGACTTTGATGCCAGAACTCTCTATTCCCATAATCATAGGTTCATATTTAGTTGGTAAACCGGCTAAGAGAATAGTTCCAATCCATTCGTCACTTACAACGAGGCCGATGCCGTTCAATTTATGCGCGGTTGTGACGATGGTGTTCACGTAATTTTCGACCGAACCACTTTTTTCAAGGGTTGTCGAAATTAAAACTCGAAGAAGGCCGACACGACGCGTCAATCCGGAATCCTCAAACGCTGCTTTCAGATTGTCCCATGCTTCCTTTGCTGTTTTGGCAGATTGCACATGGACGTAGTCGATTGACAGAATTATCTTCGATTTGCACTTAAGGTCCTTCTTTGCGTCCTTTTCGTTTCCCGATACACAATCCCACAACTCGAGATCTTCTAAAAGTGCCTGCATACCAAACTGCCATGTATCAAAATTCTCTCGGCCTTTTAACCGCTCCACTGGCGAGTTCGGAAGGGACATGGCGGACGGGTTTGGTTAGGTGCGCGAACACGAACAAGACTTTTTCACGACCGGTGAGAAAATTAAAACTCACATACACTACAAAAGCGACAGCAACAGGCACATAACCTGATGGAATAAATGATTTGAAGACGATTAACAGTGTACTTTATTAAAGAAGGACAATATATTAGCAGCATGAGAGCGAACTAGTTAGCTTGAAGAGCGGAACAACAGAAGTAACGAAAAGAACGATATTGCGGTAACAGCGAGTCAAGTGGTGCCAACATTATAAATCATAACAATAATTACAACATTTATAAACTGTAATTCCCCGGCTGGCTCCATTACTCGATTTTGGGGAAGCACAGGAGGGGGGGGGGGGGGGGGGGGTGTTTGACCGTAGAAAACAGTGATCTACACAGAAGTGGCATCTGTAGGTAAATAGTAAACCGTTTTGTAATAATTCGCAGCGTTTTGCTGTATAATTTGAGCTATTCCATTATAATAGAGAGTACCTCTTCATTCAAACATTTTAGTTCATTTTTGCAGCGTTTTCTCAAATTACGGCCCATAATGTATTAGCACTCTGCAATGCAAGTTTTGATACAAAAATGCCTGGACCAACAATGCGACGTGTATCTGTGCTTCATTGATTTGGAGAAGGCATTTGATAATGTGAGCCACGACACTCTGTTGAAGGTTTTGCAGCAGACTGGCCTGGACAGCAAGGACATTCGCCTCATCCGGAATTTGAATTATGGGCGAACTGTATCAGAGTGAATGGGTCCCTATCGGAGTTCGTGTGTATTGAGAAGGGTGTGCGACGGATGCATTTTGCCCCCCCCCCCCCCCCCATACCGAATTTGCGCTATGCTGATGATACAGTCCTCCTTGCGCATTCAGCAAATAAACTTCAGGTCCTTCTTGAGGGTGAGAGTGGCGTGGCATTTCCTTCAGGTACCAGGGGCAGTGGGTCGCAGAAGATTGGAATCTGGACAAGGAGCTCAATGTGCGAATCGAGTTTTGAGTTTTTCTCAAAGATTTAGGCTAGTCAGATGCTACATAATGTCCATCCTGCTCTACGGAGATTTCATGGAAGCTCAAGGCTAGCCAGATGAATCGCTTGGAGGCATTTGAGATGTGGGTGATTCGTCGCATGTTGAGGATTCCTTGGGGCAGCACAGCTGAGAAACGATTTCATACTCCAGCAAAATCGTATGTAACGAGAGTTGGTGGGTATTGTAAAGCGCCGTAAAGTGGCGTACCTGGGTCATGTCCTTGGCGGTCCAAAGTACGAGCGCTTCCAAACCATAATGATGGGCAGGATACCAGGACGAAGAGGAGTCGGGCGCCGGCGAGCATCTTGGCTGTCGAACGTGAGGAGTTGGACAGGGATTATGGGTGCTGGGAAAGATTCAGAGATCACCGCCAACCTTCGCTAGCGGAGACGGCACATCAAAAAGAGAAGAATTTATTAGCAGTAATTTCAGCTGATTCTAGGATTTTGTGTTCAAGACCCCCCCCCCCCCCACTCTCACCCTTCTGCACACCAGACTATTGATGAACTGGTAGGGACGGGAAGTTCCAGGAATGCTCTGGCTCCGTTACAAACGTCACCTTAGGTTAGAACCGTTCTAATCCCGGTGTATTCAACTGTTTCAGCAGTGGAGCCCTCATTCGATTTCCACCTTTGTCAAGGAACTAGGAACAGAATAGGGCGTTCCACAGTATTTAAATCGTTCTGTCTAATAACGGTAGTAGGTATTTATTCCAACAGCAGTAAAACGTTCCATTGTCAATAAAACGATGATTATTGTCGTGGGTTCCTCCCAGAACCACTCCAAATTGTACATAGCTAACTTAAGTTCTCGCAAATAAAACAAGTACGAGTGGGGGACAGGACACAGGAGCCGGTGCACAACCTGGAGTCCCACCATCCTCTACCAACTAGAGGATGGTAGGAGAAGGCCTCCACGCCTATAAAACCCCGGCTCCTGGGCCTCCAAGCTCATTCTACGCTCTCCTTAAGACGCTGTCTTATCTCTCTCTCTCCTCACCTCATCTCTATCCTACACCCAAAAGAACCAGATCATGGTGGAGGTTCGCCCTTAACCAGCCTGGCAAATTCTCCTAAAAAGATCGGTGGAGGTACGCCCTTAACCGCACACATCCAAAAAGATCCGGCTTACGGCGGAGGTCCGCCCTTAACCAGATGCCGGCAAATCCCCCTTTGCCAACTCGTGGTGAATTTGCGCCAATTTAAATTCATCACAATTATCATTAAAGTTAAGCAAGAATGTTGTGAATTTCAATTGATAGAAGTTTAACATCATGTTACTCACCATTATAACTGACTATCAAGCAACATGAAGGCTGATACGATTGGAAAATTCGATCAACTTCTTTAAAATACATGCAAAATACCTACCTCATTTAGAGGCTGTCTACCAGTTTATAATAGATCCTACCGGTTTATGATAAGCTGCGTTAACAGAAGCTACCATCGGGCACTAAACTAGAGCGGTAATGGAATCCAGTAGGTACCTATCTGTTATTTTCCTGTCTTTCTGTTGAAAAAGACCGTTGGATCCTTGGAGCCAAAATAATTTGTAGGTATGTCTCTTTGTTTGGCTTGAATGCAGTTCAGGAAAGAATTTCACACATTTTTCTGAAGATTTATGCAAGGAACGTGATGATGCAACTACTATTATGTGTGATGGGACTGGTTCTCGCGGTTCCAACCACTTCCACCCTGGATTAGGTTCGACGTAACGGTGGTATCGCTGGAATGCCTTATCTCTAACGACAGGGTTTCATTTTACGAGCACGATGACTATATCACGACACCAACTTACGAGTTATGAACCGAACTTTTTCCATCCACGGCCAAAACGCTCCAACAAGCAGGGTTCTTACTTAAAAATATAGCTTCCATGGTTCATTAATTCAATCTTATGATACTTATTAGGTCTATTATTGGTCATAAATAATCCCGTTACCATTGATTGTTCGATTTTAAGACTCGATACTAACGAAAAAGGTCCTTTACATACAGGAAACACAACGTGCCTGTAATTCTGAAGGGAGTCAACCCAGCAACACTGTTCAGCTGTGCAGATAGCTATTTTGTTATCTTGGAAAATAGTGAATACTTTACGATAAGATAGAGAGTCCTAGCGAATTGTGATTCTTATAATGCGGATTGAGTAAATATCTCGTAATAATGTCTCGGTATGCACAACTTTATTAGCTACTATTTTGCTCAATCTCGATTCTCTACGAGTTGTCGCTTCTAGAACTTTATTGTACGCCTGTTACGAGTTTTAAAACCCACCAAACAACCATTTTTCATATGTTAATATTAGTTCTCTAAGTAAGTACTTGATTATTAAACTGTTGAGATTTGAGACGTAGGTATGTGAATTATAAAAACTAAAACGTTGCGTTTTCGGCTTATGTCTAAGGGCGACTGCAGTATCGTTTATACTGACTATTCAACTAGTTGTAAATCAATATATTGAACATTATATTGATATAAAACAGTTTATATGTATGTACCGTGCTAACCTGATTTGTTATGTATGATGTGCAGACCAACCTCGCCTCACGTTCTACATATCTGTGATGGATCTCTAACCATATAAGACCTAATTCTAGTAGGTACCTACATATTACCTACACAGAATACGCTGAAAAAACCATACTTAATTTTTCGTCAATACTGCAGTTTTTTCATTTTTTCAATTTCGTCAGAAAGACAAAAAAGAAAAGTGGTAACCACACCTAGTACCTTCATTGATCAAACTTGGTGAAAATTGTTGTTTCTATCTTACAACTGCCCCCCCCCCCCCCCCCTCTTTCTTGCTGTCCTCTTCTTATAACTGAGAACTTTAAAAATACAAAGAATAATACAAATGTATTTGCGAATTACTGAGGAAAAATAAGGAACTAAAATACGAAGGTACCTACGCGTAATTTTTCGAAATGTTTTCTCTCAACCTTATCAACCATCCACGTCCTTTTGAAAAAGGATCCAATTGCAGAAGTGGTTTGGCCATCTTGTTTGATCATAATATTTTGTTGTATATATTTTTATTATACAACATTTTATATGTAAAATACAATTCGATATTTTAACTCAGACGTAATTTTGAAATTTTAAACTTCCTCTCTCCCCACAATATTCCACAAGTCTCAAGTCACTTACAGGCACCCTTAAACAGGTAATGTTTCCGGGAATCTAAAGCTACCTATAAGCATATATCCTAAATGTACAATCACCGGTTTACCTACTACCTGATCTAACAAAGAGAAAAACATTTCCTCAACTTCCTAAGTAACTTAAGGCCAATGTGGACGACAGTTGTTGGAGTGAGAGGGAAGATGAGGAAGAAAATTCGTTCTAACTCGGCAACGGATTGATCAATTTTCAATCTGAAAAATTATTTGGGTTACTTACAGAAAATCACTCACGGGTAGTAGTAGAGTCAATATGCGGGTCCTGGGACATTCCTGTTTCAACATGCACGTCAGTCTAACCAGCTCCAGGGGGCCTTAGCGGGTGGCGCCACCCCCTCACCCGCCTCTTACCAACCCCCTCACACACCCCTTAACCCCTCACCACCGTCGACCACCATACCCCCCCCCCACCACCACCACCATCGCCCCCCTCACCGCCCCCCTCTCACCCCTCTCACCCTCACCCCCTCACCATTACCCTCATCCAACCAATTACCCCCCTCCCCCCCTGGACGTCTCCCTATCGCCCCCCGCCGCCTCCAGACCTCCACCCACTCCACCCCCTGCCGCCTCCAGACCTCCACCCACTCCACCCTCTGCCGCCTCCAGACCTTCACCCACCCCCGCCCACTGTCACCTCCACCCACCCCGCCTCCAGACCTTCACCCACCCCCGCCCACTGTCACCTCCACCCACCCCGCCTCCAGACCTCCACCCACCCCGCCCCCTGCCGCCTCCACCCACCCCGCCCTCCTCCACAGCCCTCAGACCCTCCTCCTACCCCTCCGCCCACAAACCTTCACCCATCACCCCCCCACCCATCATCCATCATCACCCATCAACCTCCTACCACCCCCGCCTCATCCCCTCGCCATCGCCACCCTCACCGCCTCTCACACCACCACCCCCCCTCACCCATCACCTCAACCTTTATTATGAATGCCTACCAACTTAATTGTACCTATCAAATAATCATAATGACGTCACCCCACCCCACCCCACCCTACCACCATCTTGGAATACCGTTTTGACTATGAATACCTACCTAATTAATTGTATCAGGTAATCATAATGACGTCACCCCACCCCACCCCTCCCATCACCTCAACCTTTATTATGAATACCTACCAACTTAATTGTACCTATCAAATAATCATAATGACGTCACCCCACCCCCTCCCACCATCTTGGAATTTCTGGAATACCGGTTTGACTATGAATACCTACCTAATTAATTGTATCAGGTAATCATAATGACGTCACCCACCCCCTCCCGCCATCTTGGAATTTCTGGAATACCGTTTTGACTATGAATACCTACCTAATTAATTATATCAGGTAATCATAATGACGTCACCCACCCCTCCCGCCATCTTGGAATTTCTGGAATACCGTTTTAATTATGAATACCTACCTAATTAATTGTATCAGGTAATCATAATGAAGACCCCCTTCCACCATCTTGAAATTCCTGGAATTCCGTTTTGATTTTGAATACCTACCTACTTAATTCTATCAGGTAAGCATAATAAAGTCCTCGGAATTTCTGGAAATCCTGTTTGACCATGAATACCTACCTACCCACCTACTTGACACTCCAAACAGTGGACTTATTATTAATACCCGCCTACTTATGCAAATAATATTAAGGTGAATGTTCAAAATGTTGATTCTCACCCAAACATAATGGGGAGATATTAATCTACCTATGAAAATATTTCATTATGATTGTAATTTAAAATGATCATCTCCAACCAGACAGGAGCCAGCGTGTCTCGTTATTATATTTGTCTTGAGCTAAACAATTTTTTTTTTAGGCCACCCGGAGCATTAGTATGTCCAGCCGTTCCTGTGCACCAAAAAGCTTCGTCAACACGATCGTGAATCAAACGGTATAAATCCGGCCGGGATATCATCACAAGGGAGCACCTGATTATAATCAAGGATGGCTGTATGAAGTCGAGTTGGTTGTTCTGCGATATGAGTGACGGACTATACTGGATTTTGTTGGTAGGTAGGTACTTGTGAAACTTGAACAAACGTTGAAGTATTATTGATGGGTAAATTATTACACAATGGTAAATTATTAAACAACGGTAAATTATACATAACGGAAATTATTACACAACGGTTCATCTACCAAGAAGGGTCTGGATTTTGTTGATGGGTACTTTTGCAACTTGAACAACCGTTGAAGTATTATTGATGGGCAAGTTATTACACAACGGTTCATTACAGGTATTGACCACAGAAAACAGTGACAGAAGGGGCATCTATTTCACTCCACATAAACAATTTTCCTTTAGAACTCCATTATTTGCGTTTCTTTTTGCCGTTTTAGTTACTGTTTGTCATCGGCTGTATTATTTTAGCAACATTTGACTCGTGATTCAGGTAGGTACCTAGTAACGAGTACGGGGTTAGGTACTAACCTACGGAGGGTCAGCGATTCACATAGTATATTATATAGACGGGTTATATATACAGAGAGCTGTGATCTGTAACAGAAGGGGTATTCTGTACAAAATAATAAACCGTTGTGCAGGGATTTGCAGCGTTTTCTTTTTCATTTTATTCAAACCAAAATACTTCAAACATACATAAAATCAACAAGTTTGACCGCCGTACAAGGATACCGTCAAATGAGGCCATGATTCGGTCATGAACGGAACTCTTGATCCATGCTCAGCAGCTCTTAATCTTGTGATTATTCTTTTAGGATCATTATTCAATCGAGCGGGACATTGTTCTAGGATTATCGAGCTGATTGGGTGTGCAATTTTAACTGATCTTAAGAGCGAGAAAATATAGGAATGAACGGGGCAATCTCGTGCCTGGGTAGGCAGCACTGGGCCCGGGGTGAATTCTAATATTGTGATTCATTGTGTGGATTATTAAGAAGCCACTACACACTTAGGTGAATAGACTTTCTGATTTTGCGAAATTTTTATATTAAATAGTCCGAACTTGTACCTAAAAACATCTGTATTTTGTCGAATATCTAGAGCCACCACTGCTCTGACCACTTTTCATTCGTGCCGAAACTCGGGAAGTTCTGCCCATGGCGTGTGAGGTTAAGCTCAACTGCGGTCATTCGCCTAACTTGTAGTAGTCAGGTTGTCACTGGACTTCACCGCCTTTGAAAATTATCCTCGACGTGGCCATTTTAGCTCTGCTGAACACGGATCAGAAGAGGATCTACAAGGCCTTACAAACCTGGAGCCTTCAGGTGGGCCCAGCTCTAACTGCAGATCAATGAACAGAGGATCTCTAGTACAGCAGTTTGTAGTTCAGGGTCTATCTCTTACAAACGATGTGGCTCAGGCGGGTTTTGAGGATGCCATGGAGGTAAGCAAACTGATTGTACGCTTGACTTTGGTCCCAAAACCCGTTCCGTCCTATCTCCTTTGGAACCTAAAGGGCAGCTCTGGGTCCACGGCCTGATGAAATAAAGTACCAAGCACTTCTCAATCAACTTAGCCCTGAAGTGCAATCATCATTCCGTCGATCTGGTTCGAGGTATTCCGAACTGCATGAAGCACTGTGCGCTGAAAATTCGGGCAAGTATTAGCTTAGCACGCCAACCGTAGACTCATCCCAAGGTTGCAGCAGCTGGATGATTGACGGATTTCTCTCATCTGCCTGGAGCTGGGTGAGTTCAATGGAGGGACTTCCACTAATGAACTGGCATGCTTCCTTCTGTCCGAAGATCTTCTCAGTAAGTGGATCCGGCTATTAAGGACAAGTTCAACCAGGGGGGAGTTGGAAGACGAGATCTTCTCATATAAGCAGCTCCTCGAAATAGCTCAAATTTGCCCAGATGATTCCCCAGGGGTCACGACCTAGATCAAGTTCTGAGGAAAGGGGTTCCAGTAAGCAGCGAAAACCCAGGCCCCCTCCCACTCCTCGCACAACAGATCGACCACCCTCGCTCGGTCAGTCACGAGGGAGCGGTTCAAAAGTCATCACTGCTCAGGACCTCACTTCCCTATACCACTGCGAAGAGTTCCGGTAGTTCAGTGTCGAGAGTTCATCAGATCAACTGGACTCCGCATTCATTGCTTTTTGTGGAAGCACAACTCCGCTCAGCACTGCACTTCACTCCAACAGTGCCATTGCGGAGGATCACACCACATCCTACTCCATGACAACGAGGAATCCGGACGATCTGCCATCAAAACAGTTAAGGGTATACGGGGAAACCAAAACCTTAGGCTCCCAGGCCCCGGCCCCCAAGTTTCCAGTTCAGGGGTACCCACTGTGCTAGTAGTCCTCCGCGACCCTCTTGATGTCCGGTCAGCGGGGTCTGAAATCCAATTTATCTACCACAAATTAATTGACTCTTGTGGCCAGTTTACTGGTGACGCCGAGATCAATCATGTAGTGTTGGGCATGGGAGCCCAGCTGCAGACAGCATGTCGTCACTTTTTTGGCATACTTGAACTGGGCACAGAATGCCCTTTTTAGCCTGTGGTGTAGGTCAGATCACAGCTCCCTTGACCTCCTCTAGTTTCTCGTTAAATGGTTGGCTCAGGAACTAACTCAAAGTTCAAGCTCAGTTCCTGGCAGGGACTGAAATGTGGTGGGGTAGACTCTAAGGCTCCTGTTAGTTCTAATTTCCGCTTCCCTTTCAGCTCTCATAACGTTACCAATCCCCTAAGTGAGAACCAACATCAGGGCTGACCTTAGCTTCCGGTAGAGCGGTAAGGGGCCTCTGCACCAGGAGATGACAGGGCGTAAGAACTAGCAGATCATTGGGCGAATTAGACTGAAACACCAAAGGCCTACTGTTTGGAACTGCCTCAGGTGATGAAGGTTTGGTAATTTCCTGGTAAGTTCACCTTAATGAGCCTTTTGGCTGACTTGACCACGGCCTCCCAATGACCACCAATGTGGGGCACTCGAGGCGGTATGAATTTCCACTGAACCCCTCGAGCTGCTAATCTGTCAGCAAGGGCCAGAGAGCCTCCAGTCTCGAGTACGATTCTGAGCCTACGGAGAAAGTTGGCTGAGAGAGAGAGAGAGAGAGAGAGAGAGAGAGAGAAGAAAGTATATTCACGAATAAACAAAAGAAAAAACAAAAATTTTACAAGCTTCGAAATATTTACAGGAATATTATTGTCTGGCATTAGGTAGAGCCCGTGTCGCCAGACAAGAGTAGAGCTTACTAATAAACATATTATGCTAGCAGTAGAATCAAATACAAAAAATAAAATAATAATACACTCTCGATTAAATCAGAAAAACGCCTACTTTGGTTGATGTCGCTACTGAAACTAATATAAAATAAATAAAATAGTAAGTTGTATAAGACGGCAGAACGGTGACATTTCAGGTTACATAAACACTACGCAGTAAACTGCAACAGTTCTCCAAGCCTAGATAGATAAGCCAAGAATAGATGAGTTTTTTATACACAGATCGAGAATATAAACTAGGTGATTTCATATGAATAGGAAGTGAATTATAAATAAGGTAAATCAAATAATGAGAACTTCTGGTGATGAGAGTTAAAGCGGGAAGCCAAGGAAGTTCCGACCAAATGACAGAGGGACCCCCCTGAGATCTATGAAGCGTTCGAGACACTGTACAAACCCATTAATACTGAGGTCCATAACCACCTCCAGATCGACAGCCTTGGTGGCCATACTGCCAAGTACATCATCAAAATACGAGCACCTCGCTATCCCACCACCGAAACCGTGAAGGGACAGGCCACCTGACCAATGGCATAAGAGCGCCGCACTTGTCCGGCAGGAAGTTTGCCCATCTCGGGCTGTAAGTGCTTGGGTATAATGGAAGAACAGCAGGTACAGCCCGGACAGAACTTTAGTCACCACAGATCTCCCCAGTCACCATCCAGAACCTAGTGCGCAAATATGCTAGTGTAGCGTGAGGTCCCATGTGCAGACAGCTCTCGTGAGCTTGCCGAACGAGCAACTTGGTAAGGACATCCTTTGCTGGAATCAAAGTGGGGTGCTGGGTCCCGTGCAGATTAGAGCTACGGGCCAATCGGCCTCCCACTCGGAGAACCCTATCCGTTAAACGAAAAAGAGCTAAGTGCCTCATCAGCTTGGCCTGACTTGTCAAGTGCCACCATGATATTGTGGAAGTGGTGTTTCTGGACGGGCCTGAATAAAACCATATCTGCTGCTTTCAACTCCTCTGTGCTGAGTGGAGCTATTTCAACCAAAAGTTCAGTGATTGAGAGCCTTTTCTTGGAACAGGAACCGCTCCAACTTACTAGGGATGGCCTACAATTCTTTTTGAACTGTAGAATCCAAGCAAACACGCGTCTAAGGCGACCCTGTGAACTAAAGTCCTTCTCTAGTAAATCCGCTGAACAATAACATGATGAGTGCCCGCAGCCCGGATCTCTCCAGCTATGGACTCCTGGGCTAAATCCGGACGGATACGCCGAATTGGCCAGTGAACTCTCTCTCTAACTGCACTTGTCACAGTCACCACTGGTTACGAGCACACCGGCGGCCCTCTCTGAGATCAACTTGTGTGAGTAGGCCTCGGAGGGGGTCGGGGGCTCAGAGGTGGCTGACCCTCTGTTCCGTTCGGCTAGATCTTTTACCGATTGCGAATGAGGCTGCCCCACTGGATGGGATCGGGCCGATCCTCCGACCCGTTCTGTCCGGAGTGATCGGTCTGAGCACGGATCTCTCCAGCTATGGACTCCTGGGCTAAATCGGGACAGATACGCCGAATTGGCCAGTGAACTCTCTCTCTAACTGCACTTGTCACAGTCACCACTGGTTACGAGCACACCGGCGGCCCTCTCTGAGATCAACTTGTGTGAGTAGGCCTCGGAGGGGGTCGGGGGCTCAGAGGTGGCTGACCCTCTGTTCCGTTCGGCTAGATCTTTTACCGATTGCGAATGAGGCTGCCCCACTGGATGGGATCGGGCCGATCCTCCGACCCGTTCTGTCCGGAGTGATCGGTCTGAGCACGGATCTCTCCAGCTATGGACTCCTGGGCTAAATCGGGACAGATACGCCGAATTGGCCAGTGAACTCTCTCTAACTGCAACCACATGGGTCCAGTCCACGGCAATGAGTTGCGGACTAACTGACAAGGAGTTCGCCTCCAGAGGCCACATTTGGGGGGTTGTGCCCAGTCAACATGAAACCAGTGCTCAACGGGGAGATCTGCCTGTGTTCTGGCTACCGGGTTTCCTACAAACACCTTCCACTGTGGAGCAGGGTTGGCATTGAGCCACGAGAGCACCACTGAACTATTGGAACATGCCACAATATTACTGTCCAGGATCTGAGCAAAATACGGGACATACCTTTCTCACAATTTTTCCGAGCGGTTCTGCTGCCAAAAGCTCGAGACGAGGTATCATCTCTTGTTTTAATGGAGCGATCCTTGCTCGGAACATGATCAAGTGAGTCACGAACAAAGAACTCTGAAGAGAAACATGATACACCACAGCGAAGTAGGCTCACTCAGACGCGTCGGCGAAGCCTACAAGCCACTGATTGGAACTGATAAAATTTATGTATCAGGGAATTTGTAGATCTGCCAACAATACCATGGAACCGGCTGAACCAATCATGAACCAAGGAACTACGCAACGGATCATCCCATCCGAACTTAGCAAACTTCACGGTGAATGCACCTAAGCAAAGATCGACACTGCCATGACCCACCCCTCGACCTACTGGACTGGCCAAATCCCGCTTGGGCCTGATATGGGGGGTAGTGAGGATTCTGAAGAATAAACAGTCAGATCTGGGATTCCACCCCATGCCTAACAGTTTTAACGGCTTTTCATCCTCTACACCGAGGTCAACAGCCTCCGCAACATGCAGGCATTACTCTGCAGGCACACCCTGCAGGACGCTATGGTCGTTGGAGGCCCACTTTAGAAGCTCGGAACAAGCCGTCTGCAGAAGATCAATCAGTTCATCTCGAGCCTGCAGAGCCAACTGAACGGTTTCTCCCCCACCACAAGCATAATCTACGTTCTTGTCATTGGATAATATTTCCATGGCCACTGGGTGAGTCTCCTTACCAGAGGCAGCCAGATCCACAAGTACTTGTATGTCCAAGAAAGGGGCAGGGGCCATTCCATAAGTTAGTGTACAAAGAGCGTAGTCCTCTACCTCATTTGAAGGGGAATCTCTCCAAACTATACACAGCATGCCCTGATCCTCATGAACACAAAACGGACCAACTGAGACCGAAGCACTACAAGACATATATGTCCTGTTGGAGCTTGGGACCTACTTCTAAGATTTAGTGGAAGGCCATTTGATGTGCGTTGCGAGGCATTGAATACCACTCAGATATTGTTTGGGGGGGTCGCCAGAACGTGCACAGCATGATGCCGTATATAATAATGGGGTAAGTCCAAAGGGGGTGGTGTCACCTTGCACATGCGACCCGAATCTCTGTACTCGTGAATGAACTACCGGTAAGACTGAGCTAGAATGGGATCCTTTCTGAACTTGGATTCGAGTCGGTAGAACTGTTGAAGAGTGATCGCTCGAGAAGCACCTAAAACAGTATGGTCCTGGGCAATGGGCCAAGGAACTACATAACACCCACTCTCGTCATGGCGAGTTTGACTAACAAAGAGCTGCTCCGTCTCTAATTCACCTGTGGTGCATCAAGACTCAATCTCGAACATTTGACGGAGAAGCCCCAATCAACTCTCGGACATCAACAGAGACAGGTGCCGCTGCCACGTCTAAACGAGCGGGGTTATGAGAGACAGGAACAATGGACGGAGAAACCAGCAAGTCACCAATTAGATTTGAGAACAAGACATCAGTGAGATCAATGTTACATAGCCACCCTTGCAGCCTTGGACAGAGCTGTCTGGACCTAAGGAAAGAACAAGGGTTTACGGGAACAGGGCAGCTCGGTATGCTGAGATCAAGGATCCCTGACTCCACGCTGGGGAGGGTCCATCTAATCAAAAGGCGCAACACCTGAATAACTTCTTTTAATGCCTTGGGTACAATCTGTATCCAATCTGTCCATTCAGGGCAAGACAAATTTGGGAACATGGGACGAGGGGGTTGGCCTAGGACAAAGAGCGTGGTGTCTGATGGACAGGACTGGTTCATCCGAGTTAAAGGTTTGCAGTTCGGCGAGTGGACTAAACTGAACAGAACGGCCAAACTCCGGATAGGTACAAGTAAAGATCTACACCAGAAGAAAGATCGATGTCATACCGCTCACTCAACAAAGAGTCCCCAAGCTTGGATTCCACGCTCCATGTATGAGGCCAACCATTTAACGAGAAACTAGAGGAGGTCAAGGGAGCTGTGATCTGACCTACACCACAGGCTAAAAAGGGCATTCTGTGCCCAGTTCAAGTATGCCAAAAAAGTGACGACATGCTGTCTGCAGCTGGGCTCCCATGCCCAACACTACATGATTGATCGGCGTCACCAGTAAACTGGCCACAAGAGTCAATTAATTTGTGGTAGATAAATTGGATTTCAGACCCCGCTGACCGGACATCAAGAGGGTCGCGGAGGACTACTAGCACAGTGGGTACCCCTGAACTGGAAACTTGGGGGCCGGGGCCTGGGAGCCTAAGGTTTTGGTTTCCCCGTATACCCTTAACTGTTTTGATGGCAGATCGTCCGGATTCCTCGTTGTCATGGAGTAGGATGTGGTGTGATCCTCCGCAATGGCACTGTTGGAGTGAAGTGCAGTGCTGAGCGGAGTTGTGCTTCCACAAAAAGCAATGAATGCGGAGTCCAGTTGATCTGATGAACTCTCGACACTGAACTACCGGAACTCTTCGCAGTGGTATAGGGAAGTGAGGTCCTGAGCAGTGATGACTTTTGAACCGCTCCCTCGTGACTGACCGAGCGAGGGTGGTCGATCTGTTGTGCGAGGAGTGGGAGGGGGCCTGGGTTTTCGCTGCTTACTGGAACCCCTTTCCTCAGAACTTGATCTAGGTCGTGACCCCTGGGGAATCATCTGGGCAAATTTGAGCTATTTCGAGGAGCTGCTTATATGAGAAGATCTCGTCTTCCAACTCCCCCCTGGTTGAACTTGTCCTTAATAGCCAGATCCACTTACTGAGAAGATCTTCGGACAGAAGGAAGCATGCCAGTTCATTAGTGGAAGTCCCTCCATTGAACTCACCCAGCTCCAGGCAGATGAGAGAAATCCGTCAATCATCCAGCTGCTGCAACCTTGGGATGAGTCTACGGTTGGCGTGCTAAGCTAATACTTGCCCGAATTTTCAGCGCACAGTGCTTCATGCAGTTCGGAATACCTCGAACCAGATCGACGGAATGATGATTGCACTTCAGGGCTAAGTTGATTGAGAAGTGCTTGGTACTTTATTTCATCAGGCCGTGGACCCAGAGCTGCCCTTTAGGTTCCAAAGGAGATAGGACGGAACGGGTTTTGGGACCAAAGTCAAGCGTACAATCAGTTTGCTTACCTCCATGGCATCCTCAAAACCCGCCTGAGCCACATCGTTTGTAAGAGATAGACCCTGAACTACAAACTGCTGTACTAGAGATCCTCTGTTCATTGATCTGCAGTTAGAGCTGGGCCCACCTGAAGGCTCCAGGTTTGTAAGGCCTTGTAGATCCTCTTCTGATCCGTGTTCAGCAGAGCTAAAATGGCCACGTCGAGGATAATTTTCAAAGACGGTGAAGTCCAGTGACAACCTGACTACTACAAGTTAGGCGAATGACCGCAGTTGAGCTTAACCTCACACGCCATGGGCAGAACTTCCCGAGTTTCGGCACGAATGAAAAGTGGTCAGAGCAGTGGTGGCTCTAGATATTCGACAAAATACAGATGTTTTTAGGTACAAGTTCGGACTATTTAATATAAAAATTTCGCAAAATCAGAAAGTCTATTCACCTAAGTGTGTAGTGGCTTCTTAATAATCCACACAATGAATCACAATATTAGAATTCACCCCGGGCCCAGTGCTGCCTACCCAGGCACGAGATTGCCCCGTTCATTCCTATATTTTCTCGCTCTTAAGATCAGTTAAAATTGCACACCCAATCAGCTCGATAATCCTAGAACAATGTCCCGCTCGATTGAATAATGATCCTAAAAGAATAATCACAAGATTAAGAGCTGCTGAGCATGGATCAAGAGTTCCGTTCATGACCGAATCATGGCCTCATTTGACGGTATCCTTGTACGGCGGTCAAACTTGTTGATTTTATGTATGTTTGAAGTATTTTGGTTTGAATAAAATGAAAAAGAAAACGCTGCAAATCCCTGCACAACGGTTTATTATTTTGTACAGAATACCCCTTCTGTTACAGATCACAGCTCTCTGTATATATAACCCGTCTATATAATATACTATGTGAATCGCTGACCCTCCGTAGGTTAGTACCTAACCCCGTACTCGTTACTAGGTACCTACCTGAATCACGAGTCAAATGTTGCTAAAATAATACAGCCGATGACAAACAGTAACTAAAACGGCAAAAAGAAACGCAAATAATGGAGTTCTAAAGGAAAATTGTTTATGTGGAGTGAAATAGATGCCCCTTCTGTCACTGTTTTCTGTGGTCAATACCTGTAATGAACCGTTGTGTAATAACTTGCCCATCAATAATACTTCAACGGTTGTTCAAGTTGCAAAAGTACCCATCAACAAAATCCAGACCCTTCTTGGTAGATGAACCGTTGTGTAATAATTTCCGTTATGTATAATTTACCGTTGTTTAATAATTTACCATTGTGTAATAATTTACCCATCAATAATACTTCAACGTTTGTTCAAGTTTCACAAGTACCTACCTACCAACAAAATCCAGTATAGTCCGTCACTCATATCGCAGAACAACCAACTCGACTTCATACAGCCATCCTTGATTATAATCAGGTGCTCCCTTGTGATGATATCCCGGCCGGATTTATACCGTTTGATTCACGATCGTGTTGACGAAGCTTTTTGGTGCACAGGAACGGCTGGACATACTAATGCTCCGGGTGGCCTAAAAAAAAAATTGTTTAGCTCAAGACAAATATAATAACGAGACACGCTGGCTCCTGTCTGGTTGGAGATGATCATTTTAAATTACAATCATAATGAAATATTTTCATAGGTAGATTAATATCTCCCCATTATGTTTGGGTGAGAATCAACATTTTGAACATTCACCTTAATATTATTTGCATAAGTAGGCGGGTATTAATAATAAGTCCACTGTTTGGAGTGTCAAGTAGGTGGGTAGGTAGGTATTCATGGTCAAACAGGATTTCCAGAAATTCCGAGGACTTTATTATGCTTACCTGATAGAATTAAGTAGGTAGGTATTCAAAATCAAAACGGAATTCCAGGAATTTCAAGATGGTGGAAGGGGGTCTTCATTATGATTACCTGATACAATTAATTAGGTAGGTATTCATAATTAAAACGGTATTCCAGAAATTCCAAGATGGCGGGAGGGGTGGGTGACGTCATTATGATTACCTGATATAATTAATTAGGTAGGTATTCATAGTCAAAACGGTATTCCAGAAATTCCAAGATGGCGGGAGGGGGTGGGTGACGTCATTATGATTACCTGATACAATTAATTAGGTAGGTATTCATAGTCAAACCGGTATTCCAGAAATTCCAAGATGGTGGGAGGGGGTGGGGTGACGTCATTATGATTATTTGATAGGTACAATTAAGTTGGTAGGTATTCATAATAAAGGTTGAGGTGATGGGAGGGGTGGGGTGGGGTGACGTCATTATGATTACCTGATACAATTAATTAGGTAGGTATTCATAGTCAAAACGGTATTCCAAGATGGTGGTAGGGTGGGGTGGGGTGGGGTGACGTCATTATGATTATTTGATAGGTACAATTAAGTTGGTAGGCATTCATAATAAAGGTTGAGGTGATGGGTGAGGGGGGGTGGTGGTGTGAGAGGCGGTGAGGGTGGCGATGGCGAGGGGATGAGGCGGGGGTGGTAGGAGGTTGATGGGTGATGATGGATGATGGGTGGGGGGGTGATGGGTGAAGGTTTGTGGGCGGAGGGGTAGGAGGAGGGTCTGAGGGCTGTGGAGGAGGGTGGGGTGGGTGGAGGCGGCAGGGGGCGGGGTGGGTGGAGGTCTGGAGGCGGGGTGGGTGGAGGTGACAGTGGGCGGGGGTGGGTGAAGGTCTGGAGGCGGGGTGGGTGGAGGTGACAGTGGGCGGGGGTGGGTGGAGGTCTGGAGGCGGCAGAGGGTGGTGTGGGTGGAGGTCTGGAGGCGGCAGGGGGTGGAGTGGGTGGAGGTCTGGAGGCGGCGGGGGGCGATAGGGAGACGTCCAGGGGGGGAGGGGGGTAATTGGTTGGATGAGGGTAATGGGGAGGGGAGAGGGTGAGAGGGGTGAGAGGGGGGAGGTGAGGGGGGCGATGGTGGTGGCGGTGGGGGGGGGGTATGGTGGTCGACGGTGGTGAGGGGTTAAGGGGTGTGTGAGGGGGTTGGTAAGAGGCGGGTGAGGGGGTGGCGCCACCCGCTAAGGCCCCCTGGAGCTGGTTAGGCTGACGTGCATGTTGAAACAGGAATGTCCCAGGACCCGCATATTGACTCTACTGGTAGTGAAACTAAATTTTTTTTTTTTCAAAATTTTTTTTAACTTTTACCTTTAAAATTCAAAATTAATAGTTAAGACTGATTTTTTTGTCAAAAACATGTACATCCCTTCTGGGGGCAACTGTCCACTATCGTTTAGAACCATCGCCATAAAAAAATATTGAAAATTGGCGGCCGAAACAGAAAAACCGTGGGGCAAGTTTTATCCAAGTGAATTTGATGCTGAGACGCTGGCTGAAGGACGAAGGCGAGCGTCTGTCACGGCGGGAGGGGTGGGGAAGCCCTTCTTTGGATCATGACCAGGTACAGCGAGAGGGCATAATCCCCCGAATCTTCGCACCCGCCCTCCAAAATCTTCGTATCTCCCACTGAACTCGAAAAATAAAACCAGTAGGTATTTAGTCAAGTGTCTAGAAGTGTGTTGTGACACAGTCTCATCCTCGTGATCACGCTTGTTTTTTTTTTTTTTGAGTTTTAAAATTTCGTTGCTCTCGTGCTTTGGATTCAAGCCATGGTGAATAAACGGTATTCAAAAAAGAAGAATATCCTAAAACTTTCAGCCGGCAAGCGAAGAAAAAAGGATTATTACAATTTTGAAGCAACGCGGGCTAGGTAAGTGAGTATTATTTTATTTTTGAGGAATAAATGACTTATTAGAGCCCTTACACTTTATAAGTCAACTTCATAAGTATCTGATACAAAAGCATACCTATATACAATTTTATGAATCACGTGTTCTGATAACTTATTACAGAAGCCAAGTTCATGAGGGTCTCCAGAGCTCAACAATTGACTCTGAACAGACACGGAACAACCTAGAAGAACTACCGTAAGAATCTTATCCCTACTATATTATAAAAACGGATCTCTGTGAGTCTGTGTGTCTTTCTATGCACGGCCAAACGGCTCGACGGATATCGACCAAATTTGGCACGAATATCCGGTAGGCTCCCAAGTTGTGCAACGTCGCATTTTTAATTCCCTGACCATAGCGGAACTATGGTCGACCATGGTCAACTCCTGAATGGCTTGACGGATATCGACCAAATTTGGCACGAATATCCAGTAGGCTCCCAAGTTGTGCAACGTCGCATTTTTAATTCCCTGACCATAGCGGAAATATGGTCGACCATGGTCAACTCCTGAATGGCTTGACGGATATCGACCAAATTTGGCACGAATATCCAGTAGGCTCCCAAGTTGTGCAACGTCGCATTTTTAATTCCCTGACCATAGCGGAACTATGGTCAACTCCTGAATGGCTTGGCGGATATCGACCAAATTTGGCAAGAATATCCAGTAGGCTCCCAAGTTGTGCAAAGTCGCATTTTTAATTCCCTGACCATAGCGGAACTATGGTCGACCATGGTCAACTTCGTTAATTGAAATGGTAACCCCTATTTTTTATCGCGTATTCGTAATCTACGTGAAATTCTATCTACGATCGACCCTTCGGACTACCTCCGCGGTCGACCATAGCGCATCCATGGGCCCCTCCATGGTCGAATCCCGAATTGCTCAACGGAAATCGACCAAATTTGGCACCAATATCCGGTAGCCTCCCTAGTTGAACGTAGGCGCATTTTTAATTCCCTGACCATAGCGGAAATATGGTCGACCATGGTAAACTCCTGAATGGCTTGACGGATTTTGATAAAATTGGGCACAAATACCCGGTAGGCTATGGGATTTTTCCGTCGTTTGTTGGTTCCACGATACTGCGTACAGCGAATCTCGGATAGCGAGCGAAGCGAGCGGTCAGGCTAGTACCAAAATATTCTCGTTGTTTCCAATTTCAGGTGGGCGTTATTACGGAACGTTATTTCTCTACATTACGCGTATAGTCCGGGAGCCTTGTACAAAAAAATGGGTTTTGCTGGAATCAATCGCGTCTTGTTTGGCCCCCCATATAAGCCTCCAGTTCCTCGTGTTCAAAAACTCTGGAATTGATTCCAGGTAGAATGTACATGACTCACGGACTAGTAGAGTTACATAGGATAATGGTGGTTTGGTCATGTTTCCAAAATGTTTCGAAAACTATCAATTTCGTGTAAGAACATGCAGATAAGTAGTAAAGCTATAACAACTTTTCGCACGTTGGTTTCCTAGTCATGTTCTGAATTCAACATTTCCCGAGAATTCTACCGTGAGCGGACCAGTGGTCCATGTCCTTCTTACTGTTTCTGACGTCACCTACTTGTAGATCTATGTCCACTATTGAAGAATGTCATTATATTTTATTACAGTGGTACAGATAACGCTAGTCTCCAGAGTTCAACGATTGATTCGGAACAGATGGTTAACAATACCTCAAATATTCCTAATAATACAGAAGTACCACTAGCAGAAACAGACAGTGTACTTGTTTCTGAATTGAGGTTGGTATTATTTTGAGTTTTACTGCTTTTGTGTTTCGATATTTTATGTTTTGTGGGTATTGTATCTGGTTGTCCAATTGTAAACAAATGAGTTGCCATTTC
The DNA here is from genome assembly GCA_954871275.1 of Leptopterna dolabrata. Classification (NCBI taxonomy): domain Eukaryota; kingdom Metazoa; phylum Arthropoda; class Insecta; order Hemiptera; family Miridae; genus Leptopterna; species Leptopterna dolabrata. Next base: position 1,969,839 of record OX940980.1, read on the forward strand.
GATTAGATAAAAATACTTATACTTTGTTTTGTAGTTCTCGCATCCCCAATAGAGTCAGGCCAAAATATCTCAGATTATCACAAAAAATACTGAAGAAACGCATAAATACTGGGCTTATAAATTGGCGTATTTTGAGGAATTCAAGAAAAATGTGAGTATGAATTGAATTTATATCGGAGGCATACAAACGTAATATAATTTATTATTATAATGAAGTAAGCTACTTATAAACATAACATAGTATAAGGAAACCTCGTTGCTTACTAGTTATCGGTATATAATTATTTACAGAACAAACAAGGACCTAGATGCTTCAACTTCCCAAACGCCGGAAGATGTTTATGTTTATGTGGAGGCATCTCGTGCAGTAGAGACAAGAATGGAGGTACCCATTCCATCAACTTCACAACAGCCACATTACATTTGGAGTGAAAGTCCTCAGAATATAATCATTCCTTCTGACATAATTGACGAGGATACTGCACTGTAAGTATTCACTCTTTAGTCTATGTATGATACCTATTTAGCTAATTCTTTCAAATTATGTACCAAATATCTAAAAATCTGCAATCTTGCTTGACTTTTTTGGTATGTATTTCTAATCTACATATAATTTTAGGCATCGACACCAGTTGGTTGTGGAACCAGGCCCTCTTGATGCGGCCAAAGATAAAGAAATCGATTCTATAACTGGGCGGTACATCGTAGATGGGCAGCATTTTTTCAGAGCCTTGCGTAGTTTAGAGAATCATCGATTTCAATGCCTGAAGTCTACAAAAGGCTACTACCAGCTCAAGTCCTCAGAAGTGAAGGCATTGGTATGGACGTTGAAATTTGAGTGCCCTGAATGTGGACTTGGTACAACAGTGACAAGCGATCCTACACCCGAAACACTATCAGCAACAGAATGGCCGGTATGTGGAAGTGCTGTGTGGGGGACACTAGCTTCTGGAGGTGGTCATTCCAACATGGTAGACCTTTTTTCCACTATTGGCATCACTCCTATTGACCAGAAGACGTTTACGAAGAAGGAAAATAGCCTCGGAGAGGTAATATCCTGCGTGAAACTGTGATAGTAATATGATCCACAGAAAATAATATTACTATGAAAATAAAAGACGAATTCGACGAAATACCTAGTCTATTTCCATAATCGCAATTTCGTCGAATTCGTCTTTTATTTTTCAGGATGGATTTCCACTATCTCGCCGCACCCACCCTACATTATAATATTACTATGATAACAATAATAATAATATCTGTAATTTACAAATTTTTTCCAGGTCTGGGAAAAGCTATTATTTGCTTCAATGACTCAGGCTGGACAAACAGAAAAGGAATTGGCGGTCGAAAGAGGGGACATATATAAATGAAAACGGTGTACCATTCATTACTGTAATTGTTGATGGAGGTTGGTCCCACCGATCATATGGGCACCGCTACACATCGCAATCTGGTGTAGCTTGCGTAATTGGACTAGTCACCAAGAAATTACTGCACGTCGATATGCGCAACAAGTATTGCAGCAAGTGCATGTACTTAGAGAGCAAAGGCCTGCCAGCTACGCATGACGGGTGTTGTAGGAACTGGGGAGGAACATCCCAATCAATGGAAGCGGATATGCTGGTCCAAGCCTTCAGACAGAGTGTAGAAGTTCATGGACTGGAGTACAGGTATGTTTACATTGGTCTCATTAGTTCAGTTTTATAGTATTGCATACTGTAAGTACACTAGTATTATATTTATAGTATATATTTATGCACTACAATACGTTACTAATAACCACTCATACAATGTCACAAAGTACCCAATTTTTGTTTTGTTTCCTTTTCAGATGTGTAATTGGCGATGGAGATTCTAGCGTCTATGCTAAGCTCCGTGAAATGGTGCCATATGGTTTATACATCCAGAAAAGTGAATGCGCCAACCACGCGGTAAAAAATTATTCTAAGGCCCTTTTCTCTCAAAAAAGTCTTCCCGGAGGAGTTCGTAACATTCTCTCCAAAAGTACAGTTATGAAGCTGAAGAAGGACGCCCGGTACGCAATATATCACGTGGCTGACACTACGAAGAACGTTGATGATCTCCGAGAAGACCTCCTGAACGGACCAGCCCACGTGCTTGGAGTTCACACAAACTGCAAAACATATTATTGCAGAAAAACCGAGAATGAGCATGAGCTAACTGGCCTACGGCTTGCTGCACACAATTTTGCTCGTGAATGTTTGAAACCACTTCTGCGAAAGGCTGGAAGATTAGTTACAAATGACACGAGCAATCTTGCAGAAAATATGATGTCGCTTGTTGCCTAGTATGGTGGGGGGAAGCAAGAGAACCATTGTAAGCGTTCCTCTTGGAATAATAGAGTCAGAGCAGCCGGACTTTCTTACCAGCTGGGATCCATGTGGACTCACGACTCCATGAAGCTGTCGAAAGGAAAGAGTCCCGCTTCAATTATTAAGCGCACTGCGTTGCGCAAAATGAGGAGAAAACTCCAGTCAAAAAAATCTGTGATTGGAGGCAGGAAAAGGCGCGTACAACTGAAGTATGGTTCGGTAAACACCATGCCACCCAAATCTCAGGTAGTTACCAGTATTTTTTCCTTCATAATGTTCGTTATGCCTTACCACACCACCACTGTTTGTCCTTTCCAGGTGATCTACCTTTACTGTCAATGACCTAACCGTAGAAATGAGTTTACCCCTGTAATGGTTTTCTTTGTGGATAAATAGCTCCATTCATTCATTTCCAGGTAACTCCTCAGACTCCAGGAAACAGTGACTATGGACCTTTGTGCATGGATCTCGACATGGAGGAGGATGACTTCAGAAAAGCTGCTGAAATTTTCCGGAAAAACCAGCAAGTTGACCGTGAAAAGCGGCATGAAATTGAAAAAATGACTAGAGGGCAGCACACCAATGAGTTGTGGTTTATTGAAAGGAGGCATCGGCTGACTGCTTCAAAATTTGGCGAAGTTTGTAAGAGGCGTCTGACAACAAAATCGACCAAACTTGTCGCCACCCTACTCTACCCAAAAACATTTACCAACGAGGCAGTTACCTATGGAACCTTGAATGAAATAAATGCTAAGCAGGCGTACAGTAAGCTCAATCCTGAGAAAAAATTGAAGGAGTGTGGGCTTTTTGTTCATAGTGTTCATGGGTTTCTGGCAGCATCCCCAGACTGTCTCATAGATGACGATGGTATTTTAGAAATAAAATGTCCGAAAAGTGCAGAGGCATTGACTTTTAGTGACGCCATCGCAACGTTGAAAGGTTTTTGCCTCGATAAAAACGGAAAATTGAAAAAAAATCACAATTATTTTTATCAGTGCCAGGGTCAGCTTGAGATAGCGGACAGAGAGTACTGCGATTTTGTAGTATAGGCCCCAAAATTCGTTCACGTTGAGCGTATAGAACGGGACCGTGCATTTTGGACAAACTCAATGTTGCCAAAACTTACCAAATTTTTTGAAAATTCCATGCTTCCTGAGCTGGTTGACCCCCGAAGGTGCCGTTCTATGCCTATCAGGGACACGTGAATGATTTTTGAAGCTCAAATTACAAAATCGCATTACTCTCTGCAACTGGAATATTGATGTTCCTATTTTTTTGTTCCTCATAGTTAAGTACATACTTCGTATGTTTTTACTTTGTATGCTTTGTGTTCCTCAAACTTTGTGCGTTCCTCTTATATTATGGCCTACTCATACTAATAAATTGATAGCTACGATTTGTAACAGTTTGATTTTCCCTGATGACCTTTCATAAACGTAATTTTATGTACGTACGCCTCAAGCTTGTCGATCTTCAACAGTGTGAAGATCACTGTGAAGATCATTATAACATTTATTTTTGCAGACCAGCGTACCTATCCACTTACTTACCTCATGAATGTATCAAGTTTACAGAGGGTTATTATTGAACGGAAAGTGACAAAATTCATGGGTTTCCTGCCTACTTGTTCCAGCTAATTTTCTCGTGAAACAAATTTTTTACCTAAATGTACATACATATTCATTAAAAAAATAGGTACCTACATAACCAATACCATAGTGCATAACTAATCCATATTGATAGTAATAGAATAGAAACTAGAAGGAAGTTCTTATACAAACATTTATGTAGAATAACAGCCCAAAATAATCGGCAATTTGAAACAAGAAGGTTTTTCCAATTAGATGATGGGTCGCAGTGAGCAACGAAAGTAGTACCTACCTACCCTTTTAGTTCTTGGTAGCCAGGGGCTAATAAAAAAAAAACATCTAGCAGAGGGGAGCTCACAGGTTGCGTGACCCCTCACACCCCGCACCACCAACTCGGCCGACTGCCCGCCGTCTCCCTTCCGTGTACAGCTCCAAATTCACAACATTTTTGACTTGTCCCCACGGTTTTTCTGTTTCGGTCGCCAATTTTCAATATTTTTTTATGGCGATGGTTCTAAACGATAGTGGACAGTTGCCCCCAGACGGGATGTACATGTTTTCGTCAAAAAAATCAGTCTTAACTATTTAAATTTAATTTTATAGGTAAAATTTTTTTTTAAATTTTCGAAAAAAAATTTTAGTTTCACTACCCATGTGTGATTTTCTGAAAGTAACCCAAATAATTTTTCAGATTGAAAATCGGTTGAAATTTGAATGGTTGAGAGTTGATTTAAATTTTAGGCGATCGCAGTGCCATCTCTTATCGTAGAATCTCACTAGAGGCCCGTCCAAACTTCGTGACGTTCCCCATTCATAGTGGAGCCTCAAAAATGTAGGTAGGTAATACCCTACATTGTTAAGTAATCGTAAAAAAAGTTGCCTACCTCCTTCAACTCCGTTTTTAGAATACTTAAGGGTAAATGTCACGGATTTTGGTAAGAAATATTTTCAAAAGATGGCTGCACCGTCGGGGGCAATCCAATATTCGGTTTATCTCTTGAACGGGTCAACCGATTTTCAATCTGTAAAATCTGTAATCGTTATAAACAACCACAAGTGCGGACATTCAGTTTTGAATTTTAAAATTTTTTTCCATGGAGTTCCCGAAATTATTTTACTTAATTTTTCAACCTTTTTAAAAAAAGCAACTAGTACTTTTGTAGGAAAAAAATCGAAGAATTCAAATCCGCTTTCAGATTGAAGATCGGATCATTAGATCGAACGGCATCTGGGAAAATCACTATAACAATGGGGCCTATTGTTAGCCCTCTAATCCTCTACCTGGGCCCACCTTGCAACGATGCCTTCCCTTTCCTGTTGATTTGAGCTAGCAGGCGGACTGGGTTCACATCTAGGAGTGTATTTTTAATTCTACATCTATTTCTTCAACTACAAGATTTGCTTGGCAGAAATAGTTGGCTGCTGGATCAAATCAGGATACAGCCAAATTTTGGCTGAATCCTGTCAAGGTATCAAGAAGGGCGTTTGGTTTTTAGCATCTGACTGGTATCTAGTTTTCCTACTATGATTTCATTTTCTAAATTATTAATTTCTAAGTACCTATGTGGCTGGAATTTCCATAATAAGCCATTCAGTAACTAATGATTTTCAGGGTTCTCATAGTCCACCAAACCCTATGAAGCCATGAAAAAAATCGCCGTAAAATGAAGGAAGTTCAATAAAAGGTTCGGACAAAATTGCACTCGATAACTATATATTGCCACAACTATATATTATCAGTTTCGAGGTTCACAAGTGACGCCTATGGAAATATCACTGACAACGACCGAAGATAACAAATATGTTGAGAATCATCAATATAATAGCAATAACAATAATTCAAATGCAATAAAAATATCAATAGAATAATAATACATGAAAAATAACTTGCTATTGGAATAACAATAACAAGAATGTAAAATAACGAGAGTGCCAAGGATTTTTCATTTGACCTGACGAACGGCACGATTTCAATGAATTTTATCCAACCCATTTATATTATATTGGTCCAACCCGTGCCTATCCGAAAAATCTGCCACCATTTTTCGGGTACTTATGGGCGTCATAAGGAATTGGCTACATAATTATATTTCCATGTGTTTAACAGAATACTACCGTTAAAATTTTGTGAAACTCATATGGAACCTTCAGTGTTTCATTCTAGATCCCCTCCAAATTTGAATTCTTTGCTTTTGGTAGTCGTGGTCTGTACAAGGATTGCACGTTCGTGCATCCGCTAACAAAGCTAACAGTATTTTTTAAATGATTTTGATTTGGGACTATCAGTGACCCGACCTGCACCTGCCCTCTAAATGTCAGCTCGTGACAACCATTTTTGTTTTCTGGCATTCATGGGCTTCATCAGGGATTGTACACAGACAGACACGGAAAAATGTTCCTTGATGTGTGAAAAGCACCATGGAGCAGAATATACATAGGTATATGGTAGGGGATGGGGACGCCAGTGCATTTGTCAAAATTTCTCAAAATGTTTCGTATGGACGCAATATGACAAAAATTGAATGCGCCAATCACGTGATCAAAAACGATACAAAACGGCTTTTTGGTTTGCAAAAAGAGGCCCGGACTTACTCTGAAATGTTAACCAACTCTGTTATAAAGCGGCTGAAAGCGTGCGCGAGAGTTGCAATCGCGCACAACTCGAAATCCACCGGTCTAGTAGAAGATTTAAGGCTAGATTTAACTAATGGGCCAGATCTCATTTTTGGCGACCATAGAGAATGTAATGAGTATGTTTTGGGGGCCAAAATTGGTGGAAACCATCAGAAGTAGATATTTCAACTATGACACATGAAACAAACAATAAATGAACAGCCAACATTTCTGTGGATGTCTAATAGAATAATAAACCCATGTGACAAGGACTGTGCAGCGTTTTTCAAATGGAATAATATCACACAACAACCAACTCGACTTCATACAGCTACCTATCCGTGATTATAATCAGGTGATCCCTAGTGATGATATCTGGGCCAGATTTATACCGTTTGATTCACGATCATGTTGACGAACCTCTTCGGTGAAAACGAACTGCTGGTAGTACAAAGCTGCGCGTGGTCTCAAAAAACGCTTTAGTTCAAGATCAATTTAAAAACGAAAAAAACCATGCCCTTCTACTGAACGTTTTCGTGCTACGGCGTTCTGAAAATGTCAACCCCTATTCTTCACCCCTTATGGATGACTGACACTAACGCCGAGCTTCGCGGACCAACTAGACCCCAAACGGGACTTACAAAGCAAATTTCATTAATTTCGGATCATGGTAACTAAGAACATTGCGAAGTACAAATATATGACTGAATGGAATTTGGGCCGTAATCTTCTGGAGCACTCTTTAATTTTTTAGAAAATTGCTTTTTATTCTTATTTTTCCCACCAATAAACTTTTTCAACAAGGTAACCCAACGTTTCTGATCTCGAGCCGTCGAATTATGCTCAACAGTATTGGTAATACGCTGGCCGACAGGCAATCAGCTTGTTCAAAGGGAAGGCGAACTTAGAAAAGTTCGAACTTAGGGCAAATCGCATCGCTTTGGGAAATACCGCTACAAATTTTGCTAGCGGGGCATCCTAATCCAATGACCACTCATCCACATGCCGAAAGGGAATATGATGGGTGCTCCAAAAGTTATAAAAAACAATAAAGGGCTCTTCGTGACCGTTATACCTGCTACTTGGTTTTCCCACACATAGCGCATCATCACTGCGTCAACTGGATATTTATGGTCGGTGGCGTGTTTGACGTTCGGGAAACCCCAACACTGAGCGGCATCTCTGTACCCATCCACAAAGGTACTGGTAATATTCAGGTGTGTGGAGGGGAGATATCAATATTATAAATATATGTGAGGCATTTGACCAAGCAACCCTTACTCAGGTTAATCTCGCTCTGATGAAAAAGCGAGACAGTGGGGAACAGAGCTGAAATAATACCCGTATTATAAAAAGATTCGTCAAGCAACGTGGCTATATAAGCGAATTTTTGCAGTTTTTTGTATTATAAAAAGATTCGTCAAGCAACGTGGCTATATAAGCGAATTTTTGCAGTTTTTTGTCGACTTCTAGTCATTTACATTAATTTCTGAACCCCTCTCCCCCCCATCTAAAACCACCTGCCGCTTTGGAAATCGCTCACCTTCAAAAAAATATTACATTTATATCACCAGTCACTACACAATTACAGGTTTTGGGTCAGATTTTGACATTTTGGTGATTTTTACCCATTTTGATCCCTGAAACCCCACTTTCCCGACAGCATTATTAAACGTTGCAAATTATTACACAACGGTTTATTATTTACCTGCATAGACGCCCGTTTTTGCGTAGACCACCCCCAGGAAAGCCCTAAATCGAGTACTGGAGCCGGCCCGGGAAATGTTTCATAAAAATGCGCGGGATCTAATAATTCAGTAATTAATTTTTTGTAGTTATTTATGAAGCATAAGGTAAATAATAAGGTAATAAAACGTCGTGTAAGAAACCGTTGTGTAATAATGAGTTAGTGGTCGATGTATATGTAATTTTTCGTCGCCTTGCCTAATGTTACAATGTCTCTTCATGCCGTCAATGCCTCTTCTATACGATTTTTAGAGTAAGTCCGGGAATATTTCTGCAAACCAAAAATCCGTTTTGTATAATTTTTGATCACGTGATTGGCGCATTCAATTTTTGTCATATTGCGTCCATACGAAACATTTTGAGAAATTTTGACAAATGCACTGGAGTCCCCATCCCCTATCATATACCTATGTATATTCTGCTCCATGGTGCTTTTCACATATCAAGGAACATTTTTCCGTGTCTGTCTGTGTACAATCCCTGATGAAGGCCATGAATGCCAGAAAACAAATGGCTGTCACGAACTGAAATTTAGAGGGCAGGTGCAGGTCGGGTCACTGATAGTCCCAACTCAAAATCATTTAAAAAATACTGCTTTGTTAGCGGATGCGCGAACGTGCAATCCTTGTACAGCCCACAACTACCTTTTAATCGTAGCAAAGAATTCAAATTTGGAGGGTGGATCTAGAGTAAAACAGTGAAGGTTCCATATGAGTTTCACCAAATTATAACGGTAGTATTCTGTTGAACACATGGAAATATAATTATGTAGCCAATTCCTTATGACGCCCTTAAGTACCCGAAAAATGGTGGCAGAATTTTCGGATAGGCACGGGTTGGACCAATATAATATAAATGGGTTGGATAAAATTCATTGAAATCGTGCCGTTCGTCAGGTCAAATGAAAAATCCTTGGCACTCTCGTTATTTTACATTCTTGTTGTTGTTATTCCAATAGCAAGTTATTTTTTATGTACTTGTATTCTTGTAATTATTATTCTATTGATATTTTTATTGCATTTGAATTATTGTTATTGCTATTATATTGATGATTCTCAACATATTTGTTATCTTCGGTCGTTGTCAGTGATATTTCCATAGGCGTCACTTGTGAACCTCGAAATTGATAATATATAAATGTGGCAATATATAGTTATCGAGTGCAATTTTGCCTGAACCTTTTATTGAACTTCCTTCATTTTACGGCGATTTTTTTATGGCTTCATAGGGTTTGGTGGACTATGAGAACCCTGCAAATCATTAGTTACTGAATGGCTTATTATGGAAATTCCAGTCACATTACTTAGAAAGTAATAATTTAGAAAATGAAATCATAGTAAGAAAACTAGATACCAGTCAGATGCTAAAAACCAAACGCCCTTCTTGATACCCCAAATTTTGGCTGAATCCTGATTTGATCCAGCAGCCAACTATTTCTGCCAAGCAAATCTTGTAGTTGAAGAAATAGATGTAGAATGAAAAATACACTCCTAGATGTGAACCCAGTCCGCCTGCTAGCTCAAATCAACAGGAAAGGGAAGGCATCGTTGCAAGGTGGGCCCAGGTAGAGGATTAGAGGGCTAACAATAGGCCCCATTGTTATAGTGATTTTCCCAGATGCCGTTCGATCTAATGATCCGATCTTCAATCTGAAAGCGGATTTGAATTCTTCGATTTTTTTCCTACAAAAGTACTAGTTGCTTTTTTTAAAAAGGTTGAAATAAAGTAAAATAATTTCGGGAACTCCATGAAAAAAAAATTTAAAATTCAAAACTGAATGTCCGCACTTGTGGTTGTTTATAACGATTACAGAACATTTTACAGATTGAAAATCGGTTGACCCGTTCAAGATATAAACCGAATATTGGATTGGCTCATTTTGAAGCACAACGTGGTGGCGGTTCTTGGAACTAAACCCGGGACATTTACCCTTAAGGCTAAATATCCCCGGTTTAGTTTCAAAAGCTGCCACCACGTTGTGCTTCAAAATGAGCTAAAACTAATTAGAATACTGTGACTAAACCGCTCGTCCGATTTTCCTTCTGAAAATTGATTTGTAAACCATGAGTACGTAGAATTGATATGACACTCTTGATTCTATTATCATTTCAAATTTCCCACAAAAACAAAACAAAAACCCTTTTCAAATTTTAAGGTCCAGGCGCGCTAAGGATATTTATTTGGAGTTCAAATCCGTTTGAAATTTGAAAATCGGATGAGTATCAACCGAATAGTATTGTTATTACGATTTAGGTGGGGGAAATGCCACTTATGAATGGAGGCCCGACGCCCCTGCATTAGAAGGGGTGGGCACACCTCCTGGTCTAGAAGGGGTAGTGGGCACACCTCCTGGTCTATTGAGAAGGGTCACTGGCCCCGTCAATGACAGCACTTTTTGTGTTCAGGCTGTATTTTTCAATATTCCACTGCTACAGGTCTAATTATTTCAATATAGGCAGTGAACACCCAAATGGAAAACATAAGTTCGGTTAGTCAAAAGGAAAAGAAGTAAACAAAAAAGGAAAGCACTGCATTCGGCGTAAAAAAGAATTCGGTTGACATCATATTCAGAATCAATGGGTGAACAGTGAAATGCCTGCCATCCTGAATCCGAATCATTGGACCTCAATAATTCTCAACCGTTTTGCGCGGTTTTCAATTAATATTATTATAACAATAATAATAATAATAATAATATTATAGGTAGGTATTATAATAATATTCATTGTTGCTGCAAGTACCAATTTATACCACCAGTACCTAGGTACTGGTATACTTCCACATTGGCACATAGCCAAATACACGGGGGACGGTCAACCGACTCCCGTAGGAGCAAAAGTGAAAGAGTGGTCCCAAGGACTGGGCCAACCGACTCCCGAGGCGGGCGAGTGTGACCGGGTACCGCCATTGCGAGTACGGCTTCCCACCGCCGCAGTTGGTCCAGCGCCTTCATCGCCAAAGACACGTCTCCGGAAGGGAGGCAACCCTGTGCGACACCGGAAGGGAGGCAACCCTGGAAGGACCACTGCGCCGCCTGGCGGTGCCTCGGTGCAGCCCCTCATATAAAACTGCTGTGCCCCCCTCTCCAGCTCATTCACTCGATCTTGTTGCTCCGAGCCGATTAGTGTTTCACTTTCCTTTTTAAATTCTTTTGGGTACGCGTACCCGTGTGTGTTTTGGTGCAAGTCACGCACCGTGAGGGGACAACTCGGCAAGGGCAATCCGTCGAACTCCCGTGTATATTTTGGTGCAAGTCACGCACCGTGAGGGGATAACTCGGCAAGGGCAATCCGTCGAACTCCCGTGTATATTTCAAGACTGCAGTCCTGACTGGTGAGAGTGAGACTCTGGACATTAGATCAATTCTATCTGGTACGACAAACTCTTCCTGTACTTGTTAACTTTTGTCATTGTTATTGGTCTAACTTATAATCTTATCACGCCTTCAGCACAAATCTTAACTTCCTCGTAGTAGATTAACTTGTACGAATTTCACTTGTCTAACCCATAATTTTCTTATTCGCCTTCTGCACCAACGTTAGTTGTTGAATAACGTTATTACTCGCCCCTCTGGCTATTAAGGATTGATTTAGAATCCTTTATCATAAGATCAAAATCCTACGATACTCTGTATCCCTTTTACCTAAAAAGAACCTTAATCTCTGAAGACTGCCTTCGCGCTACCGCTGTACAAAAATACCCTATTGTAATTAATATCATCCTTGTTTCATTCATTATAACTGTTAATTTCAAAGTTTGTTTTCCTTTCACCCAACTACTGGAAGGTGTCCTACGTCATCGTAGGTGGTGGCAGCAACCTCATTGCATTTTCTCCATTTAGTAAATTCGTAGCCTCTGCTGAGGGTTTTCTCGGGCTTCACCCAAAACGACCCCCAAAAGAGTGGTTACACGAGCGTCAGGCGAAATTAAAAATAGCGCGTCCCAACCGACTCCGTCGAAAGGGTTTGTCAACAGAAGACCTGATGAAACGAGATGAAAGGTGAAAGTGATAACTGAGGTGCCCGGCTGCCCTCATATCGCTCGTCAGTGCAGTTTGAGCAAGCTAATGGTCGAGATGGATGTGACTGGGGAAGGTGGAACCCAACAATGTGTGTTCCACAAAATTTTAAAGACGGGAGATAGGTGGGTATGTGCGGGGAAAAATAAATATCGGTGTAAGGCTTATTCGAAGACAAACGACGGTGCGGTGTTTTTCGGTGGTAACGAACACACCCACCCTGAAAATGCCTTTGACGTGGAGAAGATGAAATTCCGAACCTCTGTAAAAATAAAAGCTGCCGATGATTTAGGAACCGACTCCTCTCAGAAAGGTCAGTTCATTGTAGTAGTTAGTACAAGATATATAAGGTAGGTTCCTGGGTATATACAGGTATCTAGAGTATAGATACGTAGGTAACTAAAAACGCATATGTATTTTTTAAACTAATATAACTTGTAACTAATAACCAGTCATGCAGCACATCCCATCCAGCAGCTCCCATGTCATGTTTTTGATTATTTTAATCATTTATACGCGATTTTTAGGAATTTTAGTCAGAGCCGGCAACATCAGGACGAAGCAACTGAAGAAGAGCAGACAGTATAATAATGTGTGTTTTTTAGGTATTGTTAACACTCAAATGACAAGATGTTTCCTAACATCGGCAATAACTATTTCTGTGCGTCATTAAAAGTTGTTGTCTAGTTTTTCGTGTCAAGTAGAAAAGTTGCTGGAAAAAGTTCGTGTCAAAGTTGCTTGTTTCGTACTTAATAAAGCGTTCGTTCGTTCTGGTAGCTTCGTGTTTTCATAACAGTGGTGTCAGAAGTGGGATTAGCATGGAACCGGAGGGACTACAGTTACGTAGTGGCCGTTCGATCCCGCGAGACCAGGAGGATCGGATCGGGGTATCGGCGGTGGAAACAGTTAACAACGACCCCATAGCTGCTGTAAGGGCGGAATTGACCCGGCTGGTGACGGACCCTCGGGACGAGTTGGGCGAACTGCGGCGACAAATGGTCGCGATGTTCAACGATTTCCGGGAAGACCTGCGGGAGGCGGCGCAGGCGGGCAGGGCACCGGGTCGGGAGGACTTCCAGCTGCTGGCTCCGGGGGCAGGGGGCCGCGACAGAGGAGGGGCTCCGGTGAAGCTCCACAGGTACGCCGGGGACCCTCCTGGGGGCCTGGCGAATCGGCTTGTCAACCTCAACCACGATCTCATGCTCCACCCCCCCTATATGCCCCAGCTCCTGCTTGGTCCGGGCGAACACGTCGGCGAACTCTTCCACCAGTGCAGCCACGTCTGCCGCCTGCTCCTTTGACAGCCCCTGGATGGCCCTGTCCACCAACCCCTTCAGCTTCTGAGCTAGTGCTCATGGGGACCCCGTTTGATCGTTTAGCCGTGGACATCGTCGGGCTGCTGCCGGAGAGGCCACGGGGCCATCGGTACGTGGTGGTGGCCATAGATTATTTTACGAAGTGGCCGGAGGCCTTCCCAGTCCCCGATCAGCAGGCCCACACGGTGGCCCGGGGCCTTGTGGAGAACGTGGTGTCCCGGTTCGGGGTGCCCCGGGAGCTACACACGGACCAGGGGAGGAACTTTGAGTCGGCACTCTTCGAGGAGGTGCTGCGGATCCTCGGGACGCACAAGACCCGCACCACGGCGCTACGGCCCCAGAGCATGCTGAGGAAGGTGGTCCAGGAGGACCAGAAGGACTGGGATGAGCAGCTGCCGTGGTTGCTGTTGGCATATCGGACGTCCATCCATCAGGCCACGGGGTTCTCCCTGGCCATGCTGGTGATGGGGAGATCGCCCACCCTGCCGGCTGACCTCTTGACCGGGCCGGCGCCGGGGCCGTCCTCGGTGCAGGAGTACGCGGCCGCGCTGCAGAGGAAGCTGGAGGAGGTGCACGCGTGGGCCAGGTCGACCCTGAAGACAGCGGCGGACGAGGCGAAACGGCGATACGACGTGCGGGCCGAGGCTCCGCGGTTCGAGGTGGGGGCGCAGGTCTGGCTGTGGGCCCCCCTGCGAAGACGAGGACTGGCCCCCAAGCTGCAGCGGCCCTGGGTCGGCCCGTGCGTGGTCTGGAAGGCGCTAACGGACGTTGTTTTCCACATCCTGATGCCGGGGGGGAGGCGGCGCGTCGTGCACGCGGACCGGCTGCAGCGGTACCACGCGCAGCAGGAGGGGCCTGAGGGGGGAGTGGTGTAGTGATCAGGTGTTCAACTTGGTAACTGTGGACGCGAGCGTCATTAAAAGTTGTTGTCTAGTTTTACGTGTCAAGTAGAAAAGTTGCTGGAAAAAGTTCGTGTCAAAGTTGCTTGTTCGTTTGACTTAATAAAGCGTTCGTTCGTTCTGGTAGCTTCGTGTTTTCATAACAATATCATAATATCTTCGACTCACTAAATTTATTCCGTTCTAGTTGATTGATTTTATTCCCCCGGGAGTCGGTTGGTCACACTTCTCTGATTTCAGCCAGGGCGGGAGTCGGTTATCCTACTACTTTCCCTCGGGAGTCGGTTGACCATTCCAATTTGTTCTCTCACGGGGGTAGGTTGGGCTCTCAAGGTCAACTCGGGAGTCTGTTGGGAATCCCCGAAATACACTACAATTCTTCAACAAATAGGTGGTACCCACATACCTACTAATCATGCCCATTAGGAAGGTCCCCTTTTTATTTTCTCAATGATTGAGTTCTATAGCTACTGCGAGTGCAAGCCACAGAGATAAGAATCTATTTTTACCTATTTATCTGACGGATAAGTGAAGAGTGGGTTTGTGTTGTGTCTCGTGGTACAGACTGCACCTGATAAAGCATCCTGCAGCAAGAGCCTTGTCTCCCAGAGCCAGTAACAATTTGACAATCTACCTGAGCTGTAGTCACGGTGTTCAACGTTCCAAATTAATTGAGAGATGGTATACCTACTACCATAACAGTGCTACCAGAACATTCCAAATCCAGTGTGCAGAGTAATTTTATCAAAATTCTCCACCTTACCTCACCTTGGAAGAACAGACTTCCCACTTGGCATCTGCCCTCTCATCTATATCGAAGTTGGACAGTGGACATTCAACAGGACAGAACATTTCCTATATCAATACCACCCCAAACTGTAAGTCCTTTCCAGTTTGTGTTCCAAAATTTGACTTATTTTGGACAACCTAAAAATATTGCTCTGCTGGAGAGCCCTCATAATTGCCTGCCAGCCATCTACAAGCCATGATCTAGTGGTTAGTGTATCAAACTGTCAGTCTTGACTTGTTAGTTGAGCGAGGTTCAAATCCTGGCCATTTCAAAAAATTTTTATTCTTTCATCATTCTCAAGAGTCCATCATCTCCATATCCTCTCAACTCAAAAGACTTATATTCATCTGTCAGCTTCACCAACAATAAGTGTACATATTAATAACATAAGTAAATCTTTCTATTTTTTTATATTTTTTTTATTAGTTATTTTACCAGCTAGGAAAGGAGTTTTGTGAGCAATTTTGTCAGGAATGACTTCTTTTGTTTTTCTCTTTTACCAATATAACTTCAGTTACCTAGTTACTTGTTTTCTTTCAATTCGTTTTCCTTAATTAGTAACATTTTAGTCAAAGGGTTTATTCTAAACCAAATATAAATATATAAATTGAGGTATCAATACAGTCAAGTAAATGACAAATATACCCAATTTAAAACATGGTCCTTCGAGCAAAGATTTTATTTAAAATTTAAATTTCATAAAATTCAGAGATTTTCATGAAAATTCTGAAATTTCTATTTTTCTCAGTTTTGGATTTTGGTACTTAGTTTACATATTATTGACATAGGTATATGGTTTTCTGTCATATTATTGAACATTGTATTCTTCCCTTGTATATATTTCTTTACAGTTTTTCTGCTTTAGTACTTGTATTTTGATTGTCTGGTACGCTATCTTGATTATATTTAGCTTTGTAACTGTGGCTAGCACATCATTTATTCAGTACGTCTGCTATAACATTTTCATTTTGCCCTTTCACTATGGCACTTGATGATGTAGCAGGTCAAGACCAACAAGGAGTTAATCCTTCGTCTACAACCCCGTTTGCTGTTAAGTCTAATACTTTGAAAGTTAGATGGGGTAACTTGGGTAAAGATATCAAAGAGGTCTTGGTTGTGGGTAGGAAGGCTTTGACTGACCCTGACCAGGTCTGCACATTCAAAGGAATGTTTAGGATCCTTGACAGGACTTTGGAAAAATTTGAGTCCACGTACGAGGAGTTGATGACTCTATATGCTGAAGCTAATAGATCTGCTGAATTCCCTACTGCCGAGCATGATAATTCTAGGAGCACTTTGAAGCGGTATTATTATGAATCCTGCTCTATTTATGAAACCATTCAGGCTAATGAAGGGAAGACATCTAGAACTTCTGTTAATATACCTCCAGCAATGAATTTGACTACAGGTGAATTCAAATCTTCTAACAACTTGCCAAAAATCAATATTCAGCGATTTGATGGTGAGATTTTTTCTTGGCCAAAGTTCAGAGACACGTATCAGTCTATTGTGCATACTGACAACACACTTTCTGACATTCAGAAATTTCATTATTTGATTTCTTTTGTTAGTGGAACTGCTGCTTCAGTTATCAAGCCTTTTCACTTAACTGCCCAGAATTATTCCTTAGCGTGGAAGGCATTAAATGATGCTTATGATGATAAGCGAATGCTAGCTTCTGCCTATCTGAACCAGTTAATTGAGTTTAGTCCTTTGCAAGGCAAACCATCGGTTGATGGTCTCAAGTCCTTTTCAACCACCATTACTGATGCAATCTCATCTTTCAAGCTATTAGGTATTCCAAATGAAGCTGACTATATCCTGTTCCACTTAGCAGTCAAAAGTTTGGATCCAGATACCAGAAGAGAATTTAGATAGCCCATCGAGGTACTGATTTCCCCAGTGTTGAAACTTTATCAAATTTTGTTCGCAACCGCTACATCGCCATGCAATTAACTGAAGGGTTCAGCTTATCTTCTGCGACTAAGCCTCTTCATTCCAATACAAATGACAAGTCTGTTTCGTCCTCTTCTTCTCGGCCTAAGACTTCTCTTCTTTCAAATGATACTACTAAACCCAAATTGAAAACCTTACAGGCTCAAGGGAATGCTTCCCAACAATCATCCAAAGGTCCTTGTGTTGTCTGTGGTAACAGGCACGAACTTCCTGACTGCGTCAAATTCGCTAATGCACCCATACAACAAAGGCATCAATGGTTGAATTCATGGCAGGGCTGTAGAAATTGTTTACTCTCTTCTCACTCCACCGATTCATGCTCATCCAAGTGGCACTGCAAATTTTGCAAATACCGACAATATTCTCTTCTACACCTCAGTGGAGGTAGTTCTTCCTTTCAGAATCCTTCAACTGGAACTCCCTCATCATCAAATAAAGCTAATTTTCCCCCTGTTCAACCTAGTACCAGCACATCTACCTCTGCATTGTCCAGTACCACCTCTTCTGACGATCTTGTGATACTTGGAACTGCTCTTGCTGTAATGAGAGATGTTAATGGGAAATTTCACAAAATACGAATGGTTCTGGACAGTGGAAGCCAGAGCTCTTTCATAACTCATCGATGTGCTCAAAAGCTTGGGCTTGCAATTCAGCGCATTCCTAGACAAATATCTGGGATTGGTGAAACAGCTTTTGAGGGTCAAAAGGGATTGTTGGTTGCACCATCAGGCCCCTCACAAATGATTCTCCTCTTTTGACAACCCAGGCTGTGGTTATAAACAAAATCACGTCTTATTTGCCATCTTCAGAGGTACCCTCTACCATGCGGCATCATTATACATCATATCACTTAGCTGATCCCACTTCCTGGAAACCGGCTCCAATTGATTTTCTGTTGGGATGCGATTTGTTCCCCTGAAGTCATGACTGGTGGATTCTTTAGGATCAGTGATCATCTTCCATCTTTATTTTCTTCAGTGTTTGGAGAAACAGTCATGGGTTGACTTCTTGGTAACAGTACTGATGCTCCACTCAAGTCATTCTTTGCAAGAGAATCTGAACCTGATCTGCGATCAGAACTACATAAATTTTGGGAATTGGAGGAATCCTCAACCACCCGTTCACACGATCCTGAAGACATAGCATGTGAAGAACACTTCCAATCCACTCACTCTCGACTGCCATGCGGCCAATATGTTGTTAGGTTACCTTTCAAGGACAAAAGGCCTAGTTATCCACACTCTGTTACGTTAGCGCTGGAAAGATTTACTAATCTTGAATCCAAGTTGATTAAAAACTCAACACACAGGGAGCACTACAGTACTTTTATGCAGGAATACTTAGAATTGGAGCACATGACCTCTACAAACAACTTGTCACAGTATGTAATACCCCACCACTCTGTCACAAAAGAAGACCGCTCTGTGGTTAAACTACGAGTTGTATTTGATGCGTCCGCTCCTACGCTAAATGGCTCTTTGAACGATCATCTGATGTCTGGGCCAAAATTACAATCAGACCTGTGCATAATTCTCCATAATTTTCGCACACATCCCGTCATTGTGGTAGCAGATGTCGTTAAAATGTACCGGCAGACATTAGTTGACCCACAAGATAGAGGCTACCATCACATTTTCTGGCGATTCCATCCCTCTCATGCTTTGTCCAAGTTTGAGCTTTACACTGTCACCTACGGTACGAAGCCTGCTCCCTTCCTTGCCCTCCGTGTAATACAGCAGTTAATCAAAGATGAAGGATCTCATTTTCCGCTTGCAGCTGAGGTACTTGCCAGGGATATGTATGTGGATGACTTGGTCACAGGGGCATCGTCAGTTTCTGCCACTTTGGATCTTCAGGCTCAAGTCATCCAGCTGTTGTCCAAGGGAGGTTTTGCCCTTAGCAAATGGGCCAGTAACGCTCCAGAAGTCCTCAATGCTGTATCAGACACTAACATGGAACCGGTATCACTGGAATCAAGTGAAGATCCTGCTATAAAAATTTTAGGTCTCCAATGGGATCCCAAGCTGGACAGCTTCACTTACAAGCTCCAGCTTCCAGAAATTGTGTACACCAAAAGAGGCATTTTATCAACCATTGCAAGAATCTCCGATCCTCTGGGCTTCCTATCTCCTGTGATCCTTAACGCCAAAAGCTTGATCCAGGAACTCTGGAAGCAGGAACTTTCTTGGGATGAAGAACTGCCAGCACAACTTAAAGATGCCTGGCATGACATTTTCATTGACCTGCCCACTCTTTCCCAAATTAAAATTCCCAGATTTGCTTTAGCCCTTAAACAATCTGAATACCAGTTAGTAGGTTTCTGCGATGCTTCCACAAAGGGAATGTGCTGTGTTGTCTATCTTCAAGTAATCGACCCAGGAATTAGCTGTGTAGTCCATCTCATCACTTCGAAAACTAAAGTCGCTCCAGTCAGTACAGTATCAGTTCCTCGATTGGAGTTGTGTTCTGCCTTACTTCTTGCCAAAACTTTCCAAGCACTGGATGATTTCTTAGCCCGTCTTCCTGGAAAAGTTCAATCTCCGTTATTTTTCACAGACTCGACCATTGCCTTGTCTTGGATTAAAACTCCACCCCACAAGTTGAAAGTTTTTGTCGCAAATCGAGTAACAGAAGTTAACAACTTCACTTCTTTAAATTGTTGGGGTCATGTTAGTTCCCCAGACAACCCGAGTGATTGTGGATCCCGTGGACTTCGTTCATCTGAAATAATTGCCCACCCCTTATGGTGGCATGGCCCAAAGTTGCTTACAGAACCCGTAGATACTTGGCCAGTCACCGGCATCTCTTCAATTCAACATCCAGACTTACCTGAACTCAAACCTTCAGTAGCTGTGAGTATGGTCGTTAAGCTGGATGCTGATTTTGCCAGGTGGATGAAGAACATCTCCTCCTATCAAAAACTTGTACGAGTGACAGCATATCTGCACCGATTTATTGATACCTGGCTAGTGAAATTCTTCAAGAGCTCTCGAAATCACAGGACTCATCGCAAAGGACCTTTAAGGCCTCGGGTACGATAGGAGCGGTAAGCAGTGAGAGGTGAACGGTGAGCGACAAGCGATGAGCGGCAAATGACAGTGGGGGTGCTACCATAAGAGCGGCGCAGGGTAGGCGCAACCGAGGATCGCATAGTCGAAATCATGCCTTCGAACAGTAAAAGTGCGCGTTTACTCATGATGAGTGAAAATTCATTGAGGATTTTTAAAAGGTCGCGTGGAAAAACTGCGCTCAAAAGACGGTTTGGTGTTCACCCCATTAATTTACAGAGAAGTTCTGAAGGGGAATACCACCTGCTATTCCTCAAAGTGAAAGAAGATCCTGAACGGTTTTGGTTTATTATTCTGTGAATAATACACCTATGTATTCGCTCAGCAAAAAATTTTTATAACACCCCCTCAAAATTTTTTCTTTTCCGTTTCAAGGTGCGTAGATTTCAAAAATGCAATGGACCGGCTTCATTTTCGGTCTAAAAACCTCATCATTCCGTTCAAGAAACAACTCCAAGCGAATTCCGAAATGCCACATCTTTGGCTAAAGATGTACGAAGGAAATTTATGCAGTTTTGGTTTATTATTCTGTGAATAATACACCTATGTATTCGCTCAGCAAAAAATTTTTATAACACCCCCTCAAAATTTTTTTTTCCGTTTCAAGGTGCGTAGATTCCGAAAATACAATGTCCGTCCGCCGTCCGCCGTACGCCGTATCACGTGTACCGGCTTCATTTTTGGTCCAAAAAAGTCTTTCTTTCGCACACATGCTCCATTCGGGCCCTAGTTGTGTCCCGAAACTTTTCAGCCCGATCGGAATATACACAGGGGTGTTATGCGTGAAAATGTGTGTAAAAATAGGTACTTTTTGCGTTTTAGCAACATGTTGGTAAAATGAGCTTTTGAGGTATCGTTTCCCGTGTTTTTGGGGACGAGAAGACCGAATATGAAGTCGATTTTGACCAAAGAGTGGAAAATTGAGTTCACCCAATTTTCAGCTCCCAAAATTCATTTTTTATGAGTGAAAAACCTGGGAAATCGTCTGAAATCACCATCAGTTTGTATAATAACACTGGAAAAAGTGTCAACACGTGGATCAAGACGATTAAATGGCAATACCAATGATCATAGATAGTTAAAATTAAAAAAAAGGAGCGTACCTACCTAATTTGTGTTTTAGGGGCCAAAATTAATGGAAACCATCAAAAATAGCTATTTCGATTATTACGCACGAAAGAAACAATAAATGAACAGCCAACATTTCTGTAGGTATGTCCAATAGAATAATAAACCCATGTGACAAGGACTTTGCAGCGTTTCAAGGACAATAACGCTTAATGATAATTTTTTCTTCTAGCTTGAGATTTACATAATAACGCAATGTAACTGTTTTCTTACTGATTGTACTTAATAATTTCTAACATAATGAATTTCTGCACTTACCAGAAATGTCCATGATTGACCCAACCTCATCCCAAAAATTTTCGTATTCCTCGTCTGAGAATTTTTATGCCATACTAGTAGAATACCTAGTCCAGGACACCAAGACGTTAGGACACCAACTGAGCGGCAAGGGAAAATATTTGTCAGATCCACAGAGTACAAAGGACTTATTTCTTCAATAATGATGTCTCAGCTACTCCTAAACTCATTAATCAGTGATTCAACAACCTCAGTCCCTTCTTCAACAAGCATAGCGTCCTCGGAGTTGGTGGAAGATTGAAGCTGTCTAACTTACCAGAATCCCACAAGCACCCAGTATTAATACCTCATGAGTCCCATTTAGCCTGTCTAATTGTTGACCATTTCCATAGAATTCATCTCCATCCAGGACCAGGACTTCTACAAGCACTGGTGCAAATGTATTTCTGGATTCCTTCATTAAGGAACCTGGTGAAGAAGCGCACCTTTATGTGCATGAAATGCTACCGCTGTAATGCAGTTCCTGATAACCCTTTCATGGCAGATCTTCCCGAGAGCAGATTCAAGTCTGGCAGAGCATTCATCCATGTGGGTATTGATTATGCAGGCCCTATTTTAATACGGGAGTCTCTTCGACGTAAGGCTGCAGTAGCCAAGGCTTACCTGTGCCTGTTTGAGTGTTTTTCCACAAAGGCTCTACACTTGGAATGCGTCAGTAGTCTCACCACTGAGGGATTCATGGCTTCTTTTGACAGGTTTGTTTCCCGCAGGGGTCTTCCAGCCAAAGTTTTTTCAGATTGCGGCACAAACTTTAAGAGAGCTGCCAATTCATTAAGGGATCTCGGCATTTGGTTAAACGATTCAGGAACCCGGCACAAACTGATGGATAAGATGACGAATCTCAATATTGAATGGCTGTTCAATCCTCCCCATGCTCCACATTTTGGTGGTTTGAGGGAGGAAGGAGTGAAAAGTGTTAAAGGCCTCCTTACCAAAGTGATGGGTGCAACACCACTTTCCTTTGAAGAGCTCTACACCCTTTTCACAAAGATAGCGGCAATATTAAATTCTAGGCCTTTATGCCCCTTATCTTCAACTCCTGATGATCTCTCATATCTCTCTCCAGCTCATTTTCTCGTCGGTGACAATTTCCTGGCTGTTCCAACATATGACCACCTTGAACATCCAGACAACCGACTATCAAGGTGGCAACTCGTCCAGAAGATGCAGCAGCACTTTTGGCTCTACTCTCTGCAGCAGCGAAAGAAATGGGTAAAGCAATCAGCTCCCCTAGCCGCAGGCGACCTCGTGATCATCAAGTTGGACCCCACTACCATGATGTCATGGCCTATGGCTCGGATCACGCAACTACATCCTTCCAAGGACGGAATAGTGAGAGTCGTTACCCTTCGTACTGCCGACTCCTCATGTGTTCTCCCGGTCCATAAAGTCATCCCGCTTTGGCCACTAAAAAGTCCTGCCTTCGATCATTGAAAATTTGTTCCCAAATTTTAGGGGGCACTATGTTGCTGCAAGTACCAATTTATACCACCAGTACCTAGGTACTGGTATACTTCCACATTGGCACATAGCCAAATACACTACAATTCTCCAACAAATAGGTGGTACCCACATACCTACTAATCATGCCCATTAGGAAGTTCCCCTTTTTATTTTCTCAAAGATTGAGTTCTATAGCTACTGTGAGTGGAAGCCACAGAGATAAGAATCTATTTTTACCTATTTATCTGACGGACAAGTGAAGTGTGGGTTTGTGTTGTGTCTCGTGGTACAAACTGCACCTGATAAAGCATCCTGCAGCAAGAGCCTTGTCTCCCAGAGCCAGTAACAATTTGCCAGTCTACCTGAGCTGCAGTCACTGTGTTCCCCGTCCCAAATTAATTGAGCGTTGGTATACTACCAACAGTGCCACCAGAACATTCCAAATCCAGTGTGCAGAGTAATTTTATCAAAATTCTCCACCTTACCTCACCTTGAAAGAACAGACTTCTCCACTTGGCATCTGCCCTCTTATCTATATCGAAGTTCGACAGTGGACATTCAGCAGGACAGAACATTTCCTGTATCAATACCACCCCAAACTGTAAGTCCTTTCCAGTTTGTGTTCCAAAATTTGACTTATTTTGGACAACCTAAAAATATTGCTCTGCTGGAGAGCCCTCATAATTGCCTGCCAGCCATCCACAAGCCATGATATAGTGGTTAGTGTATCAAACTGTCAGTCTTGACTTGTTAGTTGAGCACAGGTTCAAATCCTGGCCATTTCAAAAATTTTTATTCTTTCATCATTCTCAAGAGTCCATCATCTCCACATCCTCTCAACTCAAAAGACTTATATTCATCTGTCAGCTTCACCAACAATAAGTGTATGTACATATTAATAACATGAGTAAATCTTTCTATTTTTTTATTTATTTTATTTTATTAGTTATTTTACCACCTAGGAAAGGAGTTTTGTGAGCAATTTTGTCAGGAATGACTTCTTTTGTTTTTCTCTTCTTTTCTTGTTTTTTACCAATATAACTTCAGTTACCTAGTTACTTGTTTTCTTTCAATTCGTTTTCCTTAATTAGTACCATTTTAGTCAAAGGGTTTATTCTAAACAAAATATGAATATATAAATTGAGGTATCAATACAGCCAAGTAAATGACAAATATACCCAATTTAAAACATTCATATAGTAGGTATTAAATCTAAAAAAAATTAATTAATTACATTTTCTTATTGCCCTGTTTTCTTGTTTCCTTTCGCCTTTCTTTCTTCTCAATACTTCTCTCTTCTGATTTTGCTTAGCCATGGTGGTTGTCGTTCTTTGCTGTTTCCTGGTTCTTCCTTTGGATTGGGTGCCGGTGGTTTGCATGGGGGATAGTCCTGTTACCTCGCTCCTGCGAATTTCTGTTAGCTCTGAGGAATCAGACGACTCATTTGCAACTTGCCCTGATAATTTTTCCCTCAACGTTGACGCACCCTCTTTTTCCCCAATGTGCGATAGGTTGTCACATGACATTGCCTCTGTTGATTGCAATTTTCCGATACTTTATTTCAACGCTCAGAGTCTTCCTTGTCACATTGATGACATTAAATATTATATTGGCGATTGCACTCATATTCAGGCCATTGTGATTTCTGAAACCTGGCTGAAGTCTTCAATCAAGTCATCTTTGGTCGACCTCCCTGGCTTCAAGTTGGTTCGGCATGATCGTTCAAGAAAGAACTCTGGAGGTGTTGCAGTTTACCTTCGTGATGGCGTTGGTCACAAGGTTCTTTGCAGGTCCCCTGAGAGCTCTATTGTGGAGTAGGTATTTAGTTTTGGAAGTCAAACCTGGGAGGTTGTCCTTCCTTCTTTGCGCCCTATATAAACCTCCTAGCCCTCCCTGTGACATCACAGTTCTTGAAACGGTTCTTTCTCATTTTATTCATAAATACGAAAACTGTGTGGTAGCAGGCGACTTCAATATTAACACTGCTGTTTCTTCTCCAATCTCTAAGAAGTTTGTTGACATCTGTAGTGCTTTAGGCATGACATTGTTTGAATCCGGTCCCACTCATGTTTTGATGCATTCAGCCACTACAATTGATCATTTTATGGTAAAAAATCCTGAATCCGTCAAACTATACAAAACATATCTTACCCCTGCTGTATCTCACCACCGGGCGATTCTATGTTGCCTCAAAATCATTAAATATAAATTCAAGCCTCATTTTATTTTCTCTCGTAAATTAAAATCTTTAACCGCTGCCGACATTGAAAATGCTGCTTTATTGATGTCTTGGGACAGCATCTTCAACTGCACAGATGTTGATGGTACGATGGAGATTCTCAACTTTAATTTTCTTCACATTCTCAATAGCGTAGCACCCATCAGACGGATTCGCATCAAACATCCTCACACCCCTTGGTTTACCCCTGAACTCCATATTATTTTGAGGCAGAGAGATGCAGCTTATTCATTGTACCGGCAAACCATTGATCCTGCTCACTACGAAAAATTTAAGCAATTACGCAACAAGGCCAAATAATCTGCAGTACGTAAGGCTAAATTTAAATATTTCAATGACTTGTTAGCACCTAAGCAGTCAATTAGACAACTGTGGTCCAAAATTAAGAAGCTTGGAATCGTTACTAACACCAAAAAGCTCTCTGAATTTGACCCCAACTCTTTAAACGACCATTTCGTTAAATGCACCGCGCCAGACCCAACTGTTGTGCTCCCTCTAACTTCAACTGATGATCAGTTCGCCTTTAGATGCATCACAGAGACCGAACTGCGCTTTGCACTTTCTAAAATTAAATCCGAGGCTGTTGGGTGTGATCAGATCCCCCTTAGCTTGATAACTAAAAGTTTGAACATTACCGCCCCCTTCATACTTCATATATTCAATTTCGCAATAACCAGCTCCAGCTTTCCTGTTTTGTGGAAGGATGCTGTGGTTGTCCCAATCCCCAAGTGTTCGTCACCTGAAAAACTGAGTGATATGCGGCCCACTAGCGTCCTATCTGCTCTTTCAAAGGGGTTTGAGCACTGTCTCCTAGATCAAATGATGCTGTTCATCAACTCTCACAGCTTGCTCACTGACGTTCAGTCTGGTTTCAGACCTAAACATAGCTGTGAGACGGCGTTGATTAAAGTCACCGAGGATATACGGCGGGGCACCATTCTAGTTCTTCTTGATTTATCTAATGCATTTGGCTCCATTAACCATGTTTTATTACTTCAGAAACTTTCTTCTTATTTTAAATTATCTTCCAGTGCCTGTGTTATGATCGGTTCATATTTGGCTAATGGAAGACAGGCTGTTGTCTGTGGGGGGATTAGGTCAGACCATCTGCCTCTCAAATCAGGGGACCCACAGGGTTCTGTTTTGGGTCCCTTTCTTTTTTCAACTTTCATCAATGACATGATATCCTCCATAGTCCATTCCACATCCCACCTGTACCCCGATGACTGCCAGATTTACAAGCATAGCCTATGTGACCCTGTCTCTTTATCAAACTCTATTGCTGAAATCAACAAAGACCTTGGTAATGTTTACGACTGGTGTGCTTGCAATGGCCTACTAATTAATCCTTCGAAGAGCAATGCCATTATTATTTACAAAAATGAAATATCCACTGCTTCCCTGCCGCCAATCCTCATAAATACCTCTCCTGTACCCTATAGTAGCTCTGTCAAAGATCTAGGTTTGGTTTTGAATTCCACTCTCACTTGGAATGATCATGTGAAGAAAATTTCTCGCTCAGTTTATGCCTCTCTTCACTCTCTCAAATACGTAACATTTTGCACCCCTATCCACATCCGTCTCCAGCTCTTCAAATCTCTTCTCCTACCACACTTCAATTATTGCTCCATTTTGTACATTTGGTCACTTGATCACAATGCCCTGACCCGTCTGAGAGTAACTTTTAATTCATGCGTCCGATATGTATTCGGAATGAGACCTCGAGGGCACGTTTCTGCTTACACTGTGCGCCTCTTGGGAATGGATCTCATCACGTACCTTAAAGTTAGGGGCACATGTTTTGTTTTTCGTGCCTTGCATAATTGCTATCCCGAGTATGTGTCACTTATGTTTAGCATGGGCAGTTCCTCAAGAGCTCATAATTTGAGAGTTGTGGTTCACTCCAGTCGTGCCATGAGCCAGTCCATAACGGTAGCAGGGGCGAGGGCGTGGAATTGTCTCCCTATGGCCATACGGTGCTCCCAGTCCTTGGGAATTTTCAGGCGGGCGGTTGAGCAGCATTTCCTGGCTGAGTAAGGCTTCCTTCTTCTTTTTCTTTTCATTTTTCTTTTTCCTCCTTATTACTCCCACTTTTATTTTTTCAACACTTGTCTAATCCTCTCCCTTCGTATTTCTTCTACTTCTCTTTCTTTCTCTGATCATTCCACCTAGTTCTCACGTCTCTTCATTGTATTACAACTACATTCATTTCAATGACATTCATCACGTTAAAATTACATTCAAAAATATAATTATATTAATATTTACTAGTTAGATGTAGGTACTGGGTTTGATTTGCTATACCGAGAATTGATTATTACTCTTGATTTCTATTTTTTTTCTTCTTTTTTCATTACCTACTTACTTTAGGTATGTTTCCTGTGAACTGGTTATTTTCTTATTTACGCTTACTTGTGCGCTAGGTGGGATTTATTTCCTATGCACAAATATATCGATTATTATTATTATTATTATTATTATTATTATTATTATTATTATTATTATTATAGTTATGGGGATTATATTAACATATTATGTTTATTGTTATGTAGGTATTGCTGTTATAATAGTTATTATAATATCATTATTTGTACATTATTGGTATGTAGGTATTATTTTTATACATTTTTTAAAATAAGTATTTATTAATTTTATTATTATTATTATTCAGTTATTATTTCCAATAATGAAGCTTTGGAATCAAGCATGAAAAAAAAAAGATTGTAACCCACCCTCAAAATTCTTGGAAGCAAGCAAGAGGCCAAACCACAAAATGGCAGAATTTCAGGTCAAAATGCAACGGAAAAAAACAGTACGGTCGGTGTCGGTGGAGTTTGGCCCAAGGCAACAGTGGCAGCATAAACATTCAACCCGACTTCTCTCCATGCTATCGCGTTCGTATTCGGAGAATCAAAAATCGGCCGAAGCCGGATCCATAACAGATCACTGTTTTGTGTGGTCAGTACCCTCGAGCTCCTTCCAGGAAAACCCTAAATGGACTACTGGAGCAGGCCCCGGAATTAAAGTTTCATACAAACGCGCGGGATTCAATAATTAAATCATTAACTATTTGTAGTTATTCATGAAGCATAAGGCAAATAATAAACCGGTGTGTAATAATTTACCTGTATAATGAACCGTTGTGTAATAGTTTAACGTTGTGTAATAATTTGCCCATCAATAATACTTCAACGGTTGTTCTGGTTGCATAATTATATATCAACAAAATCCAGCCCCTTCTAGGTAGATGAACCGTTGTGTAATAATTTACCGTTGTGTATTAATTTACCATTGTGTAATAATTTACCCATCAATAATACTTCAACGTTTGTTCAAGTTTCAAAAGTACCTACCTACAAAATCCAATAGGTCCATCATTTTTCAAATGAAATAATATCGCAGAACAACCAACTCGACAAAATTTTTTTATTGCATTTTCGGATTCTACATACCTTGAAACGTAAACCATCAAATTTTGAGGGGAGGTTAGAATTTTTTTTTTTTTTCATGTTCGATTCCAAAGGTTCATTATTGAAAATAATAAATCAAATAGGTACATACTTAGATGTTCTGGCTATCAATACCTACTCATCCTTTCACATGAAGCGAAAAGTCGGTTGTCTGCGTAAGCTAGGCGGGAAAACCTCGTGAAGCTGAAGGAAGACGCCCTTTATTCCCTTTTTCGCTAGATGACCCACTTCGAGGGAAATCAAACTGAATGCACGAAAAAGCGTACAGGATCAAGGTCTGAAAGATGACGAGGGTAAGCGGTGACGAGCTAGTTGTAGTATACTGGTGCTCCCTCCTCCCCCCTTCGTGTAATTACGGGGAGCTGGCTAGTAAAATTTTTTCCAAAACTTACCTTCGTCGTAGCAGCCCCATGACACCGGTGCTAGTTCACGGTTCTGGCACTAATTTCCAGTAATCGCTGCGATCGCACGTCTTCTCCCACCCTACCACCCACCAACTCATTAGACGCTCCGACTCCGTTCCGCCATTTGTATTTTCTTGTATGACAATAATATTATACCTACGATTTCATCCACAGAAAACCCTAGTATACTACGTATTCATCACTACAGTTTTTACGTTTTAACTACGTTTTAACGCGCGAGGAGGTTTTAATTTCATTTCATTCCATTGTTTTTCATTTCATTCCATTTAATTCACCACACAAACTTTCTTACAGAAACTTTCTACGTTGTAACGTGCGACGAGGTTAGTAATAAAACTTACGTAGGTAATAGGCTCGTGAAATTTGAAAATACTGCTTTCGTACTGCGTTCGTTTTCTAGATAAGTATGAGTTGGGTTGTAAATTTCAAGTGCGCCGCTATCGGATGTGACGTTCGATATAAGACTCATCCAACTGCTTCCTTTTTTTGCTTTCCCGCCCCGAATGTGACCAAGCCCGACCATCAGAGACGATGGTCGAACAATTCCATTGTTACGACAATAGATAATTAGAATGCAATTAAATTAATGATATCAACTATCCACAAGCTGTGATGTCAGTATATGTTCGAATTGTAATAATTAGTCTATCAATATTGACGATGGTCTAACAATTTCATTGTGACGACAATAGATAATTAGAATGCAATTAAATTAATGATATCAACTATCCACAAGCTGTGATGTCAGTATATGTTCGAATTGTAATAATTAGTCTATCAATATTGACGATGGTCGAACAATTCCATTTTTATGACAATAGATAATTAGAATGCAATTAAATTAATGATATCAACTATCCACAAGCTGTGATGTCAGTATATGTTCGAATTGTAATAATTAGTCTATCAATATTGACGATGGTCTAACAATTTCATTGTGACGACAATAGATAATTAGAATGCAATTAAATTAATGATATCAATCATAGATAGATTTTAACATAAATGTATACGTATGTGTCACTCCAGACGATATCTGACCTTGGGTATGTTATAAAAATTCCAAATTTCGCCAAAATGCTCTTATTGCCATACAAAAGGATGAACAATTTTCAAAAATTCGAAGGGAGTCAAATTTTTGTAGTCAAATAAACGTAATATTATTTAGCTTTTCAGTCATATTTTGAATTACCGTTTAATGTGATTCTTGTATTTGTTTGTTACTTTTGTGATGGACTATTCTTAAGATTTAATTTTAATTTGTGATAAGGTTTTCGAGCCAATGGTGGGGGGGGGGGTTATTACCCCCACTAACCCCCGGGGGCTACGCCACTGACGACAATAGATAATTAGAATGCAATTAAATTAATGATATCAACTATCCACGAACTGTGATGTCATATGTTCGAATTGTAATAACTGTTCAATCCATATTGTTGAATAAATATTGTTTTACCGTACATTTGCTTTAATTGTATTAATTTCATCCTTTCTCGTACATTTACCAAGGGTGTGGAAGAGAGGCGGATGGAAATGGTGTCGGTGGGGGGGGGGGAGGGGAGGGTGAAGGTGTTGAGGAAGGGTGGCGGGGGTTTGTTGTAGCAACGAAGTGGGAGTGGGGCGGTAACCAAGGTGTCAGGCGCATGCGCGAGGATTCGGGGGGTCTTAGTTCAGGTTTTGGCCACTAATTTCCGCGTCGCAGCAGCTGTATGCTGGCAACCACCCCCCACCCTGAGTGTCCCTTCTGTACGTAGTATAGTAGGGTTTTCTGTGCCTTCGTCATTCGCCACCAGTAGCGGTGCGTGGGCTCTGAAAATGGTGGGCCACCAAACCAGAACACAAATTAACAGCTTTTTCTACAAAATACCTGTAAATGTTTTCCAACAGTGGAGTCTTCTTATGAGAAATGGGTGGATTTTAATCAACCGCAGCTCTTAGCAAGTCAGAATGTAAGCACTGTGTTCACAATAGTTCTGACCAGTACCCGGGATTACCAGAAGCTAAAAGTTCTATGGCTTCATACAGACTAATACTCAGCAACTTCCTAAACTTTTAATCATCACTCTATCCTCGTGGGAAAACGTCGAAAATTTCGACTGTAAGTTAGCCACCGAATTCATGTGGTACAAAAATACAGAAGCAAATAAACTAAACAACCACTAAAAACAACGAACTAGACTAAAATACAACTAAGTAATGACCCGCCGGCCAGTACCTACTTGGATGGAGAATCAGACTAGAAGCTAGGTACTTATCTGTGTATGTTGACGTCGATCAATCCACAAGACCACAGACAGGATACGACGCACTTAATTATCACAAATCCAAATCTGTCCTGGGAACTCGAATGGGAACATACAAAATTCGAAATGTAAGCAGAAAATTGAAAACTCAACATAGGAACAGAACGGCGGAAAGTGATAAGAACATGGAATAAAGGGCTCCCTTTATTCCATGATAAGAATTTTTAGGGGAGGACAGATAGAAGGACAAGCATCTCCTATCGAGATAACAACATGAATTGAAACAATCCAATCGACTGTGAACACAAACGATTTTTGGATGGAAATGTTGGCCCAGGGCCGAAAATGGGAGGGGCTAACCGAATTTTTAAGGCTAGCGTCCACCGGAGATGGGTCGCATCCGGGGCGGGCCTCATCGCAAAAAGCGGGCATTTCGATCGTGAGTGTTTGCATGGAGGTGCGTCCACTGCAGGCGGGTCGCATCGGGGCGGGCCTCATCGCATATTTTTCAATCGCCCTCCAGGCGGATTTTTGCGGCTGTGCAAGGGGTCCCGGCCCGCCCCGATGCGGCCCGTCTCCAGTGGACGCTAGGCAGACGGATTTCAGATTTGACATCGAGGAGGGAATCTAATAAACAGGGGTGACTGTTTTATTTCATTAATTTTATTTTCGGTTTAATTATTTTCTTTCATTGTTTTCATGGGTGTCGTCGGTACACGCAAATAGTAGCAACAACCATGTGGTAACTTGGAATTAAATGTACACTATGACTTGAAATAAGGTATATATTTTGAGAGAATCCGGAGGTGTAAAAACATAGGTAAAACATAGAGCCATCGAATAGAATAGAATAGTTTGGTGGTGGTTGTAGTATTGGTTACAGTATGGATACTACAAACCACAACAACTTTGTGTTTTGATTTGAATTTTCGTCAAGTTTGCGAATCTGCCATCAGTGAGACAGTGATAAATTGCTGTTGATGCCCGACCATTCTCTAATAATTATTAGGTAAGGTACCTATTTGTAATTATATATATTATTTTCATTAGCCAGCATTTTGTAGGTAGTAGAATGGAATGAAATGATAGTGTGCTTTTCCATGGCATTGGTTGTAGAAATGCACGGTGTTTAGGCTTTTTAGATAAAATGCTCACGGTATGGACGAGGAACTACTCATTTCTTACTCATTTAATTTAATTTTCATAACTCATCTTTCTTCGTTCTTCGTCAGAAGAATCCATGGTGGAACGACACAAACAAACAAAACACGGAACAGCAGAATGAGCACGAAACCGATTCAAAATCCCGCCTTTTTTCTCGTTCGAAGACGTGGGTGCAGTGCGCTAAATCTTTATGAACACTGAAATCCCAACCTATGGCATCAGAACCATGAATATTGATTTAGGTCTTCGTCGTAAATTTCAATGGCCTGCACCACTGCCACGATTTAGGTCTTCGTCGTAAATTGATACGTCTGCACCACTGTCGACAAGAAAACGTAATCCAGTTTTTTTGTCAATAACAAATAACCGAGATTTACAGCTGTTTTCATTGAATCCAGCAGTCGAGTTCGCTGCTACTTCGACTGCTGTTTCTCGTTTTCCGAAATCTTCCACGAGCAGGGTTGTTTGCATCTATCAGGATAACATCGGCTACCAAATAAGAAATGATAGTAGCAGTATTTTCCTTTTGGGTTGTACCTGTTTCGAGATTTACTTCCGCTTCGGTGATATGATGGGCTGTGATTTCTACTTCGAGATCTTGAATTTAGAGCTTCAATATGTTTACATAGAGATGCGATTTGAGTAGTGAGTTGTGCAGCTGATGATTCAGTTAAAATATTGTCATTAGTGCATTTACTAGTTTGTATATTGTCTTGTTTAATATTGAAAAGTTCGTTATTGGGATTCATTTCTGTTATTCTATCTGCCATTATAGATAATTTTTCTAGATTTTCATCGCTGACAATTAGGATGTTTTTGACCGAATTTGGTAATTTGTCAAGCCAAAGAGTTTTTAGAGCTTTTTGTGTGACTTCAGAGCCCGCAAGAGATTGCATTTTTCGAAGAAGCTGACTTGGTTTGTTGAGCAGTCGTCTTTTGGCAGCTGAGTATTTCGCTGTATCCTCGCTTGTGATGATATCCCAAATATTTTCAAGAAATTTTGGCTCCAGGTTTGCCACTAATTGATTGAACTTACTGGTTTCCGATCTCACTCTTTCGTTGAAAAATTGTGCCTCGACTTGGAAGAACCAGATTTCGGGTTTTTCAATCCAGAATGGGGGAAGTTTCAGTCGAACTACATTGGCCTCGTCTTCATTTTGGTTGTTTGATCTGCTACCTGTTGCTGGATTCTGAATTTGAAAATTGTCTTCTTCGGCCATAATGAATTTGGTTAATTTGGAAAGTTGATATCAAATCACGTCGGGGTCACCAATTTTAGGTACTTTTAGTATAACTTATTTTTTTAGCATGAACACAATTATTATAGTTTTCGGAAAAATTCTGAACTTGTTTTTATTAACGATAACTTAACGACTCTGTCACCTGTTGAAAAGTTGAAATAGTAACAAAATTAAATAAATAAATAATGGGAAGTCCCCTACAACATCGATTACTGTAGCTATATTCCGATAAAATGCTCGAATATCCATAGCCAGAGATCTCTGTCTTCTTCTTCTTCTTCCCAGTTACTTGTCTTGGCCGCAGCCATGCCAGACATAGGTTGGGACAGAGAGAGAACTCTGTCGAGTCGCTGTTGAACTTCGTGAAAAATGCTAGGTACAGTATACGGAAGGAAATTCGAATGCCAACTGAACAAATGGTTGGCATTTTTTTGGAGTTTTGTGTTTCTGGATGCCGGGGCAGTGGCCTTAAGGCTAGCGTCCACTGGAGCATCGGGGTGGGACTCATCGCAAAATAGATAGTGCCTCCACTGGGGGCGACGGGGCGGGGCGCATCGCGTCGGAAAAATTGAGCGGGAATGAGAAAAAAGGCGGGATTTTGAATCGGTTTCGTGCTCATTCTGCTGTTCCGTGTTTTGTTTGTTTGTGTCGTTCCACCATGGATTCTTCTGACGAAGAACGAAGAAAGATGAGTTATGAAAATTAAATTAAATGAGTAAGAAATGAGTAGTTCCTCGTCCATACCGTGAGCGTTTTATCTAAAAAGCGGAAACACCGTGCATTTCTACAACCAATTGCCATGCAAAAGCACACTATCATTTCATTTCATTCTACTACCTACAATGCTCGCTAATGAAAATATATAATTACAAATAGGTACCTTACCTAATAATTATTAGAGAATGGTCGGGCGTCAACAGCAATTTATCACTGTCTCACTGATGGCAGATTCGCAAACTTGACGAAAATTCAAATCAAAACACAAAGTTGTTGTGGTTTGTAGTATCCATACTGTAACCAATACTACAACCAACACCAAACTATTCTATTCTATTCGATGGCTCTATGTTTTACCTATGTTTTTACACCTCCGGATTCTCTCAAAATATATATACCTTATTTCAAGTCATTCAGTGTACATTTAATTCCAAGTTACCACATGGTTGTTGCTACTATTTGCGTGTACCGACGACACCCATGAAAACAATAAAGAAAATAATTAAACCGAAAATAAAATTAATGAAATAAAACAGTCACCCCTGTTTATTAGATTCCCTCCTCGATGTCAAATCTGCAATCCGTCTGCCTATCGTCCACTGGAGACGGGCCGCATCGGGGCGGGCCGGGACCCCTCGCACAGCCGCAAAAATCCGCCTGGGGGGCGATTGAAATATGCGATGAGGCCCGCCCCGATGCGACCCGCCTGCAGTGGACGCACCTCCATGCAAACACTCACGATCGAAATGCCCGCTTTTTGCGATGAGGCCCGCCCCGATGCGACCCGTCTCCAGTGGACGCTAGCCTTTATGGACGCAACGCCTCTATTCGCCACTCTTTTGTCATGCACCTACGCTTATTGTCGCTGTACCTACACTTTTGTCGCACCATCCCCTCACCTAGCAACTGGCGTAGTTCATTGATGGACGAGTATTACATGCTGCTCAGTTTCGATGTCCATATTGGAAAGGGTGGTTTTCCTTCGATAAGCATCCCCACTTTCTACTGAGTTTCTAGTTTGAATGGTAAAATTTGTCTCAAGTAAGGGGCATTGACGGCACTTTCGAAAGTCGATTGGAAAATCAATAGGTAATAGCTAGTAAACCTAATATAAATATAGGTAAACTTACCTACCTAAACTTTTTTTAAATCAAATTTCTGATTGAAATGAGTTAGTAGGTATCTCCCACCCCTAATCCTACTAATATCCCTCAGTATCTCTAATAAATAAATATCTTGGTGCCCACTAAGCAGAATGTTGAGATATATCATTAGTCAAAATATTTCATGAGAAGCAGGACACAGAGGAATGACCTTGGTCCATCCAAAGTCGTCCGCTGCCCCCTTCTCATTGCAGGCGCTGGCGCCTCCATTCACAATGCCCCCCCCCCCCAAATCGTAGTAACAATATTATTTGCTTGCTATTCATCCGATTTTCAATTTTCAAACTGATTTGAACTCCAAATAAATATCCTTAGCGCGCCTGGACCTTCAAATTCGTGAATAACTTCTTTTTTTTAATAGGTAGAGTATCATAGCGGAAAATATGAAAAACGGAAATGGAAAAAACAAGTGTCATATCAATTCTACTTACTTATGGTTTCCAAAAAAAAATCCAGAACGAAAATCGGTTCAGCCGTCCGGGCACAAAACCTTTTCCAAATTTGCCCTCGATAGTGCTGCCATCTCTTGAAAAAATTTCTTAATAAAATCGGGGACATTTAGCCTTAAGGATTTTATCGAAAGGCCTCTTGAAGTAAGTTAATTTAATTTGTTGATAGAAGAGTATCAGTATCTCAGGGAGTAAGAATATAAAGATAATAACTTTATCTGTTTAATTGTTTAAAGCTGATGAGCACATTTGTGTATGTACCTGCAAAAAGAAACAGTCCACAAGTAGAATTTATTAACAACAAATAGCTGTGGTTTAATTACAATTCAAACTCCATACAAATGAATTAGTACTTACCTTCTACGTCTTTCACAATGTTTTGAATATGCATAAATTATATTGAGAAGATGGAATTTTGCAAGTATAGTTTACGAAAAACTACTAAACTAGGTAGGAAAGAATTACCTATAGGAATTAGTAGGAAAGAACAAAATTATTGTGAAACAGCCTACAACAGAGACAATGCTACGGCGCGACAGTTCTGTGTTGCGGGATGCCTATCCTACTGGCTGCACGGCGGTGTTTTGGACAGATTATGAATTCACTTGTCAAGCCAGGATTTCTCGGTCAAATAAATCGCCAGCGCTAACAACCGCTTCCGAATCTTCCCAAAAATCTCGTTTCAATGCCGTGCAGGTTGCTATCATACTGTTCCGATCCTCCAAAAATATCTAGGACTTACAATAAACACCAAGGACTGATTTCGGCGAAGAATATTTTTTTGTGATGCTCATTAACATACATTTGCTGGAAGTGCTGTTTTGCTGTTCCTAACGGTGCAAGAAAGACAAAACGGTATTTAAAATTTCAAATAACAACTAATAACTTCACATTCAAAATGCATAAAACTACGTAAAATAAACTTATTCTCGTAACACAGTCATTGAATCGTTGAATGAGGAGTCAGTCACATTGCAAAATAACTTAAGATATACAAAATTTAAACGAGTGAAATATTTTGAAACATAAATTTTAGTAAACCTTAGGTTTATTAAAGGTCATAAGTCTCCAGTAATGACTTTATGAAAGTATAAAAAAATATGAATTAAGGTAACTTTTCTTTTCTTAAAACAAGATAGTGCACTCGAAGCGGTACTTCCCTCAAATTATGAACAAAAAATGAATATTCAGGAAGGCACTTAATATTGGCTTAATAAAAAATAGATTATTTTGAAGTAGAAAGTATAACAGTTCATTGTAAATTATCAGTACAAGTTATTGTTTATCAACAATATTATCACTAATATTATACAAAATATATATATTTATAAAAATTCTTTAATAACAGTATTATATACATCTCTAAGAAAGAAAAACTTAAATTGTACTGTATAGGAATTCCTTTGAATTTAATAAAAAGGATAGAGGGAGCATCGATTTTCGAAGCATTGATATATTCGATGGATTGACGAATTGACGCTACAAGGGCTACACAGCGCTCTCTTCGATTCTTATGTGAGAATCTTGCGTTTCTTTGAGCGACGTGAATTTGACTGGGTCTTGGAATTTGTAGACCTTCATTTGACCACGGACTTTTGTGAGGATACCTCTTTTGTAGTAGTACCTGTGGACAAGAAATGCATCAATTTATTCATGTGCTTGATTAGTTATTAATAATACTAATGAACCAATTTATTATTTCAGAATAAACCCGACTGCCAGAAGTTTCTGCTACTCCTCCGCTAAACCCAACAACAATGTTTTACTTCCATCATCAGTCCTCAAAGGAAAACAAACAGTGGACTGACAGACTGAATTCTGAATACCATCACAGTCGAAGTCTATACGTACACTATCCTAGTTCAAGTGTTTTATTTTAAGTAAACATTGCCGACCAGCGATAAATAAGTTGTAACCAGTCTCTTCTAGTTGAATTTGTCGCCCACACCTCCGCATTAACATGATGGCATCACTTGCAATTTATAAATAATTAAATATTATAATTAGTACTATAATAATACTATTATTAGTATTATAATAAATATAATTTTATTTTTTTAATAAAATTAGTATTATAATATTACAATTAGTATTATAATAAATATTAATTAGTATTATATTATAATAGTTCATAATTTATAAATAATTATGAACTACGTAAATATATTAGTGAAAGAGATGAAGCTTACTAGGGCCGCCGTGATATTATATATATTAGACTGTACGGGAAACACCATTTCAATATCTTAAATTAAAGGTACCTACCTAACTATCAAGGTGAGCTTTCCACATGTACATAATATAGTAAGTATGTCTACTTTGATATTGAATTCCCGATCATATGACTGATCGGGAATTTGATATCGAAGCAGACATACATAAATGTGTAGATATTTATCTTGACAGTTAGTTATTCTCATCCGATGAGGTCCCTCAACTGGCTGCAAAGCTAGCCTGGAACCAGAGGAACCTATGGGTAGGTAGTATGCTAA
The DNA here is from genome assembly GCA_954871275.1 of Leptopterna dolabrata. Taxonomy (NCBI): domain Eukaryota; kingdom Metazoa; phylum Arthropoda; class Insecta; order Hemiptera; family Miridae; genus Leptopterna; species Leptopterna dolabrata. The sequence continues at coordinate 2,008,641 of OX940980.1, forward strand.
GATGGCACCAGCACAAAACCCCAATTGAGATATGTCTATGACGTTTAGATACGAATTTTGGCTTTGATACTGATTTGGAGGAAGTAGAATGGGAAATACGGTAGAACATAATGTCGGATGAATTATAAGTTATGTCTCCAAAACCAAGCTGCTATAGGCCTGTTGTGGGCAGACAACACTGTGGCTCGTAAGGAGATGACGATCCGGAAGGCGACGTCACCCAGCTGATAAGCGACGTGGAAGTAAAGGAAGAGGAGGGGGACGGACCCGTGTCGCGGTACTGTAGGCTGTGTGCGTGGAGCTATCCGTGTGAAGAATACACCGTTTTTCCTAAAGTATTACCCGTTTAGTTTCTTTAAATTATTCCTTGAGTAGGAACGGTGGTTCTCGATGAGAACACCACAGTTGGCGCAGTCCTCGGCTCGGATCTACTGTAGAGGATACCTCCATACCTTCATTCAAAACTTACTCAAGTAACTTCCTTGCGTACTTCCTTCACTTACCTAGCGTTTCGTTGGTCCCTAGTTACGACTGACTTCTTTTCTTTTTTTTTCTTGCTTCCTTTCCATCTCTGCCGGTCTTTCTTGTATCAATTATCACAGGAGGAAAACGTGCCTCTCACGTCCCATTTTTTTTCCCCTGTTATTATTTCTTTTTCTGTCCGGCCTTACCTTTGTTTCTTCCTTCTTCCCGAAACATCTATTGCCCCTCTTTTCGACTAATTTTTGCACGAACTCTTTCTGCGGTGTTATTTCTGCGACCGACCGCAATGCCTTATTAATAAGGAACTGGTAGGTTACCTCCCAACAGGTTCCCACGTCACGTGTGAAGATAAGATAGCTGCCTTCTTCTTCTTCACCTTCCACATTGCATGTCCTCCACGTTCTCGATATTGGTTGTTGGTTGATTGTGGTGGTTAGTTGGAGTGGAGAGTTTTTTTTAACAACTGAACATTTTGCCTTTTGTTAGAGCCGGTTTCACCACTAAACCATGAACTCGGTTTACCGGAAACCTAGTTGGGGAAAGTCGGGTAATGTGGGGGTTCGGGTAAAATGGGGAGTAGGCGCCAAGTTCCACTCCAGTAGTGATAGCTGAATTGGGCGGGTGACCCATGAATCAGCTGGCCCAGCACGGCATTTTGCGTTGGTTTTTGTTGGGGATCAACTTCACGAGTCGACGCAGAAAGGTAAGTAAAATATTGTCAGCTTTTTCAAAAATATTTGTTAGTTTTTTTAATTGGACTGTGGTCCGCGATATTCTTCAATCCTGGAAACTGAGAGGTTGCTGGAAAGAGGAGTTTCTCAAGGACCTACGGGCACCTCAACTTTTGGATATAATCACAGGTGGAGGGCAACCACATCGTTTCAAAAAAATATGGCGCTGACGGGTAATATGGGGAGGTACAACTTCGGGTATTATGGGGAGGTCCCCGATTTACCCTACCACCTCCCCATATTACCCTGCCATATCCCCATATTACCCAAATACCTACCTGATTATTATTGTTTTTATTTTCATTGTCATCATTAGATGGCTGAGAAGAAGAAACGCCAGCTATGGTGTTCACATAACATGGAAGAGGCAGTGAATGCTGTATTAGATGGAAAATATGGTTACGTCGTGGCAGCACGGACCCATGAAGTTCCCCAAACCACGTTGGAGCGGCGAGTGGCCAAGGCTAAGAACAACTCAATGTCTGCAGGAGAAGCTTCGGAAAAAGGAGGTGAGCATAAATTTTATTATTTTCGTTAAAAAATCATTATTTCATTACCTAACTACCTACTTATTTGAAAAATTGAATAAATAAAGTTAAAAAAATAACAATATTAGAAATAAAATGAATGAATGTGTGAAAAATAGAAAAATAAGAATACGAAGTAGGTATGTAGCCTGCCTACCTAATTTCCTGGAATAAAAAGTTGGTTGGTACCTAGTTAATTTAGGTATTTTTTACATAATATCATTTCATATTATTTAGGAAATTTTTTTCTCAGGTCTTGGGGTCAAACCAGTCTTCTCTAGAGCTCAAGAAGTAGAGCTGCGTGATTTCATTCTGCTCATGGAAAGCCGAATGTTTGGGCTGACAATGGCTGATGTTCGACGGCTAGCGTTCAACCTTGCAGAGAACAATATGATCGCCCATCGATTTAACATCGAGAAGAAAATGGCTGGCAAAGATTGGATTTATGGTTTTCTCAAGCGTCATCCTTCAATTTCCTTGAGGACTCCTGAGCAAACGTCCCTCGCTAGGGCTATGGGTTTCAATGAAACGGCGGTAAGTAGCTTTTTTGACCTACTTGATGGGCTCTACGATAAGCACGGCTTTTCGCCAGACCGAGTTTACAATGTTGATGAAAACGGGGTCACCAACGTACCGAAAACCCTATCCAAAATCTTGGGTATGAAGGGAAAACGTCAAGTTGGCGGGCTCACATCGGCTGAAAGAGGATTCCTGACGACAACTGAACTTTGTATGAATGCCCAGGGAAATTTCATGCCCCCTATGTTTGTTTTCCCCAGAGTGAAGCCCAATCCGGAGCTGTTGGACGGTGCTCCGCCAGGTAGTATGGCTGAATTCAACCAGAGTGGTTGGATGACTTCAGACATTTTTCTCAAATGGTTCCGTCATTTCGTTGAATTTTCCAAACCAACAGTGGAGAAACCCGTTCTGCTTTTGCTTGATGGCCATACCACTCACACAAAGAATTTGGACCTCATTCGGGCTGCCAGAGAGAATAATGTGGTGTTGCTTTGTTTCCCACCCCATTGCTCACATCGCCTGCAACCATTGGACGTATCACTGATGCGTCCATTGAGCATTTACTATTCTGACGCTGTAAGGCACTGGATGAGGGATAACCCAGGAAGAGGGGTGTCAATTAAACACATTTCAGCGCTCTTTGGGGATGCCTATCTGAAAGCTGCGAAGCCAGAAACGGCGATCAACGGCTTCCGTAAGTGCGGGATCTGGCCCTTCAACCGAAATGTGTTCTCTGACACCGAATTTGCGCCCTCAAAAACCACTGAACGGACACAACCGGGTGTCCCGCCTGTCCTCCCGGACGAACCCTCAAACATCATTCCTCAGCCTGCAATGACACATTCAATTCCTGAGCTTCCAAGTCTTTCCAGTCAGCCTCACCCATCAATTCCGGCCCCACAATCGACACCTTCCGTCTCCTACCCAGAGCCCGCAATGGCACCTTCAGTTCCTAAGGTTCCAAGTATTCCTAGTCAGCCTCAGCCATCAATTTCGCCCCCACAATCTACCCCTTCAGTGCTCAACCCTCAGCCCTCAACAAGTTGTGGCACCTCAGGTTTTTGCCGAACTTCTTCGTCTCATCGTAAGATAACCGAGTTTAGCCAGGTGTCACCTGCAGACCTCATCAAGCTCCCTGAAGGTGGAAGATCCAAAACTTCGGGAACACGCAAGAGGGGTCGATGCGTAATCCTAACCAACTCTCCCTACAAGAATGAGTTGGAGGCTGTTGAGAGAGACCGGCACGAGAAAATGAAGAAGAATGAGTTGAAAGGAAGAGTGAAGAAGAATCGACGTGATGAAAAACTTGTGAAACAAACTGTAGAAAAATCCCGTCCAAAAAGATTAAAGAAAAATGCTATTGAGGACATTGTCAGCAGCAGTGATTCTAATTTAGAGGACACTTCTCTGAAAGAAGAGTGTATTGTCTGCTGCAAGGAGTTCGATGAAGGGGGATGGTTGAAATGCAACATTTGTAGAGGGGGGGTTCATGAACGGTGTTCAGGAGTAGAAGAGGATGAAGACTTCCTTTGTGTTATTTGTTTAACAGTTGAAAGACAAAAACTTGTAGGAATCGTAAAAAACAAAGAAATCGTTTGATAGAGGGTCCTAATTTTCATGTAATACCAATCTATGTGCAAGTTTCACAATGTTCCTTTTATTTTAAATAAACTAGGTACTAATGTTCCTGCAATAATTTCGTCTAAAAACTACATTTTTTCCTGAAACCCCATATTACCCTACCGCTCCCCGTTTTACCCTACCCACCTCCCCATATTATACGCATGGGAGGGTAAAATGGGGATGTTAGGCGAAATCGATTTTTTCAAATCAACACCTATTACAACTACTTTTTCATAACAAACGAATCATATCTCGTAACCTTGGTTACTCAAGCAGTCACGTTGGGGAAAAAATTGGAGAACCTTCTTCACAAGCTCTGTGGCAGGCAATTGAAGTTACGCTCCCCATATTACCCGACATCCCCCTTCAACGTAACCGATGGATTGATCTCAGTTTAAAAAGTTTTGGGTTTCACGAAGTTAACACGTTCAGTGCGGCACGGGACTTATTGACCTCGTACACCCAATAACACAATCAGTGCGGGGCCAATTTTTCTAGTTTTCGCTTGCGTGCGAATGGCGTCATGACGTGAATAATAATGATAATTGAATAACTCCAGTATGGATGTGTACAGTAGGTCGTACCCTACTCATGCACGTGTTTATCATCTTCGGGACAAATAGACCCCTAACCGCATTCGTGTTACTATAGTTACCTTCAGTGTGGCACGGGACTAATAGACCTCGTGCCAAAAAACCCAATTTTCGTTCCAAAAAATCACGTTTCCGCGCTCTGGGGCCCCTCTAGTATTGGGACAGGTGTATGATTGTGATGAGTGTTATGGAAAACCAGCAATGTGTTTGAGATGTTTCAATTAAAAACATTCTTCCACCACGAAGCTTTTGGTTTATTATTTTCAATAATGAACCATTGGAATCGAGCATGAAAAAAAAAATTCTTACCCCCCCTCAAAATTTGATGGTTTACGTTTCAAGGTATGTAGAATCCAAAACTGCAATAAAAATATTTCTGTCTGTCCGCCGTACGCCGTACGCCGTACGGGCCACTTTTCTTAGTTACCATGAAAGAAAATTGATGAAATTCGGGTTATAGGTTCCGTTCGCTGTCTAGTTGGTCCTCGAAGCTCGACGTTACTGTGAGTCATCTCTAAGGGGTTCAAAATAGGGGTTGAAATTTTCAAAACGCCTATACCATTTTTTTACGTGAATATTTTTACGGTTTTAAATAGTTCTTGAACTTGCGAGTTTTTTAAGAACATCCGGAGCATCGTACGTCCAGCCGTTCGTTCACAGTAAGGCCCCGAAGTTTGCACCGACAGGCATTTTCGACTCCAGTGTGAATGAAATTGTACAATTCAAACCAAATCTCGTAACCAGAGACGCGCCCACAATAGGAAATTTGGCGGAGATGAAATCATTGCTAGGGATCACCTGATTATATTGTCAGAGTATGAAGTCGAGTTGGTTGTTCTGTGATATTATTTCATTTGAAAAATGATGGCTCTTTTGGAGTTTGTTGGTAGGTACTGAAACTTGAACAAACGTTGAAGTATTATTGATGGGTAAATTATTACTACGGTAAATCATTACTCAACGGTAAATTATTACACAACGGTTCATTATACCATCTACGTAGAAGGGGCTGGAGTTTGTTGGTAGGTACTTTCGCAACTTTTTTCACTCCTCATCAACAATTTCTTTTCAGAACTTCATTATGTGTGTTTCTTTTTGTTAGGTAGGTACTGTTTGTCATCGGCAGAATTATTTTAGCAACTTTTAACTCGTGATTTAGGTAGGTACCTAGTAACGAGTACGGGGTTAGGTACTAACCTACGGAGGGTCTGCGATCTACATAATATGTGTAGAATAGTACATATCATATTATATAGACGGGTTATCTATACATAGAGCTGTGATCTGTAACAGAAGGGTATTCTATACAAAATAATAAACCGTTGTGCAGGGATTTGCAGCGTTTTTGACTTAGAGCGTTTTTCATTCATAATTTTGAAAATCATGAATCACATACATGCAATATTGGATACCTCCAAAAAACGAGGTTTTTCATTGTTACGCTCATTTTGCGTGCATTTGCGTACCTACGGTTTTGCGAACTCAAAAATTCGAGTAACGCGCCATTTTCCATGAAATTTTACTTAGAATTCGAATTTGCAATAAAAAGTAGGTAGTATCTCATTTGAAAAAAAGTTGAAAACATGTTTTTCGTGTGCTCATCTGCGCAAAAAATGATTTGCGAATTCTACGGAAAAACCATGAAGGACAACGTTGTGACGGTTGTTCTATCTTTAGTATAAACCGAAATAAAAACAGTGGACCATTCATTCGGGGGCGCCCTGTATATGTTCAAAATTTACCCAAAAAAGCTATCAATCCATGGCCTACGACTGCAGTGCATCAATTCAGATCTACTCTGGGAGAAAATAACAGAACTTGGTGGAAATTACCAATTTTCACAAGATTCTGGCCGAAAAACTAGGTCCTAGTATTCGGGGTCAATATGTCCCGTTTCGCACTTTTGGAAAGTTTGGCACGAGGTCAAATTGTCCCGTGTCGCACTGAAGCGATTGGTTTGGAATTTGCCGCCGCACTGAACGTGTTAAACGAGTTTCTAGGATCGGAGTTCATGTTGAACTAAGATCAACGAAAACCAAGTTCGAGCTGCTGCTGATCCACAGTTTGACTCTGATTTGGAAGACAGGGGTTCGATTATTCGATTATTCGATGATTCGATGATACGATAAGGTGATAACGAGGCAAAATTGGGGGTGTCAGCTGTTTTGATAAACGCGGGAACGAGAAGCCCAGCTAACCATTTCTGTTTTTGCTTTCCCTACCTACGCTCCTACACTGTTTTTCCCCCTTTTTTTTCTCGCTAAAGATGGTTGTTTTTCTGCGTTTTGTGTCCCGTTTTCCTGATTCCTAATGGAACCAAAACGAGTCAAGAGAGAACCGATCTTCACAGCCAGTGAGCGCGAGGTTCTCTGCGACCTAGCAGAAAGCCACTGGGAGATATTTGACACTATTTTTAATCTCTTCCACCAGTTCCTACGCATTCATTTTCGTCACCAAATTTGCATTTATGACAAATATTACATTTGGTGATTACTTGAACCTTCAGAAAGTGACAAAGTTCCTTATATCACTTGCTTAAATGGCGAGCATGTGATTATTTTGACCGCTAACTGTAGACAGAAAATAAAATAAACGCTATAATTCAATGTCACGACTACTTATGGCATCATTGAATTTTTATCCTATTTTCCCATTACGTCTGCTTTTCCTCTCTGCAAAATACGTTTCCTGGTTTGTGCAGTGGAGTAGCCTACACAGCTTGCGTAGTCTCGTTGAATTCTTATCATCAGCTCTTTGAATAATAATTGATGCACACCGAAAACGTGATTATGAATGGTCCGGTTTGGGTTTGTCTGCTGATGCATTCACTTTACATTGTCAAGGTATGGCATCAAGGACTGCTTGCCAAACTACAAAGGGATCTCCCGACTCAATTCTTCCAAATCCTGGAGTCCTACCTCTCAGACAGGCTATTCAGAGTTAAACATGAGGACGAGTATTCTCAGCTGAGGAAAATAAACGCAGGTGTACCGCAAGGCAGCGTCCTTGGCCCCGTACTATATTTACTATACACACGAGATCTACCTCAAACCGTGGATACGCTCACAGCAACCTTCGCTGACGATACTGCTATTCTTGCAGTTGGAAACTCTGCTGAAGAAGCCACAAGGAAAGTGCAAACCGCTGTCAACAATGTCTTCAGTTGGTCAAAGCGATGGAGAATAAAGTTAAATGAAACAAAATCTACACACATAAACTTCACAAATACCTAGGGAGATAGAAGTAATCCCGATATATATCAATTCACAAACTGTTCCCTACGCTGATGAAGCAAAATATCTTGGCATGACACTCGATTGCAAGCTGAGATGGAAAGCTCATGTGAAGAAAAAGAAGGAGGAACTCAACTTAAGATTCAGAAAAATGTACTGGTTGTTAGGTAGGTACTCGAAGGTATCAACCCACAACAAACTTCTACTATACCAGCAAGTTATAAAACCCGTCTGGACTTATGGATGCCAATTATGGGGCTGCACAAAACAGAGTAATATGAAACCCATACAAACGTTTCAAAACAGAGTCCTCAGGAGCATAGTTGATGCACCCTGGTACATACGAACGGCAGATCTCCATCGCGACCTTAAGATGGAGACTGTCAGTGAAACTATTAAAAAACATGCCATGGAGCACGAACGCCGGCTTCACAACCATCAAAACGTTGAAGTACTGAACCTTCTGGACAACAGCGGGGACGTACGAAGACTGAAGAGGACCAAACCAATGGACCTCGTCACGATTCACTAAGTGTAGTGTGATGTGTAGTGGATGTAGGTAGTGATCTATAAACCACAAAACGCTCAAAGATATTAAAGAAAAGTTGCTAGATGTTATATATATATATACAGTTGTAACATAAATAAATAAATTATTTTAAAAAAACAAAAAACTTTACATTGTATTTATCCATTTTTCGTAGATTCTTTCGAGAGTCTGTATCTCGACACAAAAGTCACTCATCAAGATGTTCAAAATGTTCTGTCCTCTGCCGGAATTGCTTCGGGCGGCGAATTATAATATTGTTGAGTTCATCACTTTCATCTTCGTCGAAAATCATGTTAACAACTCGCACTAGTGATCGAGACATTGTTGATGTGAATGGATAAGCGAGAGGGAAAAGTAAACTTGAAACGAGTTTATCACTGCTGATCGGCCAAAATCGAGCGTTTAACACTGAACTCCCGTTGAACTGAGTTCAGGGTTAAACGCCCGTGGTGAAACCCAACCTGACGGACAATCTCAGTTTACGATTTGAACCACGATTTGAACTGAGATCAACACCTTCGTTTACGTTGGTGAAACCGGCCCTTAGAGTGTCATTCATAGCACTTCGCCATTCGTCCCTGCAACCTCTCCTGTCTAACAGAGGTTTTGACAAGCGTGCCTGCCTTATTGCGCGCCTGTAGTGTAGGTAGGTAACCAACTTCTTCATTTCTTTTGGGAGTAAGTACTTGCTGTTATCTCGGTTGTTCCCTGTTTACTATCTTACCTTCAAAAGATTTTCTCCAAATTCGAATTCATTATATGCCATTTGTTTTTCCCGTTTTTTTTTTACCTAATTAAATAATAGCAACCTAACTACATCTCAGAACAGTACTAATCCATAGGGAAGTAGTAGGGAGTTCCTCCGACCAGTATTTTCAGGCTGTATTGGTTTTTATACCTTTGCACTTTTCTTTCGCCCTTCCATCATGGAGGAGGAAAGTAGGGATGAGCAAGTGGCACCCAAGCACACTGGTGGGTCTCGTTGGACCGGTAAAAAGGGCACAGCAGCACTGTTGGATGCCTTTGGGGCAATGATGGGAGTGAATCAGAGTCCTAGAGTTAGCCTTGCTAGTCACCGGTTGCAGCAGCCAAGTACTCCTCCACCTCCACCTCCACCCGGCTACCACCAGCCTCTGCCTGGGCAGGAGGGTGGGGGTCAGCTATCGCAGCTGCCCCCCCAGGCCACAACTTCCATCAGGGTGTCGACCGGGAGGGAGTTTTCTCGACTCCGCGGCCTGATAGGGTAGACCCCTTGGTTTATGCTGGTCTCTCTGGGATTTTGCAGACGCCTCCGGATGTTGAAGCTGCCAGTTCTGACACTCCCTTACAACCCAGCCAGCCTGCTGATGCCAGTGGTTGTGGCCCGGCTTGTGGTGATAGTGTCATGATGGCGGTGCATGACATGCAGCGGAGGATGGTGGCCGTCCTTAAACTAATGGGTACCATCCAGTCCAATCAGGGGTATCTGAGGGAGGAGATCGTGGCTCTGCGGGAGGAAGTCCGGTCCAGTCAGGGATCTCTTAGGGAGGAGGTTGTAGCTATGCATGAGGAGGTCCAGTCCAACCATCGCATCGCCACTCGGACACAAGACTTCTTTTCTGATGCTGTGACTGGCGTTTCTAGCCGTGTTCAAGCTTTAGTAGTTCAAGGTGTAGTTGAAGGACACGCTGTCTCAAAGATGTAGGGAGTACTATTTTCCACCCAGAAGGTGTAACCCTGCATAATATACTACGTTTAAGGAGTAAGTAAGAAGTAGGTCCTTGTAAATAGTAAACATTTAAATGTGGTGCATGTAAAGAGGGTAAATTTCGTGTCAGTGTACAACCTACCCCAAAGCTTTCCCTTACCGCCTTCCTTTCCCAGGTAGTGACCCTGCTTAAGTTTCCGCTAAGTCCCTTACAACAGTGTCAGTGACTAACAGGCTAATGGAACAACGACGTACGACTTCGACAAAGGACAGATAAGTTACATGAACCAAATGTACCACTCCAGGAAGTGTAAAAAGGGAAAAAAAATTTCATATTCTAACCTAGGCATTGTCAAATAAAAATGTAATAAAAGTGTTCCTAACTATTATAAATAAAACTATACATTATTACTAATAGTTACTTACTAATATTACTATTATTACTAATATTACTAGGTATTTGTTCAATAGGTACATTAATAGTAGTTATGGTGAAAAAAATTAACACCACACAAGCCATAGGGACCCATTTTGGCCAACTGTGGAGCAAAATTCTTAAACTTTTCCATTCCAGGGTACCCGGGCAGCCGTCCCTCCTGAACTTGTCCACACAGGGCTGGGTGAGCAGAGCCGAATGGGACAGATTCTCCTTTCGAGTGCCACCCTGCAAATGATTCTGTACCCACCGGAAGGAGAGCCCTGGCCAGCCATTATGCCTGCACAACTGAGCCTGTCATCCACAGCAGCAACCCCAGATGCCTTCCTCCCCCACAGCGTGTGATGTCCTCAAGAGGCAAGGACAACCAAGGTGTGGCCAGCACGAGGCCGTACTTGGCATTTAAGCCGGAGGAGATGTTGTGGGCAGACAACACTGTGGCTCGTAAGGAGATGACGATCCGGAAGGCGACGTCACCCAGCTGATAAGCGACGTGGAAGTAAAGGAAGAGGAGGGGGACGGACCCGTGTCGCGGTACTGTAGGCTGTGTGCGTGGAGCTCTCCGTGTGAAGAATACACCGTAGAAACTGAGACCACTACCTGTTTTTTTCCTAAAGTATTACCCGTTTAGTTTCTTTAAATTATTCCTTGAGTAGGAACGGTAGTTCTCTAGGAGAACACCACAGGCCGTTATCCGACGGTTTGTATAGACTACAAAATTTATTTAGTAGGCAGTTACTGATATACAAGTAGGATGGCCTACCTATCCAGTTTTGTATCCGTCATCCAATCCTATCCAGTTTTGGATCCTTTATCCAAACCATAGTACGTAGCTTGAGTGGCTGACCCTTAAGACCACCACAGATAAGTACCTATTTAGCACTGGCGTAGCGCCCACTACCAGGGGTAGCGCACATAATGCCTTCCCAGAAAAAAATAACCTTGTACATCATGTGCCCAACGTTTATACACTCTCCCCATAAGACACCTACGTGATTAGAAAAACCTTCGACCAGGGTGATAGAAACTGCCGTTCGTCCAAATCGATTTAACGCTAGCTGACGAGAAAAGCAAGGAGAACAAAACAAATTTATTCTTAAAAGGGCAACATGATTTCTGGACAAACTGGTTTCGTGCATAACTCTCTATTTTAATACTAGCCTGACTGCTCGCTTCGCTCGCTATCCGACATTCGCTGTACGCAGTATCGTGGAACCAACAAACGACGGAAAAATCCCATAGCCTACCGGGTATTTGTGCCCAATTTTATCAAAATCCGTCAAGCCATTCAGGAGTTGACCATGGTCGACCATATTTCCGCTATGGTCAGGGAATTAAAAATGTGCCTACGTTCAACTTGGGAGGCTACCGGATATTGGTGCCAAATTTGGTCGATATCCGTTAAGCAATTCGGGATTCGACCATGGAGGGGCCCATGGATGCGCTATGGTCGACCGCGGGGGTAGTCCGAAGGGTCGATCGTAGATAGAATTTCAAGTAGATTACGAATACGCGATAAAAAATAGGGGTTACTATTTCAATTAACGAAGTTGACCATGGTTGACCATAGTTCCGCTATGGTCAGGGAATTAAAAATGCGACGTTGCACAACTTGGGAGCCTACTGGATATTCGTGCCAAATTTGGTCGATATCCGTCAAGCCATTCAGGAGTTGACCATGGTCGACCATAGTTCCGCTATGGTCAGGGAATTAAAAATGCGACGTTGCACAACTTGGGAGCCTACTGGATATTCGTGCCAAATTTGGTCGATATCCGTTGAGCAATTCGGGATTCGACCATGGAGGGGCCCATGGATGCGCTATGGTCGACCGCGGGGGTAGTCCGAAGGGTCGATCGTAGATAGAATTTCACGTAGATTACGAATACGCGATAAAAAATAGGGGTTACCATTTCAATTAACGAAATCCTTCTGGGAAACCTTTGGGCTTATCCTTCTGGTAAGCCCACAAAAAGTGGATGGAGTATGGTGAATTGCTCAGTGCAACCATGCTCTGCTACCATGTGACAGTGTGTAACGGTGGGGGTGGACCCTCGAGAGTCCCCCTTCTAGACAAGCGAGATTATCACCGGTTAAGAAGGGATATCGTCGGGTCTTCACCGGAAGAAAAAAATGTATCGAGAACAGCCCACACTGTTACAAGCATCGGTGCGGTATTAACCAAATCTATGCCACGGTACCTGGGGGGAAGCATTTTGCCCCCTTTCTTATATAGCATCCGAAGGAGGATGGTACTCCACGAGCGAGGCACATCCCCAAAGCTTAGGCGGTCATCAAAGATTTTGACCAGCAAGTCGATACAATTCTCGGGATGGACCTTCAGAATCTCATTTGGGACAACGTCCTCTCCCGGAGCCTTTCCACATTTCAAACTCTTTAACTCCCTTTCCATCTCCTCTCTCGTGAACTGCTTATCCAGCTGTGGAACTTCGACCATGTGCAACTCGTCCACCATGCCAGAATGACCTCTCTTGCGATATGGATAGCAGCACACTTCTCTAAAGTTAACCGCTCCGAATGGTTTACGGAGCAAACTGAATAGAACGCAAGTGCGTTGCTCCATATTTATACAGGCGTTAAATAAATACAAATTTCACTCTAGAGACTATGAAATGCCCGATATCGGGAGCAAAAACCACACAAGACGCCAGCACTCGACAAAAACAAACTCAAACCCATTTGGTTTCGGCTCGACAGAAACCTGGCTTACGGCGGGGATTTGGTGGGATGTATCGAGGCTTTTCATTCGTCCTCATAGGACTGCCATCTACTTAAAACACAATCATTCGATTCAAGAAATTCCAGTTGTCTCACCAACTGTTCTCTCTGCATGGATACTGTAATCACGCTCAGACGGTTCCGATATCAAATGGGAGTGCAGCTTGGTGGATACAATATCCACCTTGAATCGAAGTTGAGGGAAGCGTGTTCGGGTGAGAACGGCCTTTTATTGAAACGAGCCTTCTTTACTTCGTGAAAAATGTCCCGAAACGATCCTAATATTTCTGTTACCTATTCTAGTAATTATTCACTTTAGACTGACGACATGCGACGCTTCCTTTGCTAACCCAGAGACTGACTACGCCCCTGGTATTTAGATGGTGCCCACCAGCTTTTCGGCTTTTAGGAATTTAACAACAGATAGATAAATACCTTAACGATCTGCTCATGGTGTCGTAGTTCATGTCGGGTATGTTTTTCTGCATTCCCCACAACTTGGCCACCCCTTTCGTGTCCATCAATTTGAAGACGCCCTCTCGCTGGTCCAACCATTTAATGTAGCGGGGACAAAAGTTGTTGTCGTTCAGGAGCAGGAGTAAGAACCGCCAAAGAGACATCGCACCTGAAAAAGAAAAATATTTAATGCATCTGCCCCCCCGCGAACGCGGAATCGTCTTGATCACAGTTGCAATCTGAAATATAGGTACCTAAACTTAGGTGAGGTGTGGGGAAACAGAGGGTGAGGATTTAGCTGTGGTCAATGTGGATTTCGTGGTGGTTGGCTGGCGTTAAACGGTGTTTCAATGTTCCTAATAAGGATGCAATCCTGATCCAAGTAGGTATTGGCAGGTATCCACCTAACGAATATCCCAAACCAAATAAAGAATTGACCGATAGAATTTAATTTCTTCAACGTACTCTGGTACTACCTACTAGATTTTGCACACAAAAAATTATACGCAGAAATAGCAAAATTATGAAGGCGGGCCCGCCGTACTTGTAAAGTTGTAATATTCATTTTCGGAGTAGAAAAATCGAGATAGGTGACTGTTATTTTACAAGTAGATAGGTTAATATACCAAAACACCCTCCCTGAGAGGGAGCATTTTTCTTGAATCTACTTGGACACGTCCTGTACTACCTTAAAGATGTAAAAATAGGTAGGTAGGTCGCTACTGTACTCGGAACTCTGGCCTATTTTGATTTCTATCGGGATGTCTATAAAATATTGAATAAACTCACAATTAAAGAAATATCGAATAACTCGGCACCAAAATGTTAGGTCGATCAATTTGAACTTTTTTGATTTTAATTCAAACAGCCTGTCACCCGCTAAACAAATCCCCATTAAGAACCTGTTACTATCAAATATTGAACAAAACTGTCTGGATTACTGGACGATTAAATAGCCAGCTCATTATAGTTCTTCACTTTGTCACGATTTTGACCCTATAAATTAGAATCGTGTGCGCACTTGGATACATTCAGAAAATAGCTATTGGATGGTATTTAAGATTACATATTTGGGTGACGGCTGATGTTGTTGGAACACTTTAAATAAATTATAAACCGTGTTTCACGATCAGGCGTATCCTTGGACGCGCAATATAGGTAGTAGGTAGGTACAGCTACTTTTTTCAAGTGTTTAACTTCGGTAATTCTTACGTCTAGTGTGTTTTCTCCAAAATGTCATACCAACATGGAGTATACAGGTTTCTTAACATGTAACCCATGATGACACGTGTTACTACAAAGATAAATATCTCCTACCCATAGGTCACTTCTATGATATACCTAATCCAGTGCTTCAGTTGCTAGTAGGTTTTATTCAAATAAAGGTAGATTTTAAAACAGATAGCTAGGTTATCGGTTTTTACTCAAACTTGGATTTGCGGATTTCCGTAAGTTTTTAATACTGAACATGATCGTCAACTTGGTTTACCGTTTATAAAAAGTTCGTTGCAAAACTAAACGAGAAGATCCTTATTTTTTAGGAAAACAATGATACTTATTCAACAATTGAGCCAAGTCTGAGGCAAGGAATAAGTGAATAATTACACCTAGTAGCTCGCTCACTGTAGTGAGTTTTTACTGATTAATTAACAAACCAGCTGGAGGCATATGGGCTATGACCTAGGTTCATGCCGTTACCCCTACCACAAATAGTATACTGATTACGGTTTTCGAAAATCCGAAGGGCAAAATGTATAGCGATGATTTCTTAGGTAACTGCGTAACTCTAGTTTCACTCAATTCAAACCACTGAGCATCTTTGTAAGTATCTATCACATTAAAATTGAAACTAGCCAATCGACCTCAAATAGCTAGGCATAAAATTAAACAGAAATGTGAAAAATCGTGATTCCGATCAATTAGCAGAATGACACGAAATTACGATGTACCCATTGAGTGTCCGACGGATTTATTCTCTACGGCAGGTAGGACTTACGTTGAGGTAATTATGGGTGATTCGTAATACGTATGTAGTGTTGGTGCCTATATAAGAGAGTTGTGGTAGCAACGACGCACAGAAGCTCAGTGCTTAAAAACGTGCCCAAAAACCAACACTGGTCACCAAATAGGTTTATCAAAAAACGTGTACAATCGCCCTCTGAACCTTTTGAACATAGCCAATTATCAGTCTATTATGAAGGAGAAACGCGAAGCTTAAGGAAGTGCAGGAAGCAGGTGGAATAGACAAGATGTTCAACAACCAACGAAAAAGAAAATATTTTAACTGGAGAAAGTTCCAAGTTCGGAAAAAAGCATACGACATGAATAACTGGCAAATTGAAAACAACATACCCTCCAGTAGTTGGGTGATGGTAACTAAGACTCGAGTCATGTTCAGATACATATAGATCTTTACATATGAACACCGTTCGGAGGCAAAATTGCGCAAAAAACCTGAAAAACGAGACAAAAAATCACTTATACGAATGTAAGACTCGAATGAAGGAGGTAGGTACGTGCGAAAAAACCGCACCTGATGAAATTCTGCTATAGGTAAATTGCAGAATTCCCAAAACTGAGCCTCGTAGATAGTTTTTATTCCTGTTGAACGTCATTCCGTAGACAGGAGTTCACCATATAACTTCACTGTATTTCTCAAACTCAACGCAACATAGGGTGGGTACTGGTAAGTATGTAAGAATAATAAATTAAAGCGGTGGATAAATTTTTAAGTTACTTTATTTATGCATTATTTAAAAGAACCAGTGAATAAACTTCATTATATCATAATATTATAGGTAAATCTGCATCATAGAACAACATTCGAGAGTTTCAAAAAACACTTAAAACATGTATGTATTTTCAATTTAGTTTCTTTTTAAATGCGATCCCACTTTCAAAAAAAAATAGTATGTACAACAAATATTCGTAGTCTCTCTTATATGAAAATATCACCAACTTTTAAAATTTTACTATTCAACGCAACTACTTTTTTTTAGTAAGGTACTTTTCAATCAGTTTTTCTTTTTAGAAAACTATTCATTCAGGCCGCAGCATGTTTTCAGCTACCAGACACGCCGTTTCAATCGTTCACAATCTTTCCTAACAACAATGCGTTCAAACATTTAATTTTTTTTATCAGAAGAAATTCCAGGAAACACCTGCCTTATCATAGACTTGGAAAACACATAGAAGTTTGCTTATAAAAAAAGTCGGAATGAAACAACTCTGAAGGAAAACACGGGGAACCACTAGAGTTCCTTAGTATGTAAGTAATCATTAGATAAAAATCGGACAGTTGCTTGAGCTGTACTCGTAAAAAGCACTTACTACGTTAAAAAATACCAACGACAAATAGAAGAGTGAAAAAACGGGTTTGTTTTCTAATTTTTGAAATTCTCAAACAGTCAAATGCATAGAAAAAGTTGAAAATCTGAAGAATCGTTGAACTATAGTTGGGAAGAACGTTCAAGAGAGAAAGAACACCTACAATAAACAATCAAAGATTTCCTGATTCGACCAAAATTTTCACGAACTTTTTTGTTTTTCTGCACATAATTTCCTCTTTTTCAATATTTCTACTAAGAATTCTACGAGTTTCTCATCCAAAATCAGTCTCATATACTGACCGAAGTCCGTCAAGGCTTTTCACAGCGTTCGTTACTTTTTTTTTTAAACAATTTACTTTTCCCGAACCTTTCACGCTATTTTTTCCCTTTGATATTTTATAATTTAATTATTATTCGTTATTTAATAAATTACTTCATTTTCAAAGGCGGACACATTATAATGTTCGAGGAGGCCACACTTAATTGGCAGTAATTATCAAAAGTGGTTGCATTACGTTTTTTCCGGAAACACTTCAAAAACGAATTGGCGAGTCGAAATGAATTCGATCACCATTAGGTACTATCTTTCCGTTAAAAATGGACAACCAAAAAACACTGAAAATTTTCATTTTGCACACTCTACCACAACAATAAATATTGGTAGGAAATCAAACGCCCACGAAAAATTGGAGGGATTTTCAAGTGCGAAAAATTTACTAGGCGAAAAAAAGAATCGGTAATACATTCAACAGCTACTTTTAAAAATATGGTAAAATCTCTCTTTGAAAAAAGTTCTTTGTACTTTTACATAATTACACAATATAATATTTGTTTAATAGACAATTCATATTATAGTACTTCCTTGTAAACACTGGGACAACGCCTTAACGAAATGAAATGAAACTAAAAATATGGTAAACACAGTAATTAAGTACATAATATATATAAAACAATTTATCAAATACATTTTTACAATCTATATATAAAATTTTTCTCTATATATAATATGTGTTAAAGAATAGACTCTTAAACCGTAATAGAAGATATATGAACACAAATAAGAGAAACAAAGAAAAATAAAAGGAATAAATAAGTTATTTTTTTGGATTTTTTGTTTTTAAAATGATTTGCTTACAATAAAATACAACAACCGCTACACATGGTCATGGTAGGCTCGTGACATAATATATATATTATATACAACGTTATTAAAATTGAGAATTGGTCTCGAAAAGGCAGTGGTTGCCGGTTTTTATATACCAATCGTTTTATTGAGATCACATTCTTAGTACCTTCCCACGACAGTTGAAATTTTTTTGAGTTCGGAAAAAAATGTTTAATCTGTTGCTATTTTGTCTGAAAATTCCACATGAAATAAGGAGGCCAAATATCGGATAATGCGGTAAAATATAAACTTCAACGTTGAAATTATTGGTTCCGAATAGACATTGACCCAAGAGTGCATTACATTTTACGTTTTATAGGATGGAAACCACTGCATTCATTGATTTTAAACACTAAAAAGGAGGAAATAATTGAGAGGTGATTCGAAATGATGAGACCGGCACTTTCAGAGAGTTATACAGGGTAATATAAGCGAAAATTTAAGACGCCCAGTTGAGACAAATATGCACTTTTTTCGTCGGTAAGTAAAAATAAAAGTACGAATTATCACAAAAACTAAAGTATGATGGATTCACAATAAATTATTGTCATTCTATATTGCTTGAGGAACAGTCGGTGCAGGTGCTAGAGGGCAAAAAGCCATCAGCGAGAGAATGATTATGTGTGAACAAATAGTGAGGGCGTCTTAAATTTCCAGAAATATTTGCGTTATCTTTTTTCAAGTTAGCTACCCACATATTTTCCGGATTCATTTTGAATTCAAACCACCTCGAGTATCACAACGTTCAAAAATGTGTTAATTCAAAAACAATTTATTCTGAATTCTAATATAATCTTTATTTACATAGATATGAGCAAATTGATTCCTGATAGAAACTAGACACTGATGTGAAGAATAGAGGTTATTAGTTTTCATCTCGTTTTTGAAAAAACTTTGTACCAATAATTTTTTTTTAAACAGAAGTAACATTGTGCTTACAAAAACAAGCTCAAATTGTTATAAAAAACTACGATAAAAACTGGCAGTGAATAACAATGTTCGTACAGAAGTTACGAGCGAAAACGGAAGCTACATTGGGTTTTGGTTCAATTCGATAAAGCGGGCAAATTTTCAGGGTAGAAACGAACTGTTTTGAGGTCTTTCCTCTATGTTGAAAGGTTTGCAAAAATACACACCCTAATATAGAGGGCCATAGAACCGTCATTATTGAATACAAAAATAATAATCTTACGTTTAAACATTTAATAATTTTTCAACTAGTAAAGTCGATTCGTTGGCAAAAGACACTTAGTAAACACTTAGCACCCAAGGGGGTGGTTAAAATAGCCACTGAAAAAATGAGCTTCGTATTTCCTATATTTGTAACGCTAGACAACCAGAAATGTTTTGTAATTTAACATCCAATCTTGTTCAACAGCAAACATTAAATTGATTTTTAAACACATGTCGTTTCACATCAATACAGCGAGAAGTTTAGAAGAGAGACAAACTCTCTCATTTAACGATCAAAAACGGATAAAAATTGAAAAAAGTTCGTTCAGCCATTAGTTTTCGTGCTTGTAAAACATTGAGCGGAGGCCATGAATTGGGGTTTCTTATTGAAAATATTTTATTCTAAAAAGCAGGAAGTGGGTGACTTTTTCTACCACATTCTTGTCCATTCTCAACTCGGTAAACCTCTTAACAATTATTTTTTTAAATAATGGTTCTTCCTTTTAAAAAGAATTCCTCTCCTTACACTTAGTTTTTTGTTTTGCTTTATTATTATTATTCCCTAAAATGAAATGGTAACGTTGACTCGGTTTGTTGGGTTGTGCTGACAGCTTCCTCACGCGCCGCTGCAGTCGATTTCGATAATGTCTTTGGGGACGTCGACGAACTGGTAGACCAGCCTTTGACCGTCCACCTTGGCAAGGATCCCTCTTTGATAGTAATATCTGGAATCAACAAAGAAAATCCTTATAAAACAGGTTGTACTGCAATAATGGCGTAAAAAAGGGTGGGAGTCGAATGACTATCAAAGGGGTAAAAATGCCATAGGTAGGTACGTGATGCGACCTAAATAAGGGAGGAATGTGCCGAACAATTACGCTTTGTTGATGAAAAAGTTCATGAATCCACGTTCCTATATCTCCAAGAGTCAAATATAATGGAAAATATGTTACGGCGTGTACATGTTGGAAGTATTGGGTCACTCTCTGCCAGGGAAACGCATTCGGTCATTGCCAACAGACACCACCAAGAAAAGGTGAAATATCCTTTTGACAAAGGAGCTGCCTATTGGGATTGGATGGGCAAAGTTTACCTGAGGGCCCTTCCCATCGTTTCGTAGTTCATGTCGGGCTTGTTTTTGTGAAGACCCCACAGCCTGGAGACAGCTTTGGAGTCGACGAGTTTGAAGACGCCTTTTTCTCTGTTGGTCCACTTGATGTACCTCGGGCAGTAGTCACGGTCTTGGAGGAGTTTCAGGAGGAATTCCCAGAGGTACGTCGTCGAACCTGCGAAATTGGGATGAGGACAGGATAAGAACTTGACATCTGGGATGAATCGAGTTTAGTTGGTAAAAAAATGAAAATTACTCATTTAATTGTTGAATTTTGAAAGACAAATGCGTAACTGGAGTAAAGCAGTTGCGGAGGAAAATGATGGTAAGTAAATACCTTCTCTGCTTTTCCTCTTGGGTCCGACCGTCGTTGGTGAGTCGCCGCTCCTCGACCTCTTCACCTTCTTTTTGATCCTGTGCTGGAAACCGAGGTCGAATATGTAGCCGAGCGTGTCGTCGTAGGAGCTGGATGCTGCCGCCTGTATCACTGACGCCCGGGGCGGCGAGGGTGGAGGTGGAGGTGCGAAGTAGCTTTGAGGGGGCCCCATGTAGCCTGGCGTCCCACCACCGCCTCCCCCTCCTCCACTGCTTCCATAGCCTTCCGTCACTATAATAAAAATTACATATTTAATCACGATTGTAACACTAATTATCATGGGATAAGTGACGAACATTTTTTTTTTCTGTTAATCTGCATCAAAAATGTATAGTACAACCCCGCCTGAACCAGTGTCCTATCTCCATCTGTTTGAAAGTTATGATTTTTTTCGTGTTTTTTCAACTAAACCAGACCTTACGTCATAAGATCACTATTTCTCAACTTGTGTGTCACTTATTTCCATTTTTCACCTCATTTTCGGAATCAGCATTAAATTTCCTATAATAATAGATCATTGTCGTAGTTATTTAGCTTTAATCAGACTCATTTATTACGATACAAACCTTAATTTTTTAGGAATTTAGAATTTTCATGAATTTTCAAAAAATAGCCTCTTCGACAAAATTGGTCTTAGAGGCTGCCAAATTTCACAAAAACTGCTTCATCTAATACTCTTTCTAATGGTATAATCAGTTTCAATAATAGCTGTTTTCTTTGGTCTATTATTACTGAGCTAGTGCTGAAAAACACGGTTTCAGTGAAGGAAGCGAAGAGGACTGGATGAAGCGTAATCGCATGTCATAATAATTATTTATTAACTAACAATAAATCAAGACATCATGTAAGGCAAGCATTTCATTATTGAAACAAGTGTGAACAGATATGTAGTTTACCCGGCAAGTTCAACGGCCGAAAAAACAATATGACATGCGAGTCATTCTGCCGAAAGACAAACTGAAACTTTCCTACTACAGCATGTGTCAGCCTGCTATTCAGTATGGAATTCTTGTCTTGTGACAGATGGAAACATTGTTCCCCTCCAGGCCTCGGCTGGTTCTTACGACACGTAGTCCGTCGTACATTCTGTATAAGTATAATCCATAGAAATCTAAATGAAAACATGAAATCGTCCGAAAACTACTTGAGAACATGAGAACAAAATATAGATCTGGAATTATGTCGAGGATAGTGCAAAAAGGAATGGACCAGGAGAACCAGAAGGAATTCAGCGGCTCGAAGCTCGACGTCACGGGCAAAGCCTAATGTCGAGTAGTATACGATAGGAACGAGGAGGCTCTCTACTTTCCCTGTGTTGTTTCTACCTACGCTTTTACATGTAAATATTCTGAATAAAAATAATCTATTCTATTGTATGTTGATACATCACACAGCGTCTACGGTAGCTGCACTTTAAATCCAAACGCAACATGTACGTACCTACCTACAAATATTATGGCTTTCTTGTTTGATGCAAACACATAGTGGGATAAACAACTGAGGTTATTGCTTATCAAACAAGAGGGATACTGACAATCACGTTATGCTTAGCAGGTTTACACAGTATGCAAGCAACCCATGGCGAAATGTCAGGGAAAATCCACAAGGTATTACTTGGACGACACATGATGAAACTCAGATGTCAGATAATCAGGAATATGGTTTGGTGTAACACAAATATGATTATGAGAAGGTTTTTGAGCAGTCATGAGCATATTTGTCCAAGGCGGAAACGTTGAAACAGTGTTGGAGCAAGACGTGAACGACAGGCCTTCTCAAACGTCCTCTACAAGACCGCGAACCCAACGTGTATCCAATTGGCGGAATGCAGACAAGGTGGATTCAACAGTTATACTGAATAACATAATAGCTCGTCAGTAGGAAAGGCATGTAGCGACGAGCTAGAGCTGCTTGACCGTTAAGTAATACCTACTCATAAACAACCCAGGTCGAATAAATATCAACCGTCACATCAAACTAAGTGAACGTTCCGGATCGAAATAGGCAGAATTGTCGTAGAACAAGTTCACCTAAATATAGGAAGTGCACAGGAATATTTTCCTGTAGGCCAATATTTTCATCTAGGCCAACTTTTTCTGCGCAAATTCTACCACCAATGACTGGAAGATATTTACAGTTTGACTCGGGGATGTATCGCGTCTAGGAAATCTATCTTGGCCTGTATGGGGCGTGGTGTACCTACCCCACTACTTCGCTGTCCCGTTTGTGTCCTCACCCCTATTCTTGGACATCTGCAGGGGCAAGGGTCAGAGGGGTAGCCACCCCTTGCAGGGATTTCATACGGTGAATAACTACCAAACCCTCGGTAATGGTCAAGATTCAGTTCTTCATTCGAATTTTTTTCTTCTCTATAAAGAAACGAACTTCCTCAAATATCAACAGCCTACGGGCTGACCTTCGAAATGCGACCTAAATATCACCCGTTTGAAGAAGCCTTTATTGTTCTTCCGAGATAAGCCCACCTACTAACTCGGTTTTGCCGCACCGGAAAGTAGAAATCTAAAATAACCTCCATTCAAAGATTTAATGAAGTGCCCAGCCAGGTGATAAGGTAGCATACATTTAAGAACAAAAAAAAAACGAGGTTGGATTTACTAACGCTTGCGACAACGTAGGTAGTTTACAGTTAGGAAACTAGGAGTAAATCTACAATAATATACTCATAAAAAAGTACCAAAATGATGGGAGTAATCATACGAGTTTTCGAGGTTCTTGAGAGTCCACCTACTTGATAATACTCGTTCATATGGAGATGCATTGAAAGTTTGATTGATGTCTCAATAAAGTTTTAGTAAAATGGGTAATTACAATAATATTTCTTAATAAGAAATATTGTAATTCATTGAATTACAAGGTTCCGAAGGGTTCCCTTATGAGGGGATACGGACAGAATTCATGTCATGCGTCGACACTATTGCACGCAAATATTCCAATGTGAGTAGGCCTTTGCAAGTGAGAGGAATTGAGTTTATGGTGGATTAATGATTGAGGGATGGAAGAAAAGATCAGGCGTTGCAACACTGGTATGAAGCAAGGCGGGGTATGCAGGGAAAAAAGAGTCCATTGTGCCATTAAGGGAGGTTAGGAAACGTGAAACCAGGCACGGTAGATGTTCCGCGTTTGCGGTGCGGGGACTCAACACCCGAGGGAGGTAAGTAGGTCGGAACGGCGTCCGGAGACCCAGTAGAGTGCCGAAGAACAAGAAGCCAAGAAGGAAAACTGAAAGGAAGAGCTGTAGGAATTTTGAGTTGAGCAAGTACCCACTGCGGGGTCATCGGCTGTGGATTACTTGATGACTAATTTCTGCACAACTTAACCATAGCAGCACAACTCAAGCGATTATGAGCGATACCGCTGGAAAGTCCTCCTTCCGAAAGCCAATTTCAGAAACTTGCAAATGGTTCGACCTACTAATTGATTTAACTGGGTAAGCATCTATCACAATATGACCTGGAAACCGCAAATGGTTCAGCAGAGTCTGGAAGAGGAAGACTGATGCCGATGCCGGTTCCTAAGGAGTGCGCCACGAGTTGGACGATTTTCCTCGCCACTTCTGGTTAGCTTTTAATAACACCACCCATAGATCAGCAATAATCAGCGTGCCCCGCGATGCTGGCGCTCATCATTATCAACAAGATAAGTAAGTCACTGTCAGATCAAATGATTGAATTGCACAGTTTTCTTTTTCTTTCCCTAAGTTCCGAATTAGGCATCTAGGCAGGAAAGATATTTTTAATGCAAAGCCAAAGGAACGTTGTAAAAACTTCAAACATAACTTAAGTAGTATGGTAGAAAGTTTAACTACACCTACGGATGATCGTTGCACGGAAGAATAAAGTCAATTCAAAAAATATTCTTACGTCATGGATATTTATTAAGAACGTTGAATTTAATTCTATTTATCAAGTTCATCAAAAAGTTCGTAGATTGAGAAAAGAAGTTCGTAGGCACATCTGAACTTGGTTGGCAACACTGTGGTGTCCAAGCCACGGTTTGAAAGGCACCCGAGGAAGCTGATTACGGGTAATTATTATAGAAGCTAAACAGAAGTGGCGAGGAAAATCGTCCAAGTCTTGGCGCATGCGTACTCATTAGGAAGCGGCATCGCCGCATCAGTTCTCCAGACTCTCCTGAATGGCAGAGCTGGGGGCAGAGCAGCATCATAACAATGATGTGGAAACGGCAACAGAATGAACGCTACAGTTGCCATATGAATCAATACAGCTCTTTGCAATTCAAATAAATAGCTACACACAATACAATTTCGACTATTAGAAAAAGGTAGGTACATGCAATACAATTTCAACTATTCGAAAAATGTAGTAGGAGATTCTGAAGCCATCCCCTAGGTATCTCTAAATTGTGCGATTCGCATTAGCGACCGGTCTTGAGGGCGGGAAAGTTTTAGCCCACCTTAATAACACCGCCAAATTTGATTTCTCAGGCCCAGCTAGTATTTTGCGTTTGACGTATGTATCACAATGACGTATGTATCACAATTTCAAAGCTGCTTTGCTGGGAAAGGATGATGATGTACCAAGTGGATCATTCTCAAAAACCTGAACAATAAAAGAGAATCAGAGAAAAAAGAAAAGAAAAAATCCCACAAAACATGGCAGAACAGTTTTTAACTTCCTGGTATTCGACCTCGAAAAATTAGGGAAGCAAATAACGTCCAAGTGCTTTGCAATTAACGTCAAGTGCCCAACTATAAAGTCGAACCTAACAGTGTTTGAATAAAAGATCTAGAACAGCTTTCAACGGAAAACAACTCAACAGTGGGTTGCTGAATAATAAATTCATAGTGATGGACAGTGGAGCATCATTAAAAGAAAGATGTAGGCAATAAAGGTGTAAACCTCGAAAACTTGTGGTTCCACTCGACTGGAAGTTGACTAGGGTAGGTACTCCTCCTGGATAACATCAATCAGGATCTGATTTCAATTATGGAAGCCCTAAGGCCTCATTTTCCGCTACATTAACTGGTCAATAGAGACAATGGGGATAAGCTGTCGGGATAAGGGGGACGATAATAGGCAGTTAGCGCCCAAGGCTGCAACGCCCAATTGTCAGGCTAGGCCGACCTACCTCACAGAGTCCGATGAGCACCACATTTTTGGCAATGATCAATGGAAACTAATACAACCGGAAGCACTTTCAACATTGCATGCCTAAATCTGTACAGCAAAACAGATGGAGTTACGCTAAACCAAAAAGAATCGGTCTTTCAGGCTCGCGACCAACGATGGACCTAAATCAAGCAAGTGGAAGAGAATAAGTAGAGAATTTTTTCTGCATCAAGGCCTGCAAAAAGAAAACAGGTCTCGCGACCTACCCCCACAGCATCAAGCGAGGAACGGCAAGGATTTTTTGGCACGGCACTGCACACATTGCACAGGAACAAAAGTCGAGGGTACCGGACCTATACGGGGACGTTGGAAAGGTTCCAAACGACTTAGCAATGTCCTTCCTTGAACCCTCACACCTACACAAACCTGGTAATTTTAGAGGCTTTTTCCATGACGTTTTGGGCTCGAGAAAAATCGGGTTTTGCAAGGCTCGGAGAATTAGTTGACAATTTAAAATAGCGTTATTTTCGATGAGATGGTGAAGAGGAAACGGCGACGGGGATAAAATGTTCGGCAAGAGATGCGCGTACGAGTGGGCGGTAAGGTGTCCTTGGCTCTGCCAAGATGGCGGCTTTAGCGTGCATTGACCAGGAAACGGGGGGGGGGGGGGTCGGCCTTGCCTTTCGGACTCCTTTGTTAAGAGTCCCTTAAGGATAAGGGTTCCAGGATTGGAAGTACGGTTATTTTGAATTCCGGCGAAGAATGAGACGATCGGACATCGCTGAGACAGGCGATCACCGAGCCAAGGGGGACACGGATGCTGAGTCTTTTGACAGAGGTTATTCAGAAACGCCAGTAGGGCCATCGAGGTTAATCTAGGTAGGTACCGATGCTGGAAGCAGGTATCAATCGGATTGGCAGCCTTCATTTCAATGTGTCAAACTATGATTAAAACCAAGATGTTCAGTAGAAATTAAATGGTACCTACGTTGAGTGTGTCAAACATTTGCCTGTTCAGGGGATATAGGGACGGACGGATGTTATTCATCAAGCAATCATCAATTCTCTTGTGGAACTGCAGCTCAATACGTTGTGCGACCGCCAGTGAGAGCAAAAGCTGCGTGGTAAAATCATCTGCCCCGCCTCCAGACGAAACGTTACTGGTTATAATAGCGTATAAGGAAGTTCTAACCGCGAGGCCCAAGACTGGAGGGGAAGGCTCGCGGACCCGGGAGTGGCCTTGGCTAGGGCGTTAGTCTCACTCAAACACTTGCATTGTTTCAATAACCTCCCTCTCCAGGCGAACGTTTTCTTACATAACTTCGCCAAGAGAACATCCGCTGGGAAAAAGACCTGCTCGGCCGCGATAAGGCCCATTATGCCGACTTCCTTTTTACATCTACCTACTCCAAACAACAACTGATTCACAGAAGAGTCAAAAATAGCTTAAATATACAGTTGTAATACCTAGGCACGCTACATTTATCTATTAGGAAGAAGGACGCGTGAAAGACAAGAAAGCCTGTAATAACACGCAATGCTCTGTTCAGTGTAACAACGAAAAGGAGTGATCGACCCGATACACCACCAATGGCAAAAATTGGGCTCCAACTTCACAGCTCTATAGAAAATCCTTCACTTATTGCTCATTATTCCAAATGCTACCTTTGAGCTCTCGAGAGGCGGTAGGTAGTAGAAAATTATTTTAGTAGCTGTCAACTGATGCCCAGCAAACGAGAAGGATTCTACTCGAAGGTGTTTGTGCAGCCCAAACGCTCCATCATCAACGAGAAAGTATGGTACACTGGGACTTTCTGTACCAGGAAGATATTAATCTTCAGGAATTCCAAGTTCATTGTTCAGCAGTGATATCCACCAAGAACATTCTTGAAATGTGGTTGAATCTCTATCTTTTCTGTAACTGCCGACATCAACGTAGATAAATCGGTATTTATCTAGGTTGGATCTATCGGTTTATCTACCGGTATTTATCTCTATTGGATACAGGTTTATGATTATAAACCTTTAACCAAAGCGAAGGTTCTTTTTGTGAAAATCCTTGATTATAATCAGCCCAACAAAATCGCAAGCCCAACTATTACCTATCCCGCAACACAGAGCGATGCGAGAGGCGTATTCATTCAGATTTCACAACTTTCCTGCCTTCCCCAATCCATAAGCTTTTCCTTCCGGCTAAAACATTTTAGCCTGCAAACAGGCACATGGCAAGAATGCAATGCAGTACCTCGCACCAATAAATAATCATATCTAGTTTTTTTCTGATGTCTTAGGATGATACCGTTTATTGAGGAGCCACGCACAACGCAGCAAGAGGATACCTAATGCCAAAAAAATTGACAGGAGACGACAGAAGACTGTATTAGAATACGATCAATGCCGCTTCCCCTTCATTCACCGTAAAGATCATCACTAATAGACAGAGATGGGCATATGAATATGCATTCACTCGAATTTCATGTTAATATGTTAGGAATATGTTCATACGCACACGAATTTCGTGTAATCATGGTCGAATTTTAATCGCAATCCCTCGAATTTCACGTGAATATGGTAGGAATATGTTTATATTCACACAAATTTCGTGCAAATATGGTCGAAATAGGTATAATGGTATTCCCTCAAATTTCATGTGAATATGGTGGGAATAGTTCATGTTCACACGAATTTCGTGTAAATATGGTCAAAATATAATGGCATTTACTCAAATTTCATGCGAATTTGATAGGAATATGTTCATTATGCACATGAAATTCGAGGGAATACCAATATATTTCGACCATATTCACACGAAATTCGTGTGAATATGAACATATTCCTATCATATCCACATGAAATTCGAGAGAATAACATTAAATTTTGACCATATTTACACGAAATTCGTGTGAATATTTACATGTTTATAAATATATTCCTAACATATTAACGTGGAATTCGCGTGAATACCATCATACTTCTACCATATTCAAACGAAATTCGTGTGAATATGAACATATTCCTACCATATACACATGCAATTTGAGTGAATAACATTATAGTTCGACCATTTTTACACGATATTCGTGGGAATATGAACATATTCCTCACATTCACATGAAATTTGAGTGAATACCACCATATATCTCACGAGATTCGTGTGAATATGGACTTATTCCTAACATACTAACGTTAAATTCGAGTGAATACCATCATATATATACCATATTGACACAAAATACGTGTTTCATATGAAAATATTCGTATTCACATGGAATTTGTGTGAATACGAACATATTCATAATCACACGTGTAAATATGAATATATTCGTATTTACACGCGAAAATACGAATATATTCGTAATCGTTTTAATAGAAAATACGCCGAGTGAATATATTCATATTCGTATTCACTAATATGAATGTGCCCATCTCTGCTAATAGGACGCGGTGAAGGGCGCGCGTCTTGGGCGAGGCGCGCGACGCATCCCTGGCATCGAGGAAGTCAGGGGGAAAAAAAAAATCCTCCCGCCAGAGCAGCCACAGAGAAGACTTTCGGACCTTTTACATTTGTGTTGGCTGTGGTCCCAGAATGTGGCGGACGGTAGCCCCCACCCAACAAGGCTTTAGTCGCTCTCCACTGTCAAGGCCGAGGTTCTGCGGGTGTTCCCCAAGGAAGCCACTAGGAGCACTTCCACGTATCAACCAACAGGTTCTACAGACCAACCACCTTTCCCGACTTCAATTCTATTCAAAAGCTCAATTGCCTTCTCCACCAGGAAATCGTGAGCATAAATAATGCGCTTCGATATGATTAGTGGGGTTGATCGATGTAATTGCAAGTTATGAATGGACTGCGACGACACTGGTTGAGAAAGTCCAGCCAAACAGCAAGTTCCTGGCAGAACTCATCCACGGAATATTCGTTGAAATTGAGATGATTCGTTTTAATCGGATGAAGGAACGCCCAGAAGCCTCTGTGACAGTTTTATTTCTGACGGAGCCCAACGGTCTTGCCAAGTATCATAACGAAACAGACTCGGAGAGGTAGGAATGAAAAATCCTGGTCTAACTCCCAACACCCGTTTAACTTTCAAGGGCTCCGTTTTCACCATCAGGGCGAGTTCTATTTCCGGGACTCTGCCCCTACCAGAGCTCTCCTTTGAAAAACAGCGATTTTTTGGCAGCGCCCAGCCGGCCCAAAGTCCCGTGTCCGTTGGTTGCCTTCTTTTTACGGGGCCTAACGCAAGAAATTCCGCGTTCTAATATTGCGGGAGGCCGATAGGAATAGGTTTACACTACTCGCGCTCAATTTGGCTCAAGTCCCGAAATCGATAGCTGAATTTATAACGGGTTGGTGGGTTTATTTACATTTTTCTGGGAGAACGTATCCCAGGTGAAGGAACTTTGAAACAGCTCGACATCAAACGGCTCGATGGATTCCTGAGTGGGTGTTATCAATGTGGAATAAAGAGTTTAACAGAAACACAGTGAGCTTTCTGAATGCAGAGCTATTGTCCAATTGTCCACATGAACAGAGGGCGAAAATAAAGAGCTAGGTGTACAAAATGATTTGATCAGCTTTTCTCTTAGGAATAATAATATAATATAATATAATAATAACATGAATAATAATACACCTTTACAAAAACCTTACATAACTGCTACAGATTCCTCGACAAATTCTGCACAAGGCAAAGGTCTGCACTGCTATTTATCGGCGCACTGATGGTGTGGTCGAATATGATGCCTACCAGTTTGCTGCAATAACTAAATAACAGCAACCTGTGTTGTGGAGGCCGACAAAGTAATTAAATGCTAACACCGACAAAAGGTACAGCGGACCTTTGCCCCCGTCCACCATAGAATGCTGGTTTTGACGCCTTTTTGGGAAGCAAGCTCTGTAAGTTTGGTCTAACGCGAAATAACAATAGTTATACGAGGTACCTTGCAAAATGGTGTATGTAATCGTCAAGAAGAATAAGTTAGTTAATGTTGTGTAGTGTTGTCGAATAGATAATCGATGCTTCTATTAATGAGCAGGATGAGCTCTTTTGCAATCCAGATTTAAATGTAGGTAGATGAGGAAATGAGATACTCACTAGTTCGGTTGGTGTAGGGTTGCGGTTGGTGGTAGTACGGGGAGAGGAAATGTGCGGTCGGGTATAGCGAGCCCATACTCGTCGTCGTGGGGGCAGAAGGCGCGTCGGGCGATCTTCTGCAGGAGTTAACTAATGGAAACACAAAAGTAACACAGTTTCAAACACTGGACAACGTCACAAATACACCTAGGAGATAATTAATGAACCAAATTCAACGAAGATTAAGGAAGGAAATACAAAAACTCTTCAGAAGAGAAGTTGCAAAGATAAGAAACGACCCAATCCTTCTAGTATACTTGTCCGTTACCGAGTCAGCCTGTCTTACAGAGCAATATACCATTGTTAAGACCAGAGAATATGTACAAAAATGTAAATACAAATAATAACAAATCGCATAGTGGAAGGAGTCGAAGAGTTGAAAAGAAGTCATCTAAAATAAATTTAGGCACCAATTCACTTCAAAAATATCACTTTAACGTTCGATGGAAAAAGTAAACTGAGGCAGAGGAAGTGAGATGATTTCGAAGGAAATTATTTTTAAACTGGATGGAAAGACGAAAGAGTTAGAAGACAGTTTGTTATAATTTGGAAAGAGTACAAAATAAAAATAAGGAAGGATTATGATGAAGAAAGGTGAACACGAAACGGAATAAATAATA
This sequence comes from Leptopterna dolabrata, assembly GCA_954871275.1. NCBI lineage: Eukaryota > Metazoa > Arthropoda > Insecta > Hemiptera > Miridae > Leptopterna > Leptopterna dolabrata. The sequence goes on from OX940980.1 coordinate 2,040,217, forward strand.
ACGAACACAAATGAAATCCACAATGCATTTCTGAAGGGAATGAAGAATATGATAAATAAAACAATAAAAAATTATATGGAAACATACAAAACAATGAAATGAGAGATAAGGATATTTAACGATTATCACGGTTCAAAAACTTACGTTTGTTATGAGAATCCGTTGATAACGAAAGGGGAATAAGGATGGGGCTTTGGGGATATGAATGAGTTCCACACATAAATTGATGGCTTAAAAATCTTGAAGAGAATAATTAAAATGAAAAATAAAACGAAATGGCTGGAAAGGGAGAGATACATAATTTTTGAAGTGTATTCGTGGAAACTGACGAACAAAAAGATTACCAACTCATTTTTACGAACATCCTCCCACTTTCGTGAAAATAAATTTATTGAGCGCATTTATGTGTAGTTGGTGACATACAGAGGAAAAGGGGACGAGGGATGCCTTTCAGATGAATTCGCCAATGCGATTGGAATGCCTGCTTATAAAACGATAAGAACACCAAAATGTATAAAATACTATGAACGAATGGAGGCTTGCAGTAACTGTTGTACCAACCGAGAGAAAATGTAAAAATATTGCAATATTACAACGACCATACAATATGTATGATTATGATTGAGTAGGGAACGATAAATGTCATAGTATATTTTATGATACTATACGTATAAATTGCAGGAATATTTATGGAGGTTCAGGGAGAGTTTATAACCAACAACAGTGAGGATAGAATAGTTAACTGGTATAGGTAACTAGCTCATAAAACTAACTGTGAGTAAATGGCATATGAACTAGCTCATAATTCGGCAAGTTTCTCAGGCGACTATAACGATAACTTACGAAGGTGATACTACGAAGAGAAAGAGTTGGATCTTACCGGGGTGGGTGCCGTGTTTGGTGTTACCTGTGGTGTGAGGGTAGTAGGGGTGCGGGGGAGCGAGGCGGGCGCGAAGCTCGTCATTGGACGTGTGTCCGCTGCTCGAGGAGTCGACATCCGAAACGCCGGAGTCCGCCGGGCTTGGGGGTAGGGAACCTGGAAAATCAAACGAACGAACGATAGTACTAAATGGCTGACTGTTGAGGTGAACGTAACATGTGAACGTGGCGTACACTTGAGGTGCTACTACGAAAAACGCTGCACATGGGTTTATCATCCAACTGGACATACGTACAGAAATGCTGCCTGTTCATTTATTGTTCCTTTCATGTGCAATAACTGAAATAGCTATTTTTTATGGTTTCCACCAATTTTGGAACCCACAAACACGATTTAGGCTCCTATTCTTTACAAATTATCTTTGATCATTGATAGTGACAATTGTCTTGATTCACCTGTTGATACTACTTCTAGAGTTATTATACAGTGTATGACAATATCAGACAATTTCCCAGGTTTCTGACTCATAAAAAATAAATTTTGGGAGCTGAACCTTTGTTACAACTTCAATTCTTCACTCTTTGGTCAAAATCAACTTCATATTCGGTCTTCTCGCCCTAAAAAACACGAAAAAGATACCTCACAAGCTCACGTTCACTAAAACCTCAAAAAACACATCGAAAACCCCTATTTTTATACCCATTTTGTCCCCCATAACATCCCTGGGTGTATTCAGGTCGGGCTGCCTAGATTTGGTGCGCAGCTAGGACCAAAATGTGTTCCCAAATGGAACCAAGCTGTGTGAGAAAGAAGGACGGTTTTATACCAAATTTTAACGTAAATTGAATGCTGACTGTTAGAACCTCAATTTTCCACTCTTTGGTCAAACTCGACATCATATTCGGTCTCCTTGCCCTGAAAAACATGGAAAACAATACCTCACAAGCTCATGTTACTGAAACACTAAAAAAACCCTATTTTTGCACCCATTTTTCACCCACAACCGCCTTGGGTCTATTCCGATCGGGATGCAAAGTTTTGGGACACAACTAGGGCCCAAATAGAGCATGTGTGCGAAAGAACGACATTTTTAGACCGAAAATAAAGAGATGTGGATGATACGGCGGACAGACATTGCATTTTTGGAATCTAAGCACCTTGAAAAGTAAAACAGCAAATTCTGAGGGGGGTTTCATAAATTTTTTTTTTTGCTCATAGTACACACAGGTGTACTATTCACAGAATAATGAACCAAAATCCCAATTTCCGCCAGTCGGCGGAGATTTTGCCAGCAAACCGAGCTCACAGGTTTACAGTAGTGCAGCAACGTAATGGAACTGGTATTTCATCAACATAATACGTTTTGACAACATTTAAGGTAGACGTTGCTCAGCCCTAACGGTCATTCTCTGAGCCCCATCAAGCCCGAGGTCCGTTGATAGGTCAACGGGTCATGAGATAGGATTAGGAATCTCTTTTCGGCCTTTCTTGTTTCGGGGGTCATCCCCATCAGGACGGGAACAGGGCAGTGGACAGTGGTCAGTCCCCGGCTCAGGGCGTCTCCACCGTATTCCGAGCTTAGGGTTCCATCCGACCCCTGACGGTCATTAATCTGCCGCCGCGGTTCTCAACCTGTTCGACGTCTTCAGTTCCCCTCTTACCTATCACACTGCCCCATCCCTTTCACTCGTGGATTAAAGACCCACCAAAGGAAGCGTCTGGGGCGAACTGTTTTTTGGCCTCCCCCCCCAAAAAAACGGGCCTTGCTTGTGGCACTGGTACGAACACTTCATAATGACTGCATTGTTACCCACCTGGTGCGAATCTTATAAGAACCAACTCCAATACTCATAAATACAGTTAAAAAAACGCTGCAAATTATTACACAATGGTTTATTATTTACCTATATAGATGCCCCCTTCTGCGCAGATCACTGTTTTCTGTGGTCAATACCCTCGAGCTACCCCCAGGAAAGCCCTAAATCGAGTACTGGAGCCGGCCCCGGAATTAAAGTTTCCTACAAATGCGTGGGATTCAATAATTCAATCATTAATTATTTTGTAGTTATTCATGATGCATAAGGCAAATAATAAACCGTTGTGTAATAATTTGCCCATCAATAATACTTCAACGGTTGCTCAAGTTGCAAAAGTACCTACCAACAACTCCAGCCCTTTCTACGAAGATGGTATAATGAATCGCTGTGTAATAATTTACCGTTGTGCAATAATTTACCATTGTGTAATAATTCACCCATCAATAATACTTCAACGTTTGTTCAAGTTTCACGACCTATCAACAAACTCCAAAGGAGCCATCATTTTTCAAATGAAATAATATCACAGAACAACCAACTCGACTTCATACAGCCATCCGTGATAATCATGTGCTCCCTAGTGATTATCGGCCAATTAACCTCGGGCCAATTCCCGATTGTTAGAGCGTCCCTAGTGATGATATTTGGACTAATATAATTATTATACAATTTCATTCACCCTCCTGTTGACGAATCCTATCGGTGCAAACTTGGGGGCCTTACTGTGAAGGAACGGCGGGACGTCCCAAGTTCGAGAACTATTTAAAACCGTAAAAAAATGCGAGATAACGGCGTCCTGGACATTTCAACCCCTATTTTTCATCCCTGGATGACTGACATTAACGCCGAGCTTCGAAGACCAACTAGACCCCACATGGGACCTATAAACCAATTTCACCAATTTTGGTTCATGGTAACTAAGAAAAGTGCGAAGTACGGCGTACGGACAGACATTTTTTTATTGCATTGTCGGATTCTACATACCTTGAAACGGAAACCATCATATTTTGATGTTGGGGGGGGGGGGTTAATTTTTTTTTCTCTTGCTCGATTCCAAAGGTTCATTATTGAAAATAATAAACCAAAAAAGAAAACATTGAATCGCCAATAATTCGACTCAAAAGGTGTTCCCAGCCAAATGAACACTGATCTTAAAATAAACTTCTTCAGCTGACACCTGGATAAATCTACACCATGCCAACTTGAAACATACCATGAACCAGTCTGTCCGTCCTGCACATCATTAAGTTCTACTTCTTCTTCGACGTTACAGTTTCAGTAAATATTATCCTGTGTTAACTAGGTTTCTGTGTCGAATGGCCTTCATTGTTGATTGAAGACAACACTCAACAACTCTATCAATACAAGTACGAGATCTCACTTGTGTTTGATCAGTTCGAGTATACCTGACAGCGAGAGTTGAAACAAAACGATTCGTGAAAATATTTCATTGGCGCCTCTTTTCTGTTCATTTTAATGTCAGTTATCTGTTATCAAGACGAGTAAAGATCCCCGGGAAACGTAACAGTTTCTAGTTTCGGATTTACGATTACTATGACAATCCACGAGCTCGTACGGCAAATTTACGCGCCGTAATTATATGTTGACCATTGTTACGCAGCAATAATTATGCTAATGCCCCATTCTGTGACTTGCTTCCTCGTCGAATCCTGTCTCGCTGAACTTTACGATCTTTTTTTTATATTTCTTTTATAAGTCCTTGCGCAAATAAACACTAACTCTAAAGTCACCGTGAGACCCAAGAGAAAGGGTGACCAAAATCCTTGAGAGCTCGTCCTTGTCCTTTTCTTCACCCTTTTCTCTTCGTTTCTTTAGGGATGAGCAAAACAAACAGTTGGGGTTGCAGTCACAAAAGAGCCAGTGCACCTTGCCCTGTCCAGCACAATAGCAGGATATAACTAGCCTCCCCTTTACCCTTCGACTGTCTAGATCTTGAAGACATCCCCTGCCCCCCCACCACAAAGGAACGTCACTTCCTCGTCAGATCTGGTCATTGAGTAATTGGTCAAAGCGATGACTTCATATTAATTCTCGCTGACAGCGCTGCTGTTCCTCAACGGATCGTCCGTTATTTCCCTTGACCGGCCCAACAATCATTAGTCACTGCTCTGAACTGTCCTATCCTGGAATCCTCACTTCAAGTTCACCGTTAAACGTTCCCATCAAAAGCTGATTCAAATAATGTAATGTAGGTACCTAGTCTGATGGCCTGCTGGTGGTCTCATGACGGACCTGTACGCTAATCCAGACTATACATCGAGGAAACTGTCGTGAGCACCATTTGCTCTTCCATACGAGTCGATCTGCATCAAAATAATCATGTCATTCGAGCCATCGCAGCTCAAATAGTTTTGCTGCAGAATGAGAAACGCGGAAGTTTTTAGCCAGTTTACCTAATCTTGTTACGCGTGAGAGGATTTAGCCGGATTTTTTTGGTTTATATTTTCCATCGGTTTTAATTTACGTTATCTCGCTCGCCGTCCAATTCTACAGGAAAACGGCTGGTTTGCGTCAAACAACCGCAAACAGACGATTTGAGCGGAACGACATGGTGGGATCAGAACTCCCAAATCTCGATTATCAACGGTCCGAAGCAAAGCGAGGTTGATTGCCGTTCTATTTCAAAAGTTTTTTAAATTTAGTTTTAACATGGAATCATGTTTTAGCGATGGATCCCCCGCCGAAAATTGAGACCAAAAAGTGAGATGAAAGTAGCGCGTATTTTAACAATGATTTTCACTTACAACCGAGTAGTTGCTAGGGAAATGAAACTTCTTTCATTTTCATCGGACAAAAATCGTTTTCCATTCGTTGGAAAGCTCTTGATTTATCACGAATGTATTTCGTATTTGTTCTTGGTATTTATATCCTAGTTTCATAATATAACTATATAAATGAATGTTGTAAATGGATAGTAAACAATGACGCTTGTTTGGTTGTCACTTGGTTGGTAAGTAGTGATGGTCGTCGTGATCATTTCTATAATAAAGTGAGAGCGAGGAGCTAAAACATGATTCCATGTTTTTTACATTTTAGCAGTCAGGCTCAAAGCAATAACATCCGGGGGGGGGGGGGTGCAGGGGGGCGCAGCCCCCCGCCGAGGCGCGAAGCGCCGAGTTTCAGTTAAGTAAAGAGATAATAAAATGACAATACGATGATGACTGCATTTCTATGTTAACTGCAGTATTTTTGGATAGCGAAAAAGACAGACCCGCGACAATGGATATAAACGATTTTGATCACACACACAGCATGGGCTAAATCGAAATTCAGTAAAACATTTCACCTGAAGTGTACATGCTGTAAATGAGCGAAACATATACATCGAACTGCAGTGTCACACTCAACTGGCACTGTCCTGGATTGTCAGATAAATAAATGGGGAGGGTGGGCCAGCTCCCCTCGTGGTAGCTTACTACAGGGCAAAGCGAGCCAATCAGGATGGTAATTAGACGCCCACCGGTAATTTTAACCTAATTGAACGAACGATCATATGTCGCGAAGCCCAGAACGCCGGCGGACTGGGGGAGAGATGTAGGGATTTATAGCTGGCACTCGAGCAACGATTCACCCAACGGATTGCGACCAGGTCTGAATGATTAGATAGATCGAACAGATAGAATAATTACGTGGGTACTGCTTTGACACACAAGGTAGGTAATCTGTTGTTCTGGGTAAATCGATTAGTGTGACCGAAGTGAAACGTGTTTTGGCGTAGTTCAAATAGCACACGCCTAGTCACACCAAATTTGACAACATTTACTGGATTTGACAGTACATCGAATTCGCTAACAAGGGATATACAGAAATTGAGGTTAGTCACACCAAATCTGAATCCCAAATTTGACAACATTTACTGGATTTGACAGTGTATCAAATTCACTAACAAGGGATAGACAGAAATTGAGGTTAGTCACACCACATTTGAACCCAAAATTTGACAACATTTACTGGATTCAAATTCGCTAACAAGGGACATACAGAAATTGAGCCTAACCGGTGGACTCACGAGGTGATAAAACACGGATACTCTCACACCAAATTATGATAAAATGATAATTCTGAGAAAAAAAGAATTGTAGATTGAGGAAATAGCGAATCAAGAGGGAACTAATAGCTCGAATTACATAACTTCCTACGTACGTCGCTAGTCAAGGAAGTGTTGGCTCTATCAGCGTTAAAAACGAGTTTTTCTTCGTCAAGGTCGTTTATGGACTCAGCTAGAGATATAGGGGAAGGAAAAGTACAGTAGTAATAGATATTTTCCAATAAACAGTCGAGTGGTCGTTTTTCCTGTTTGGCCTACTGATTTCAATATGAATCAAGATACCAAGAACAGCTCCTATTCAAAACTGTTTGAGAACTGTTCAATGCAAGAGGAACATTCCGAGTCGTATGGAATTATTGTTTCATACGTACCTAACAACGATAGTGTTTGATATGGGAAAGTTTGAGTAAGACGATAAGAGTGTGGGAGGAATGAAATGAAAGAAAAAAATAAAAGACCTGAAGCGGAATAAGCAGTGGTCAACCAGGAAGTTTGGTTCCCGGCATTGAAAACGGAGACGGACTAAGAGGATGGTAAGCGGGTCCACAAAGGTTTTCAGCTCTTCAGAACAACCAGTTTTTCAACGGCGGACAGCTTCCGCAAGTTTTAAAAAGACTGCCCTACACGGTGCCCGAGGCAGTTCCGGAACGCCTAAATCATAATATTGTGGGAGGAGTTGGAAAAAACAGGGGTAGTAAATCGGGTATGGAAGCAGGAAGGGGTTGGTGCATCCAAGGAGGGTACCCTTCGAGATGTGACGTACCTGCGCCTACCACACCAGGAAGGAGGCTGTCCGCATATCTTTGGCGATTCTTTTGAGGCCTAACTGAAGGGTATCCAACGAAGGGACCGAAGAATGACCAGGAACTGGGCTACCCTAGAGGTTCTCCACCCACTAGCCCCTGATGATGATAATGACAAAGCGGTCCTTACTGTCATTATTGGATCTTCCGGTTGGCCGGAACTGGACCGAAGGACGTGAAATACGTCATGAACAGAGCAAACTCAATGGCATCTTCAGTAGGACTGCATTTGAATGTATGGACATTGATTTCAGCTCAAGGTGACTTCAATGGGACCGCAATCATAATCAAACACGCCAAAAAATCTATTGATGCTGCAGCAGGTCACAGAAATGTCCCACGATGAATCATCAACTCAGTCATGATGAATCGACCATCCAGCCCTTGATAGTGACAGTAATCCACCTGTCAAGACAAAACCAAACCCTTTGATCTCCGATAAACTGCACTAGCTTGAATATACATAAATATATATTGATTGCAACTCAAGTTGCATGGAAAGCAGTCATTGTCATATGCTAAATGGAAAGCAGTCATTGTCAAAATTTTATGAGGCTGCAGCAGGTCACAGCCATGTCCCACGACTAATCAACTTAGTATCTAATGATGGATTGAGCACGATATTAATTTATAACTTCTAGTAACGGCCTTTCTCGACAAGACTAACAAAGACGTCTGTAACAAAAAGAAAAAAAATTTATACACCAGAAAACGTTACAGTGGGGGATGATCGCACCAGTCTTCTATTCGAAACTGGACGGCACCGCTGGCCAGCCAGTAGGGATGTTTGGGTCATGGAAAAAGGTCAGCGAATCTTACGGATCTTCGACTGTCCTTCGGTAGCCACCGAATGTTTTGTACAGGAAGAGGTCATCAAGGGTTAAGGGAAAGGGTTGGTCTACAGTTCTATAACACAATAGGAGATGAATAGGAGGAGTAAAACAGAGTAGGTCCTATGCCGGTACCATTCCTACCCTACTGGTCCAAGCTTCTTTCAAAATTGAATCAAGGAGGCGGCGGGTAAGGCCCACCTTGAAGGAAAGGGTTTGACCCCAGAGGTTATGGGAAATGGACAGTGTCCACTCCTCATGGTCACCGAGACTCCCCTAAAAAGGTCAGATCGACCCTTGAATACAACCGAGGATTTTTTATTCAATCAGTTCGGATAACGGATATAAAAACGTAGGGGATGAGCCTTCTCGGGTCATTTTCCAACCATTCATTCCAAACCGGTCCCGTACTCCCAAACTGTACTGACCCTTGTCCATCCTTTGTGCAAAGGTAAAATATAAGGGCGATTTACAATATAAAAATAAGACAGGGAAACCCGTTTGAGATGCCCAAGTCGTAAATAAAGGGTTTTAAGATGGTCAGTTCAGTGCATCAAGCTGTGTGAGGTTCATCGGAGGAAGAAAAATTTTGTTTCGTTACATTATACAGGTATTTGGAAAGAAAACATTGTGTTGTTACCATACCGTAGTTACGAGGCACAACAATTATTTCAAACGTTTCTGGATGAAGCAATAGCGTCCGTAACGAACACAGCGAGCCACCCTGAGCCCAGCGGCAATCTCATCCAGGTCTACCATAATTACGTCATGAAAGCAAAGCACGTATATTAACGAGGACGTTAGATGAACTTGAACAAAATACTGTATTTGAGATTCCAGAACCTACCTAGCGAATCGCCAAACGAATGAAACACAGTGATGGAAACGATAAAATACGTGGGTAGGGATTTGAATAAATAAAAGGCGGAAGTCTAATATATGGCAAGAGAGGGGGGACAAAGACTTACGGCTCCAAACTAGGGTACTTTACATGAGACAAGTTGACCGGAAACTGACGTCAACGGAATCCAGCAGGAAATAGTTACAGGCCCTGGGGCGTTACGTAAAACGTCTTTAGAAGCGTTTTCCTCGCGGACTTCAAGGTCTTGCTCTCGACGATTCCCAACTGAGAAATAAACAAACTTGGACTGAAACCCGAGAGCCCTCACGAGGAGGCGGAAAAGCGGATGGGCGCCTAATTTAAGCGGAGGAAAAAAAAAATCCGTGGAGGTATGCGCCAAATTCCTGGTCTACCCGGCGAATCGCTGACTCAAGTGTTGTTTTTATAAGAGAGCGCAACAAGAAACGAGAGAGAAGCTCGGGCTCCTTCAGATACGCGGTCGAAGATGCTCAACAAATACAAATAGGTATTCACTCTACTATGCTAGAACCCATTCCATAACAAGCAAAGTAGGTAGTAGACATAAGTAAGCAGCGTTCCCCAGAATTCCTGTGTTCGACGAATCCCGTTTTAATGGTCGCTCTTTGAAACTCTAAATCTAGATAACCGAAGAATTTATTGAGGTTAACCCTATCTGTGAAGGGTGGCAAGATGACATCAAGATACTCCAGCCCCCAATCACCTTTGTTTTCCTGTTGGTAGACAAGATCGGTCCCTTGATTTTTAATGCTTCAAAAACCACTTTTCAGGATTAGAAGTTGGGGAAAAAAATATAGTGATACGCACGCGTAGCGTTGGTAACTATAAGAGACGGATTTAGGGGCCGGCTGCAAGATAGGATGTCCACAATGCAACCCCTATCGATGGAAAAGGTGCCAAAAACTGACGATTCCACCCCAAAAAGGGTTGGGAAGGGTTAGGGACGCAAGATAAAGACCAGGTGGAGAAATATGAACACTTGCTGTACCTTAACACTGTGTTGGGATCGTGGCCCGAGGGGGGGGGGGGGGGGGGGGGCAGATGTTGCCGAGTTTGTGGAAACCACTTTGCCAGCTTTTGTCTATTGACTCTTGCAACGTGTCGCAATAACAGCTAACTCTAGAAAGGGACGCTCCTAAAGGGCCCATCTGCTTGAACCTTTTAAAAACCGAAGATAGGTATGTACCCCTTTTTTCAAACCATTTTCACGTCAACCTGCTTGCAACCTCAAAGACCTCTTCAGAGTCCTTAGCAGCTCCGTTGTTGCGGAAGACGACCGTATCTTAAGCCTTTAAAACCCCAAAAATCCCTTGCACTTAGCAGCGTCAGATTTCGACTTTTTTCCACAAAAATGTTTCAATCGGCTTGCCAAAGAGTCGATATTGATAATTTATTGCTTGCGTGCAGCTGGGGTGTAGCTTTACGCGTCATTTATCATGCGGGTACCGGTACACCATGTTTGGCTGTAATTTTTTTTTCTTTCATTTTTTGGAAGAATACGAATAAAAGTCTGCAAAGGGGAAAGTTTTTTTGGGCAATTTAGTTAAAAAATGGAAAGGAAGAGGGGAAATAGGTTTTAGCGTCAAAAGCCTGTGTCGAAGAGGAGGTCACAACAATGACATACACACGGATACAGGAGGGTCGCGGATGCTAGGGGCGGATTCTACCCCAAAACTGCATTTAATTAATCGAGGGTAGGGGTGCGAGAAGAAAGGGGTGAGGATTAAGAAGAGTTGCACCCCAACAAGGGGGTTTCTCCACATTTCTGGAAACCCGTGCTTCGTCAATAACAACAGCTGTACGTGTCTCGCGCGCCTGCCCCAAGGAAGAAGCAAGGGTTGCGTTATTACCCCATTGTATGGGAAACTCTGGTATGCCGCGAGGGTCCATCAGGCACGGGTATTGCACAATTGGCAGCCAAGAAGCATCTGCCCTCCGGGGATTGCATCTGTTTCCAGGAACGAAAGGGGTTTTTGTAAAGGAAAAAGGCTTTCGTCGGGGGTGATACCGGTGTAAACACCATTTGGCCGAGGGATCAATGAGTTGTCAGCGTTCCGACATAATGCGTCATTCTTGAGATCCTGGAAAAGACGAGTGACAAGTATATTATGCATCGTTCATCGGTCACCGTAGCAGAGTGATGGACTTAGTCCGTTCTACTCGACCACCGAACTCGCACGCTATAAAGTCGTCAACAGAACTTTGGTAACAAGCTTACAGAGCTCATAAAATTATGTAGACTTCAGTCAGATCCCAGGACCTCGTCGACATCATCCTTCCTAAATTTGCAGCATCGAAGCATTCGAGCTGCTCGAGTCCTAGCACTTACAACCCAGAATATCCTCTCTTTTCTCGAGCTTCAGCTGACAATTTACTAAATATACAAAAAAAATGAGTCATTGAAAGGTTGTCTATTTCCAGTAATACACAGAAAATATTCTGATTTTGCATACGACCGAAATCCAACGACCACATCAGACTAAATGTTCAACTACTGAATTAGCAGAAACTGTCCGTGTCTTTTCCAATGTGTGATGAATGACACCATTCAGTCTTTCCAGCTTTCACTTAAATATATGACAGTAAGAATTCGGCCGATACACATCGGAATGCAACTTACCTGTGTTTGAGGCGGTGTAGGAGGCTAAGAGTGCTGCTGCATGGGGTTGGTGACTCAGTATACCGTGAAGCAAGGCCTTATGATCCTGGGGTTCTCGTTTGATGTAACCTTGACCGTTGGCTGGTACTACGGCCGTGTCAACTGCAACAAATAGAATGCAACAAATATTATTCATCAGATCCCAAGAACCGACAAGGCATGAAATTACCAGGAATATATTCAGATCAATAAATGAGGTATTAGCATGTGTTGCTATGGGGTTTTCCTAGTACCATTTGAGGCACATTCAAAAAACGTTTATTATTTAACTTAGTATATGGATGTTAAACTATGATGAATCATAAGGGAAAACTAATACAAAAGCAGGAATACGAAAATGTGGATAGAAACAAGTGTGGCATGCGTCGGGCACATTTGGTCCCAATGGTACGTGGGCATGCAAATCAAAGAATATGAATTGCCCACATAAATATTCGAACGAACAATACCTACATGCTTCCAATCGAATACAACAAAATATCCTCTGCACCACCAATGATCACTTAGAAAGTTGTTGCACCAGTCCATCAGCAGTGAACGAATTCGATATTCCCGTTAAGTGACGACATTCGTTTCAGTAATAATGGAGATAATGGTTCACTTTAGTACTTTTGTTACAAACTCAGGAAGGACGAATTTCTCGGCGTCAAAAGATTTTTTTTCGGCAAAAGGACAAAAACGTTTGAGGATGAAGGCGCATTGTGGGTGGCAGAATCCCTTTGCTTTGTTCGGTACTTTCTAGCACAATGGGATGCTTTAAAGACCAGGAGTTGGGTGCTGGTATGCGGGGGTTGCAGCAAAAGTTTTAGAATAGATCCGTGCCAAGGCGAACAGGTACGAAGGTGGTTGCCCCCAGAGCCTGGGGAGGGGTAACCTTCTAACCCTATATATGGAAAGCTCCCCATTCAGAATTTCAAAACTTAACAAGGCAAACATTGGATCCTACGATTCAAGATTCGATGATCCGATTGGGTGAGAGCATTGCCACTACGTTATCATTCCAAATGAAAGACCTCAGCGACAGATTTCCAAAAATTTGTGATACGAGGGGTAAAAAGTGAGTGGAAATGGGTATTACAATTGACAATGGCCCAATCGGTTTATCATGAACCAATTCGAAGCTCGTAAGGGTTTTTAAGCGGTCATAAATGTGCGGCCCTTTACGCATTCCCTGATAACGCTCACTCACAGAATTTATTAAATATTTTCATATTTAACGTCTTGAAATCGATATCTTATACAATGCGCTCAACTTCTATTTGGAGAAACGACCAATTTCTCCAAAAGCAGAATAAAATTATATTCAACATTTCAGCGCCAGTTAATTCATCTCGTGTGGAAAGTTATGGGGAAAAACGGATCGTTATTGTAAAGAGCGTGGGAAAGAAGAATCAGAAGAAATCGATGACGCGCGTTAAAAAGCTATCAGGGTGATACAAACTGGTAAACAGGATGTATCACAGGTATTTCCGTTTGTTATGGTTTTGCCGTAGAATGAGGTACATAATTTCATGGGAGGAGGATCATCATAGCAAGGAAAAAGCGTGGTTCGTTTCAAGACTATGTTTCATGATCGAAATTCCGCACATGATGCCCACGCTGTGCACACTTGAAAAAAAAATCGAGTGGTACGTCTTTTTCTATGAAATTAAGTGTAGAATCCAAATGAAAGAGGATAAAAAAATAATTAATAATTAAATATTTCGAGGTATTGTATTCATGAGGAACGTTTTAATGGCAACACACTAAAGAGGAATGAGATGTGAGGCGTTCAATGTCGACTTTAAATGGAATAATCTCGAAAATACTTTTCTGTTGACTACGATTTATTTTACAAAATCGACTTCCCCATAATAAAATCGACGGTAATATAAAGAATTGCTGGTTAGCAGCTCGAGCGTAACAATCCATTTCATGAGTTTCGTATTATTTGTTCAGTATCATTTCATTTGTTCAAATAGTTTTACGAGAGTTGACAATGTAAACTGCTCTCGCCACACGTACGTCTCCGGTTATTATTAAACCTGATTACTTTAATGGTGTTGAAAATTATAAAAGAAAATCAGAGTATGCTAATAGCACTGTTGATTCGACGCAGTTTCAAATGAACGAACGCATCCTACTACATTAAGGAACACGAAGTCCTGTAACCTGATGACCATCTCTAAGAAAGAACGCGACAAACATCTGTTGTTTATTTTGTAAGTTTATGTTTAGTTAAAAATCTAAAATTATTTTCACCCACTCGATCCGTTTCCGGTTGGTCGTTATTGCTTTCCTCTTGATAACCTCCTGTTCTTATAGGAACGAAAGCACTTTCATGCATGTAGCTTTACTAGTAACCAGAAAAACCAAAGCAGAGAGAAAAAAAGTAGTTGTCATAGTGTCCTCTTATACACCTCTAAATTCATCGTACCTAATTACTAATCGACTGAAATGGGGGCAACTTTTTGTACTTTTCACTCCTAGGCAGATGTCCCTAGACGTAAGTCCGGTTTTTTTGCGTCAGTTCAGACAAATCTGCGTAAAACAGACGACGTTGAGTCAACTATTCAAGTATAGGGCAAGCCATTGGGGATTTGCAACAGAAACCACAAGCCATCAACATATTCGCAGTGACAGCTCTGAACATAAAAATCCAGATTCCAGGATATTGGCGGACGCAATTCATTCAATCCTCACTATATTTTCTCAATTTGCATCGACAACTTGAAGGAAAACTTTTGATTGAGCAAAAATGTCCGATGAGACATTTGTAATCCACATTCAAGTTGAGAAAGGTCAGCCCAATCCTGCTGGTTCGTAACTGCAGGTTCTTGAATATCCAGTATTTACTTGGTGATTATTACTAATATAATCCAAGGGTGGAAAGGAATGACGTATTTTCCGGTTCAGAGCACCATGAATCCGACGACACCAAAAGGTGAAACTGAAGGAGTTGATCAGGTGAAACACAATAGGAATTGGGGCGGACGTATTTCGAATGGGAGAACCTCGGATTGTCTAATTAGACGAGGAAGTTACGGAGGAGGCGGAAGATCGGGCGTTTTTTCGGGGTAGAGGTTGTCGGCCCGGAGCATCTTGAAAAGGAAGGCGAATTGACGCAACGAGGTCAGGACCATTACGAGCGGGTTGGAAGCTGCCTTGCCATGCTGCCTTTAGTAATTGTGTTTCATGTTTCATTCCAAATGGACACAAGCCGGGGGGAGGAGAGAAAAATGAACGTAACTTTTTTTTTTTCAAAGAGGAAAAACGTGGCTGCAAGGGAATCAATAGAGAAAGATGATTTTCCACAGCAAAATGAGTCTAGCTTCTGCTGTGTGTAATGACCAAACACTATTGGTGGATATCTACAAGACATGATCACACAGCAGGATTCGATTGGTACTACCTGGATAAAACTCTGTAATGGAAACAGTCCGAGCGTGATGAGACGGAAAGAGCTCGAGCACTCGAGGAAATATACGGATAACCACATTTTTCCTCGTCTAACCAAGGCCACAAGGTACAGGCAGTCATCTAGATGAAAATTCAGCTATTTCTAGAAAAATTGGAGTAGACTGATCATATGATAGTTGTTGAAGTCATATTAGTATGCGACAGGAAACAATAGGATGATGTACGACGAACAGGATGGTGTACGATGTCCATTCAAACCACAGTTTTTGCACTGTTACTGAGATGTACAGTGCAATGAATGTGACGGCGGCACGAGACATCGAGACAATAGTATGAAATTTGTACCGAATGCTTGGATGTTGGGAGTGAGCATGAATGAGAGAAAAATGGCAGCAGTGTGTTTTATTGTCAATACATTCAGTGAGCGGAAATGTACTTGCGGTGCCTCTGAGGAAAAGTAACATACGAAAAAACCAATAATAATCGATGCATTGATTGGAAACTGACAGGGAGCAGTGACTGTATGATTGGCGATGACTGGAGACAGGATGTGGTGAACGGCATTCGGAAGGGTAACGGCGGAGTAGGGAGCTGGGAACAAGACAAGAAGTAGGTCCAACAGAGGAAATGCCTGAGCAGGGGAGAAAGTCAGTGAGCCCCAGTGACGAAATACAAACGTGTATATTATCGTTTCCTTGGCCTAGTCAGAGAGCTACGACCGGCTCTGGCCCCGATAACAGGACCTGAGGCGCGCGGGCGGCACTAGCGGCGCTATCAGCTGACGGAAATAGGCGCACCGGCAAATACTGTGAATCCATCCAAATAGACTTGTAATGAAGTTCTCATTGAAATGAAGCTGAACTCGTCATTGCTGTTCTTTACGTGTGAGGGAAAACAACGCTATTTGTAATCAGTGACAAAAAGGGAAGAGGGGAGCAGAAAATATATAGAGACCACTGTTCCCGGAATGGTTATACATACATATTGAGTAATCAACGTTAAGTAGGTATGTGGATGACCGTCTGTCTGTCGGTAACGAAAATGACCATCCGAATATATCTTATGACTTGAAACTTCGCGGGTCTAGTTAGCGGAGTGCCAGAATTCGCTGCAGGTATAGTTTGTTGCTCCGAAGGCGTCAGGGATTGGTGCCTCTACGCCAATAAACAGGGTACTATGACTACTCCATGGGTATACTAGATAATCCATCAGAATTTACTGCATAGGTTTTGGTCCACGCCTGACGGTGCCAGGAAGTGGCCTTGTGAGAAACATTTTGTGAGAAAGAAAATTATCCTTAATTATGACTAGTAGATGCAAATGCTAATTACGCAAGAAAGGCCCGAGGATGTTTTTCCCACTTTAAGAGCTCAATTGTAGGTGGACAACTTGATCGCACGATACATCACATTGCCTAAGAACAATAATGCCTATTTAATGTTCCAGATGTGCCTGTTTAATGTTCCTGATGTGCTACCAGAGAATGGCTACCAGAGAAAATGGCCAAGAACGAGAAAGAAAACAGAACACTAGGTATGGAATTGAAATCACAGAAGAAACTACGACTACTTATCTCACAGGAGAGAAATTCAAGAACCATTGTTTCCAACCCCATAAAATATCCTAAAAGAACATTGTTCATGACGCCTCTTGGTTTATTAGCAACCTTAATGATTATTATCTCTCTCACGAATCCCCCCCAATTCGGAATGGGTGACAGATAGAACACCTGAAATCCGACCCAGGGAAAATGAAAAAAAAAACCAGAGTCATGCAGCATGGCTATAAGAGCGAATTTTCGAAGTTTTTCGGCATCTTCCTCCTCCGCCTAAAATTTTCTGAAAATTAATTTTCGGCCAATGTTTTCCCAACTTGATACCATACAAAATTAAAACAGGAGTAGTTTTACGCAAAGTAAAATTTGGGGTGGAAGGAGGGGGAGGGGGAAATCAAAAATGTTTTGAATACCAGAAGAGTAGGTATTGGATACGTAACAAATTTTTTGTTCCATTTTTTGCCGAGTAACACCTCGGTTTGTAGATTTTCCAACAATGAACACGATGGTGAAGTCAGAATTGCGATATCCCATTCCGTTATCAGATTAGAGCAGACGAACCAGGAAGAACATCTCAAGAAATAACCACGTTCCTTCATCTTCAAAGTGCTCCAGTTTGAGAATGGAATGAGATATCGCAATTCTGATTTCACCATCGTGTTCAGCGTACAAAAACCTTTAAAATGAGGTGTCACTTGTCAGACTTTTTCATTTTGGGAATTTATGGGTAATTTCCCCCCCCCTAAAATTCCCCAAAACTCCCCCTTAGAGTGACCCGATTCTGCCCATCTTCGAACTTAGCCTGTCGATTGCCAAGACAGATTTTTCGTGCAAATTTGAACTTTTTATCTCAATTCTGTCGAGAGTTATCGCCTGGAATGACACATACATATATAAATATATAAATATATATATAAATATATATATAAATATATAAATATATAAATATATATATATATATACATATAATTTTTGGTGTCTTTCGGCAGTGAATTCAGGATGATCTGAAACGGATTTTGGTATAAAAATCTTTCGGAAATTCGAGTTTTAAAAATTTTGGACCGAGAACAATAGCTTCCTTTTCTTCGAAAATTCGCTAATATATGAATGATCCATACGACCGTTGGGCTGTAATGAGATGTTGGCTTTTAGATTTACGCGAAGCTCTTCCGTACTCTTACTGCAGGCACGTGGACATAAAATTAACCGCGGTCCGAAATTTGGCTCATTAAACACGTACAAAACTCGAGCCAAGAAAAATAGGGAGTCAAGGCGATGTAACGACGGGCGCGAATTGAGGCGTAGGGGAAAAACAGCGTCGTCATACGGACGAAAACGTTGAGAAACCCGAGTATTTCAAAGCGGCCGCTGGAGAGGGTTAAAATACAGAGAGTTCCTGCAGCCCATCGGAGATTACGAATACGTCAAGATTAATCCGCCATTCTGACAAGATCAATTAACCTATCACAACGCACCCTTGCACACGGCCGAAGGTTTCGTTTACGGGCAGCCGCTCGTCGACCGAGTGGCTCAGTCTGAATCGATCCTTTCAGTCGTATTAAGAATCGGGACACTGCAGTCTTCAAGATCTCTATAACGGTACCAGTGGAATCATTTTATTCAAATACTCGCTGGTTGGGGATGACTTCTTTATACATAGTTTTTGTATCTTGCACCTTGTATCCTATACTGCAAGGGCAGTATAGGAGGTATCTTACGGCGACGAGAGGGGTTGTATAAGGAGGAACGCAAAGACTTGAGGGTTGCGCAAGGGCGTCAAAAAGACGGCAAGTGAATCAGACCGGAGCAGGTGGAGTTCTAGATTTTTTTTCTGGGTTGAGCAAATATCGGTAGAAAAAAGGAAGGTTGCAAAGGTAAGGGAGCTATCGATGGTGTTCGTGGTCGTCGGTTCCCCTTCTGGAATTGGGTCAATCGTTTGGATGGAGAGCAGACCGTATCACCGATCAGTGCAGTGGACTGAGGTAGACTTGTCTGAGAAAATCTGTAAATTTGTGATATTCAGCTGAAATTGTGAAATCATTGTACGACAATTCATTCCAGAGTTAGTCTACAGATGTATCAACCTAATCCTGATTGATAGTGACAATTTTTGTTACAGAGGATGTGTGTGCATGACTGTGTCGTATGGATAGACGGCCTCACAAGCAAATAGCATGAACTGAGGTTGAATTTTCTGAGATAATCTGCAAATCAGTAGTTTCACGATGTTAGAAGAGAGGGCATTGTGTAATTCAATTCAACCGATCAACAGAAAATGCACCTGATCTGATGTATTGTGATTACTTCTACTGGAATGGTGTATGCGTACCTGCAACGGAAATATCGTCACTCCATCTGGTTTGTCCTCTTACAAGTTTGAACGAACAGTCGGCCTCCAACGCCTTTATTTACAAGACCTACAGGGGGGGGGGGGGGCAGATTTTACGACCTGTCCTTTTCAAGGGTAACGTAAACAAACTTACTGACCCACTTTCACGCCAGCCACGGTCCTGGAAATGATTAATGTTACCCTTTCACGGTGAAGAGCCGCGCCTTGAGGAATGCAAGTTCGCACTGCGGATTGGCCACGGACCTCCGAACAGGAGGCAAAAATTAAAAAAGCAAAAGTGGCACCGAAGGCGTGACCAATAGGTTTTTTCCCTTCAGGTTTTACAGCAAAGGGACGTTGTATGGATTATTTAGACTGGTAATGTGAATGAGTGCACAGACGTGGCAAATGGATCCACACAACAACCGAATTGGACTTTTGGGACACTCATCGATTTCCACACGCGAAGCGGCATTTGTTGCAGCTTGACCAGACCACTGAGAATTGCTTGAAATAGGACCATAGGAGAAATAGATTGCGTGCGTTAAGACACCGATATCTGCATAATATGAATACTGCTGACCCTGGTCTAGTACCTGGGTTAGTTCAGCTGGAAGGAAAATTTACAGACACCTATTGCTGCTAAACTTACTCCTTCAACTGAAGCAATTGTCTAAAACCCTCGTTTTTGATTGATTCGTTTTTTTTTAGAACCTCCACTAATCACCAATCCAACACTATCTGAAACAGTGTTAGTAGATCCTGCGCCCTAGGTAAGACGTCTGGAGCTGGACTCAGCCAATCATGGTAGAAATTATATCTTGCACAACCGGAACAGTGGTTAGTGACCTATCAGTAGGGATTTCAAGTCACAGTTTGTTGTGCTTCACTGTGCTTAAAAAAACCTACAACCTCTGTTTCCTCGTTCTTCGTCTGGTGCCTTCTCCCGAAAAATACCTCTTGCCCAATGTCTGTCTTCTTCTACGCAAGCGGCTGCCTTGCCCAATCTTTTTTACCGCCCTCTGGGCGTACCGAGCGGGTCTTGGCAAACACCCGACATGCACCGGTTCTCCGCCAGGAAATTTCGTCACCCAGAGGTTCCCATATGTTTTCCATCAGGTGACCTCCTCAGAGGAGGAAGCTGGTATTGGATACATTTACTAGCCATGTTAAAATATGAAAAATACCCCACGCAAGGTGCAACACGGCCGAGAGATCGAATTTTCACCATACGTCCAATCAGGTTCCGAAAAGAAGTTTCAGGATCCACTATTTTTGCTCCGTAACAGGTAAGGATGTGCAAGTGCAAACGAAATTCGGCAAAGTCCGATATACAGTTACCTTACTAATGCTGACAAGACGTGCGATTAGATAACAGCTTGTAACAATACGTACCATATCGAAGCAACATAAATATTTACAACGCTTACAAACACTGACATCTTGCAAACCGAGTAGATTTGGTTACATACGCCCCGATTACGTTACTATTATTACTATGATTATTCTTCCCGGAGAACTACGCATACGCTGATAACATACAAATTGAAAACTCAGCACTAACACCTGGTAGCCATCAATAACTGCGGGAATCCCTCGTAAACAAAGGCGGCTCGTGTCGGTCCCATTCCATCGGCTCAATTGATAGAGATAGCAACGCCTAGTTATTTTTATCTGCCCTACTTTGTTGTCCGTGAAGATCGTGCTTTTAGGTACTTTCGTCGAATTTATCAACATCATTTAGAGTTACAAACCCCCGTCGTACACTAGTTACGAAATAGTACACAGTACATCTAATAGTACTCTACACACAAAATTAGAAGAGACCTACAAAATAATATGACAGAATAACACAAGTGTTTTACGTCTTCTTCTAGTGGTCGCTGGTACAGATGGAACCCAAATTGGGATAAACGGGACGGGCACGGGGGCCTCCGAATGTGGGACAGCCCAATTGGGACCGTACAAAAACCTCTTGGCCCCATTTTAATTGGTACTAATGAAAAAATGCGCGACTTCTCATTAAGCTGGCGCGAGAGGAGTTGGGAAGATGAGCGGTTGAGTCTCTGGGTCGCAAATTGAGAATTATGAGGATCAAAACAATGATGGCTGGCATATTTGAATTTCGAGGTTCAAGTTCCTTTTGAAACAAAACTAGGTCGTACCCACTGGAAAATTTAACAATGAACGAATTTCAAGAGGTCATAACCAAAGAGGAACTCACCTATGGAACACGGAAAACTCACTCCTGAAATTTTGGAATCCTGTTTCTGTTTATTCATTTATTTAATACGGTATCAATAGATAAAATTTCCAAATCGACTATTGTCAGATAATCAAAATCATGCGATTCCAAAATGGTAGAATCCGAAATAAGGAAAATTGATCCTTGATGCGACCCCACATTTCTTAAATTGCCTGGTGCGCAATAAACAATAAAATTACAATATATTCAACCTTGTCGACAAATTTGGAAAATCTTACAGTTCTAACAGTTTCAAATGTTAATTTACTCGATGTATCAATAATCCAATCTCTTTATCCGTTGGAAACCTGTAAATTATGTTAACTTCTCGCGCAGAAAAATACAAACTATGGAAACTGGTTAACAATGGAACACCATACTTAAATTCCCAATGTCACTTCGACCAGTATTAGTCCAAAAACACTACTTGAAAACCCCTCATGAACGGTAGGGACCCACAATATGTATAAGGTATATTCTGATCAGCGTGTATTTCCTATAGGACCTTTGAATGTGGACAACCATACGTATTGTAAAACTAATAATTCTATTAGGTTCTCTTTGGAAATTTAGCAAAAACTATCTTCTCTGAATAACTTGATAGATATATTTTGTTACATCAGAGTGTATAGCCTTCTTCTTCGTGGTTTGAGGAAGAAGGGAAAAAAATGAATAGTGATGGAGGGCGATGGTAACAAAAACTGGAGGACCGAAGAATTTTTCATATCCTGGACGAGTCTTGCAATAGGTACATACCTATTCAACGGATTTTTTTCGTTGACGGTTATGGAAGTAGAGATTGAAGGAGGAAACTACTTCGATGGTATCAGAAGCTACTGAAGACTGTGAGGGAGGGGGGAATATCTGGGACACCTCCGTAGCCCATGTGCTTCCTATGATAATTGGATTTAACAGACGGCTAACATATGGTGAACCTATGTTAATCGTATGTAATCACGGCCTCTTGGAGAACGGTACCGAAACTGGGTCGACCCCGACGTTGAAAGTTTTTTTTATAGTTACGGTTCTGTAGGTACCAATCGAGGCACAGGTGTTGCCAACCCTTCGGTAAAGGTGATGTAAGGGCTTTTTCTCTTCGTTCAAAAAAGGGTTTATTTTTGGGGGGGGGGGGGGGGGGGGGGAAGAACAGGGGCGTTGGGAAATGGGTCAGTGGGGCGCCTTCTGACGGTGTAGTAGGGAACTTGGAGAAAGCGCAGGAATGCATCTTTTAAAAACCAAAACGTTTTGAGGGCGAATGGTTAAAAAATGGAAGAAAATTTTCAATTTGTATGTAGTCAGTTTTGACGTATTAGTTAGAATATGTTACTTCGGAAATTTCGCTTATCAGGTCATGCTGTTATGACTGGAACTATTTCATTGTTTTGATGGGAACTGTGTCAGCGGACGCTTCCAGAGGTGAGGTCTGTAACTGGAGAAAGTGCAGGAAATGCACCGTCCACTGCTAGGCAGAGAGAAATTGGAAGGAAAAAAAAACCTCATCTTCCACTGCACGTCAGATGTCAAGCGGATGAAAGTAGGCTTTCAAAGGTAAAACTTTCGGATAGCCCCACAATAAGTCACGAAAAATAACTAAACGATAAAAAAAAAAACTACAATAAAAGTACCCGTATTATAAATATAATACTTGTAATATATAATACTTAACGATATAATCATAAAAACGTACAAAACAGCTCGGCGCTATACTGAGGATACCTGAAACAACCAAGCACTGGACCAAAAGCAACTCTGTTCCAAACAGGAATCATGGCGTAAAGATTAACAACATTTGGACAAATAAACAACATCGACAAATTGCCGTCTGGTATTGAGATAATGGGGAATTTCCATCCAATTTTTTTTGGGGAGAAAAAAATATTCAGAACTCTTGGAAAATTGGTAGTTAGATGCCAGTTTTCAAAAATAATCAGTACTTTTTAAATGAGGGTGATTAAAAATAAAAATGCGGCAAGAAATGACGTATCAGGTGTACTGACATCCGATTGGCTGTTGGCCCAAAGAGGCGGAGCGAAGTTTCAAAGGCCTAAATTCTGCTAACAACCCAGCATTAGAAATGGCAAACCTTCCTGGCAACTTTCAAGAACCTTCGCGGTGACCTTTCGTGGACCTCCCCTCGGTTTGATTCTGAGGGTACTTTTTTTTAATATAGAATTTGCAATCAAGCTTTGAACTTCCTTTTTTTCAATCACCCATTCATCACACGGACATTTTGTTAATTTGTATTTATAATTTGTTATATATTTCTATTGTATTGGGCTTGCCCGTATTGCTGAGTAAATAAATAAATAAATTCCACCCATCCACCCATTGCGGTTCTGTACATTGTTTAAAGTGATGCACCAGCGTTCTAAGCGGGGTTTGAGTTGAACTGCTCGATACCTGATAAATCACTTCTGGCGGGAGCTCGGTAATTCAAATTTCACACTCGTTTTCTGCCTAGAATTCCCGACATAAACACCTCATTAGGTATGTGGTCAATACCTAAGTGTCAATTTCCGTTACTGAACAGAATTTTGCCAAAAAAAAAAAGAATTTGTAACCCACGAAAATTGCCCATTGACATACTAACCTATCCCAGTATTTTCCCAGTTCGACTTGAAAAACCTTGAATTTGACTGGGGAAATCTAAAATATGACTTGGAAGACATAGAACCAGACTTGGATAACCTTGAATTTGATCTAGAAATGTGGTGTAAATAACTTTTCCAGCCCAATGAACCTCCTTTGGGTTAGTAACCGTTGAAAAATTTCATTTAATTGAATAAAGATTTCATGTGAAAATGTGAAATGTATCACATCTCGTCGTATGAATGTATCACATTTATACGATTAATATAATTTTTAATATCATACGACTAATATCATGTGTAATAAGTGATTAATATCATGTGATTAATATCACATTTATGTGTTTAATTTCATTTTGGTTTATTATTCTGCGAATAATACACCTATGTATTCGCTCGGCAAAAAAAATTTTCCCTCCTCAAAATTTTTTCTTTTACGTTTCAAGGTGCGTAGATTCAGAAAACGTGTCCGTCCGCCGTCCGCCATATCATGCATACCGGCTTCATTTTCGGTCTATAAAATTCGTTCTTTCGCACACATGCTCCATTTGGGCCCTAGTTGTGTCCCGAAACATTGCAGCACGAACAGAATATACCCAAGGGTGTTATGAGTGAAAAAATGGGTATGAAAGTAGGTATTTTTTGTGTTTTAGTAACATGAGCTTAAGCGGGTATCGTTTTCCGTGTTTTTTAGTACGAGAAGCCCGAATATGAAGTCGATTTTGACCAATGAGTGGAAAATTGAGGTTCTAACGAAGTTTCAGCCTTAAATGAACGTTAAATTTTGGTCTAAAATCGTCGTTCTTCCGCAACAGTTTGGGTCCCCATTTGGGAACACATATGGATCCTAGTTGAGCTCAAAAGCTCGGCAGCCCGATCGGAATACACCCAGGGGCGTTGTGGGAGAAAAATGGGTGTAAAAATAGGGGTTTTCGAGGTTTTTTTGAGGTTTTAGTGAACATGAGCTAGTGACGTATCGTTTTCCATGTTTTTTAGGGCGAGAAGACCGAATATGAAGTTGATTTAGAGTGAAGAGTTGAGATTCTAACGAAGGTTCAGCTTCAAAATTCATTTTTTATTAGTCAAAAACCTGGGAAATTGTCTGAAATCACCATATATTTTGTATAATAAGACTAGAAGTAGTATTAGCAGGTGGATCAAGACAATGAAATGGCACTATCAATGTTCGAAGATATAAAAAATAGGAGCCTAAATCGTGTTCATGGGGTCCAAAATTGGTGGAAACCATCGAAAATAACTATTTCACAAATGGCACATGAAAAAAATAATAAATTAACAGCCAACACTTCTTCTGTTTGTATGTCCAGTAGAATAATAAACCCATGTGACAAGGACTTTGCAACGTTTCTTGTGATTAACATCACATGTGGTATTACATACATAAAAATCGGTACATATTAGAAATGTAGGTATTTCGAAGCTGAGGTTGGGGGCAGCAAAGCACGTGGTAGGCTGGAGGCCGCAGATACAACACAAATACTAGTAGGCCTAGTAGGCGGAGGCGGCGGGAGGAGGAAAAGGAGGATGCGGTGGGTGCGGGAAGCGACTTCCCTGCGAACTGTTTTTCACTTTCCCACTCTCACTTCTATTGAGCGTCACTCCGTCACCCCCGTGACGTCACAACGCGACCCGCCGGCACCCGAAGGGGGGGTGCGCGCGCAGTCACCCCCTCCCACCACATCACCCCACGAGGGGGTAATCGCACAACCTGTAGCCGCAGCGAATTTTCTCCCACTCACTGCCCTCAGGACGGTGGAAGAAGGAAAAAAATGTCAATTTTCCAGACACCCGAATAACGGTTAGAACATCGAAGGAGTTTCCTTTAGAAGATAAAAGAAGACAACTCGGTAAAGGCCTCGTTTTGGTTTAACGATCGACGCTGACCTTGCGAAGGAACTGACTCGAGTTCAGCTCAACCACGCAATACTCCCGCGACAAAATTACTTGACATTAAACGTTAAAAATTCTTTACAATTCTTACAAAATTCGTTTCAGGTTGAATTGATCTAGTGGCATTTGTTCGATTTGGGGAGATTCTGTTCGTTACGACAACTTCCCGTTGGTTTGACCGTCCTGTTTATGATGTGGCAAATAAGACGTACGGAGCTGAGGGCGGGGCTGAGGTGAGGATATCGATCAGGTCAAAAGTCACTTCCGGGGTCGGCAGAAGGTGGAAAAGCGGGGGAGTTTTGACCCCTGCAGAAGGGAAAACCCCGGAAGTCCGGTGGAGGAGAAAAGCGGGTGATGCGGTGCGGCAGTGCTGTGGGAGGGGGGAGGAGGGGCGTCTGCATTCGAGATCATCACCCCCCACCACCAACCAGACACTGAGATTCTCAGATTTTCCCCTCTCCATCGGACCGAGAAAAGTGAAAGCCGGAGGCGTCGTCATGACGACGGGAGGTCGCCGCCAACTGCATCGATTTGCATACGTCAAGTGTATCGCTACCGGGATGCAACGATAAACCCCCCCCCCCCCCCCCCACACACACAACAACAACAAAGACAAAAACGCTGCAAAGTCCTTGTCACATGGGTTTATTATTCTATTGGACATACAAACAGAAGAAGTGTTGGCTGTTCATTTATTGTTGCTCTCATGTAAAATAATTGAAATAGATATTTCTGGTGGTTTCCACCAATTTTGGTCCCCAAAACTTGAATTAGGTACGCTCCTTTTTTTTTTTAAATTACCTTTGATTATTGGTAGTGCCATTTAATCGTCTTGAAACACGTGTTGACACTTTTCCTAGTGTTATTCTACAAATTGGTAGTGATTTCAGACGATTTCGCAGGTTTTTGACTCATAAAAAATCAATTTTGGGAGCTGAACATCTGATACAACCTCAATTTTTCACTCCTTGGTCAAAATCGACTTCATATTCGGTTTTCTCGTCCCCAAAAACATGGAAAACGATACCTCAAAAGCTCATTTTACTAACATGTTACTAAAACACAAAAAGTACCTATTTTTATACACATTTTCACTGATAACACTCCTGGGTATATTCCGATCGGGCTGAAAAGTTTTGGGACACAACTAGGGCCCAAATGGAGCATGTGTGCGAAAGAACGACTTTTTAGACCGGAAATGAGGCCGGCACACGTGATACGGCGGACGGACATTGCATTTTTGGAATCTATGCACCTCGAAACGCAAAAGAAAAAATTTTGAGGGGGTGTTATAAAAATTTGTTGCTGAGCGAATACATAGTTGTATTATTCACAGAATAATAAACCAAAAAGGGTGCAAAAATAGGATTTTTGGTGTTTTAGTAAGTTGAGCTTGTGAGGTACTGTTTCCCATGTTTTTCCCTCGTGTCAGTTTGAAAGGGAGGAACGGTTCGCGACCTTGACAAAGAGAACGAGGTTGACCGCGGGGCGGACAGCGAGTGGCGGACAAAAGCGGACGTTCTTCCGGTTTCCGGAATCCGGAAGACAAACGCCGACGGACGAGGCGATAGCGTCAGGTGTCGCTCGCCGATATCCAGTGCCTGTGTGGTTTTTAAATAGTTTTTTTATCGGGTTTTCCAATAAGGTCGCCCCGTAGGTGGGACAGGTCGCTGTGCGTGTTTTCGGTCGAGTAAATTCGTAAGTGAAAGGTCATCGACGTCAGTAAAGTTACTGAACGGACCTCGAACTCAGATCGTGACAGCCACCGTACATTTTTTGGTGACACAATTTTGATAAATTCAAACCAACAGGGCGCTTGGTATCAAACGGTTATGCAAACTCGGATCATAATGATTCGAAAAAACGCTGCAAAGTCCTTGTCACATGGGTTTATTATCCTTTTGGACATATCCAGAAATATTGGCTGTTCATTTATTCTTTATTTCATGTGAAATAATTGAAATAGCTATTTCTGATGGTTTTCACCATTTTTGGCCTCTAAAACATGAATGAGGTACGCTCCTTTTTTTTCTCTCAAATTATCTTTGATCATTGGTAGTGCCATCTAATCGTCTTGATCCACGTGTTGATACTACGTCCAGTGTTATTATACAAATTGATGGTGATTTCAGACGATTTTCCAGGTTTTTGACTCATAAAAAATCAAATTTGAGAGCTGAACATTTGGTAGAACCTCGATTTTCCACTCTTTGGTCAAAATCGACTTCATATTCGGTCTTCTCGTCCCCAAAAACATGGAAAACGATACCTCAAAAGCTCATGTTACTAACATTAAAACACAAAACGCTGCAAAGTCCTTGTCACATGGGAATATTATTCTATTGGATATAGGTACCTACAAAATGTTGGCTGTTCATTTATTGTTTCTTTCACGTGAAATAATTCGATTAGCGAGGTATTTCTGATGGTTTCCACCAATTTTGGCCCCCAAAACACGAATTAGGTACGATTTTTCTTTTCAAATCATCTTTGATCATTGGTAGTGCCATCTAATCGTCTTGATCCACGTATTGACACTTTTTCTAGTGTTATCATACAAACTGATGGTGATTTCAGACGATTTCCCAGGTTTTTGACTCATAAAAAAATCAAGTTTGGGAGCTAACATTTGGTAGAACCTCGATTTTCCACTCTTTGGTCAAAATCGACTTCATATTCGGTCTTCTCGTCCCCAAAAACATGGAAAACGTACCTCAAAAGCTCATGTTACTAACATGTTACTAAAACACAAAAAGTACCTATTTTTGTGCACATTTTCACTCATAACATCCCTGGGTATATTCCGATCGGGCTGAAAAGTTTCGGGATACAACTAGGGCCCAAATGGAGCATGTGTGCGAAAGAACGAATTTTTTAGACCGAAAATGCAGTACACGTGATACGGCGGACGGCGTACGGCGTAGGGTGGACGGACATTGCATCTTTGGAATCTACGCACCTTGAAACGTAAAAGAAAAAATTTTGGGGGGGTGTTATAAAAATTGTTTGCTGAGCGAATACATAGGTATATTAGGTATTCACAGAATAATAAACCAAAAACCGAAGGCCGATTTCAAGGGCATTAGCTCCTCCAACGCTTGAAATTCGCAAGCTATCATCGGGCAATAACAATCTGAAAATCCGTTTTCAAACCCTTCTTGTTGACGATACCCCTCCAACAGTACCTTGTGGGGGAAAAGAACCAAATCCACGTCTGTTTCCCAACACAACAACAATTTCGAGAAACACCTGACGTGAGGAAGAATTATTCTACGGTGAAAACGTGTTGACTGATGTAACTCAAACAACTTTGTACGCATAAATGATTGAATTTCAAGAAAACTGGCTAAATACCATGAAAACATTGGAAATTACAGCTTTAAGCTGTACGACGAAGTGGAAATTATTAACTGATTGATATAATTTAATAACAATGAAATTTTAAACATATTTGAAGTGAGGAAGCAGATGTAGATCCTAAACCCATTTAAGAAATTTTGGAGACATTTTGAGTTCATGTTGCTGGCTAAATTTGAATGTAAAATACCGTAAGGTTTGTGCATGTGCGATTTAGACAAACCACTGTGGTGGGTTTTTGAGGTGTTACCTGAGGTGTGAGGAAGAAAGTTGGTTAACTTAGGATGAGAGGTCAAGGTTGATAACTTGTTGCCATGAATGCCTGGTGTCCATACAGTTTATGGTGTACGTGAAGTACGATTTACGAACGTATGGGTTGCAAAGAATCTCGAATAGGCAATCCATTCTCTGTCTGACTTCTGTCAGTTTCGAGTAGTGTAGGTAATCCTACTGCTACTGATCTAAAATGCGCTACGAGCAGTTAGGTACATCATTACTGCAATCCATTCTGGGTAATCTACCTTCGTATAAATATTTCTAGAACATAGCAATAGCGATAGCATAGCAATACAAGGCAGGAGGGGAGAGAGAGGGTAATTTTTCTTTTTTTATTCGAGAAAGATAGAAGAAAATGAATAGAAATAGAAGAAATGAATGGGAGAAGGTTCCCTTTTGTGTGGGATGCGTGGGAACGAGGATACTGTGCAGGTAGAGATGAGGATTATAAGGTTTGGTCGCAGTGAGGGCTTTCCTTGAGGAACCAAACCCACGAAGGGTCTAACGGGACCTATAGGGCACAGTAGGTCAAGGATGTCTAGGAGAAAGCAGCCCTTACAAACTAGTTTTTGTTAGAGGTCGGACCCTAAAAGAAACGGATCCAACCCAGACGAACCTACATGATATCCCTCCCTCCGCAAGGATTGGGTGAGGTAATATAAAGCAGTTTTTTCTATACATTCATTATCCATACCAGCTCCATCACAAATCTTTTTTTGTCGCGTCTTTTCTCGATCGAGAACCGCTAACAATACGATCCTTCCTACAACAATACGATAATTTCGGCTACCAAAGGGACCAGCAGGATCTCGATATCAAATTCATCCACCCACTCCTCACATAGTACATAGATAGACACCATAGCATAGTAAGTTACCATAACAACAGCACTTTTAGGGTTTCCCCATAACAACCTCTATAAAAAATTCTTACCACCAACTATTTTTTTAAATTTTATTTATTTATTTCTATGTTTTTGTTACCTAACAGGTATCTATTATTTTACAATAAAAATGTTTGTTCTATGATTTTCCAACATTATACTATAACAAAGTTTTACTATATTTATAACTGTCTGCAAAAAACCGCCTCCTTATAATGGAGCATTCTCTTCATTAGTTATCAATTTGATAGGTCGAAAACTTCAACCGCACCACACGTATTGTTCCAATGATGAATCAATTATAATAAAATTGGCCTTCCTCATCAAACGCGACTATTTGGGGTTACTTTTCAGACTGGTTAGGTGACAGATTAGTGCGACCGAATTACAGAGAGAAATACAAACGAATTACACAATTTTTCACTTAGAGTGGGGTGACGTGGAGCAAACGGATGAGAGGTTCCTCGACAGGAATGCTGCCCAATAGCTTAAAATAGACGAACGAAGGGAATCGTATTAATAGACATTTGGGAAGTGGAGAGGCGGAAAAAGACGTCGGAAAAAAAGAAAATCAAGTATAATCTTACAAGATTAACCGCTCGTCCCATTAATTTCATATCAATCAACTGCAGAAGGGATAGTTATCAATCATGATAGCTAATTGTCTTCTGGTGAGAATAACAGAAATGTAACAAAGAAGATATACAGAAACATAAGATAAAACTGTAGTTTTGTTCGAAAATTTATATTCGCAGCAATGATAATTAAGCAGCAGATTTTAATGTACCTACCAAATATATCATTTGAGACGAATAAAGGTGAGCCACGTTTCATTTTTAGTGACGATAAAATAAAAGTAACGTACCTACCTATTCGTACAAATCGAGGATGGTAGTCTTGTGATGGTCTAATGATGATATGCGGGTACTGCATGTTTGCCCTCGAAAACTTATTTTTTAAGATCCTTCCTAATGTGAAATTTTGTTGGTTTGATTGGTTTCTGGGGAGTATGAGTATAAAGAGAATACAATTATTTCAGATAAGTGAATGTTAATTATTTCAGATAAGTGAATGTTCACAGGAGAGAAAAAGTTGGAATTTTGGAGACTATATGAACACCTGCGGGAGGTGGGAATCGTGAAGGATAAAAAAAAACTACAGGATAAAAATAAAATAGTCTATTTCCACGTACACTAGCAAACTGTAGACCGGTCTACAGTTTGCTAGTGTGCGTGGAAATAGACTATTTTATTTTTATCCTGTAGGTTTTTGCTATGGATTTCCACTATTCCGCCGCGAGTGATTTAAGTTATATCGTGAAGGATGTTTTCCTGATACGACGAGGATGATGAAAACCCTGTAACATAACCAAAATTTGACAGGTAGTAAAAAGTTCAAGTTTTTGTTTGAGCTTCAAATCACGTAATACGGACATTGCAAAACTGAGTGGAATTTTAGGTTTACTTACTGATGGGCAATTATGAGCATGGTGCAGGAAGTCAAAAAGTTTACGCCTAATTCACAAATAAAATGTAAGCATGTTTGTTGTAAAGTTCTATGGAGAAGGGGGTTTCAACGAATACGAAAAAATGCTAAACATGACGACGAGATTAGGCTCGTATCCTAAATGGTCGATCAGCATATCCCGAAGTGAGAATAAAAGAAAGTGGCAGGCGTGGAAGGTAGGTTAATCGTATCCGGAGTAAAAGGAGAATCGCGGTGTTATGATTTTTAATTGGTGAAGACGGTGTGAGTAGGTAAAGGCGATCCCAAGTGGGGGATACAAGAAAGTGAAATGCGATTATTAAGAAG
Source organism: Leptopterna dolabrata (assembly GCA_954871275.1). Taxonomy (NCBI): domain Eukaryota; kingdom Metazoa; phylum Arthropoda; class Insecta; order Hemiptera; family Miridae; genus Leptopterna; species Leptopterna dolabrata. Next base: position 2,072,510 of record OX940980.1, read on the forward strand.
AAAAAATCCTTCGTCGAGAGCAGAAGTGAATCTGGGGTGCTCCCGCGGACCGGAAAAAATGAGGTTAACGTGCGTAAAAAACGGCAAAACGCGTTTGGGAGCCGGCAACGCGAAGCAAGTGTTCCAGATTCAGGGGAGTGGGAAATCAAAAGCTAGAAAGTTGGTCAGGATGAGGGCTGGGAGGTCCCGCAGGATGCAGCGGGCTACGGTATGGCAAGGTCGACCAAGGAAGAAAGTTCTTTTGCGCGTCAAGGCGGCACGGCGATGTCACGGGTTGATACGCGATGGAGAAGATAATACGCGATGGGGAGGGAAAAAACGTCGGAAGCCACGAAGACCTTGGAAGAACTATTGGAAGAACGCTGTACGAGATTGTAAAACAGCTGCCCCAGATCCGCGTTGGAGGTCGTGGAGGGCAGCTTCGTGACAAAGCCGCTAGGGCAGTGCAATCGCGGAAAGATGAGCCGGTGATCTCCATAGAATAAAGAATTGGGTACCCAGGCTGCTCTATAATACTGGGCTGGACTTGAATGATGAGGCAGAGATGAGGCGGGACTTACATTTTTTCAGTTAAACTGCATCAGGGAGTGGAAAGGCGCGCGATTGTTGAATTTGAGAGAAGATGGTGTTCAGACCAAGGTACAATATAAAATTGGCCAAAAGCAATCGCATAATGCTATGTGTTGAACGATCTCAACAGAAGGAGGACAGCAAATGTGGATTTTGGATAATAATGCAACGAGCAGGCAGAAAGATGTGCCGAGGACGCAACCTTCGTAACGACATGAATCATGGTCATTTGCATCAGGGACCAGATGACCCAAATTTTTACGAGGGAAGACATGACATAGTTCAGAAGCTAATATACTGCACTGTGGAGGAAACAATCAGTAGTAAGCTACATACAGGGACAGAATGCAATGGGTGGTCATAGGTAGGGCGGATGCTTTCTTCAAAAGACTTAAATCAGGTAAAATACATCAGAATATGGAAGAGTATTCTGAATATGAGTAAAGATGGCGCCCATACCAACATTAGATACTGGCCTGTGAAGGAAATAGCAAATAATACCTACCTAATAATCCTAATACTAATAATTATGAGTTTTGAAGATTGTGCAAGTGATGTAGCATCATTATCAAGTTCATCTTCAAGGCATAAACATACACAGAGAACCATTGTGATTAAGATATACCTACTATATTACCGCACAATAGCGAGGCGGTATTGAACTAACAGCGACAGTAACGACGGAAGTTTATAGAAGTGATTTGGACCGATGATGCCATGCAGCTACTGACCAAATGCCACTGCAATTACTGCGTCAGTCATCTCGACAATTATTTGCCGACGTCGTAAACCTACTTGAAACGGAGCCGAAGAAGGAGCCATTGAAATTGCCGCCTTTCAATAATCAGACAAAAATTTCAAGTTTGGTCGACGGAAATGAATGGTGCACTGGGTGAATTCGGCGTGGACATCAGTGTACTGATTCATGAATGGACAGTGCGACGACACAAGCGATATTCGGTTTTGTAACAACCAACAATAAGAAAATGAGGAAAAGACAAAAAAAAAAAAAAAAATGCGTTGCCGTACCCCTAGCCGCCAGTGGTTTGTGTTCATGAGGTACGTTTATTGTCGAATGAAATCTGGGGGACACCCCCAAACCCCCGGATTATAACGGTTTAGATCAAGGATCAAAGCAAGGAAACATTGAACATGTTTTTCGAATAGGTACATGATAACAGAGGATATGGAGATATTTAGAAAAACGTCTGCCAATTCGAGTAGGCACTATAGCTTCCTCACTTGAATCACATGAACGTATAGACTAGTTGGGTAGGTTCGTTATGATACGGGACCATCTGCGATCCAACCCGCGTGTTCCCTCAAAATTTCATCTCTCTACGACTATTTTTCGCGTAGTTAGAAGCGTTATAAGGAAACGGTCAACATTTCATGTTAGCGCATGCGCAGAGGGAAATTACAGTAAGATTCCAATGAAGTTCATACGGAACCATCGATGTATTATACTGATCGACCCTCCAAATGTGAACTCATTTCAACGAAAATTAAGGTAGTTACGGGCACTCCAAGTATTTCACGTTTGCGCATGCGCAGACCAAACGATTTTCATGATTTTGAAACGGGACCATCTGCGATCCAACCCGCGTATACCCTCAGAATTTCAGCTCTCTACGACTATTTATCGCGTAGTTAGAAACGTTACAAGGAAATGGTCAACGTTTCATGTTCGCGCATGCGTAGATCAAAGTTAGGTACATTACCATTCCAATGAAATTGATTTGGAACTACCAAAGTATTATTCCTGACCGACCCTCCAAGTTTGAATTGATTTCAACGATATTTAGGGTAGTTATAGGTGTTCCAATTATTTCACGTTTGCGCATGCGCAGACGAAAGTTACGGTACTTTATCAATGATTTTGGTATGGGTCCATATGTGACTCAACTCGCACCTACCCTCGAAATTTCAGCCCACTTCGACCATTATTTCGGGTAGTTATGGGTGTTGCAAGGAATTACCACAGACAGAAAGACACGGAACCAAATATGTTCCTCGATGTCTGAAACGGAAAATGGTATTGGAAATTTTCATTTTGGAGGACATGAACTTTTTTTACTCAATCACGAATCCAAGGCTTCCCTGCTTTCGGTAGTGAGGAAGCAAAAAAAAAAACCACAGTCATGCAGCATGGCTATAAGAGCGAATTTTCGAAGTTTTCGGCATCTTCCGCCTAAAATTTTCTGAAAATTAATTTTCGGCCAATGTTTTCCCAACTTGATACCATAAAAAATTAAAACAGGAGTAGTTTTACGCAAAGTAAAATTTGGGGTGGAAGGGGGAGGAGGGGGAAATCAAAAATGTTTTGAATACCAGAAGAGTTTTGAATACGTAAAAAATTTTTTGTTTCATTTTTTGCCGAGTAACACCTCGGTTTGTAGATTTTCCAACGCTGAACACGATGGTGAAGTCAGAATTGCGATATCCCATTCCGTTATCAGATTAGAGCAGACGAACCAGAAAGAACATCTCAAGAAATAACCACGTTCCTTCATCTTCAAAGTGCTCCAGTTTGAGAACGGAATGAGATATCGCAATTCTGATTTCACCATCGTGTTCAGCGTACAAAAACCTTTAAAATGATGTGTCACTTGTCAGACTGTTTCATTTTGGGAATTTATGGGTAATTTCCCCCCTCCACTAAAACTCCCCAAAACTCCCCCTTAGAGTGACCCGATTCTGCCCATCTTCGAACTTAGCCTGTCGATTGCCAAGACAGATTTTTCGTGCAAATTTGAACTTTTTATCTCAATCCTTTCGAGAGTTATGTCTGGAATGACACATACATACATACATACACACATATATATATATACATATATATATATACATGTATGTATATACCTATATAATTTTTGGTGTCTTTCGGCAGTGAATTCAGGATGGTCTGAAACGGATTTTGGTATAAAAATCTTTCGGAAATTCGAGTTTTAAAAATTTTGGACCGAGAACAATAGCTTCCTTTTCTTCGAAAATTCGCTAAAACTTCGTGGGATTTCCAAGCCTCGGACCAGGGACCTAACGCAATGTCATGTAATACACGTCCTCAGCTGCTATGGGCGTTTTTCAGGTAGGGAGAACCTCCACGGCAGTTTTCGGCGGAGTGGGCTCTGGCCATGCTCTCCTCGGAGTTGGGTGGCAGGAGTGGGGTAGAGGGAGAACTGTGCGGGCGACAGGGAGGAGAGTTCCCCTGGACTGAACTGGACGTTTTGCAGCCTGGTTTACTCCCGTAAAAACATGTTCCATGTTAAAAAAAAACTATCACCAAGAAAAGGAAATATTTATATAAACTTGCGCGTGGTCGCTAATGGCTGGCGAGGGGACTCAAGACGCGAAGGACACAAGTTGGACGACCTCTTGTGACCTTCAGGAAGACCGCCACAAAGGATACGAGTTTCTCGCACCGATCAAGATTCCTTCTCCTGCCCCAAGACAGCGAGTGTTGGGTAACGATTGGGTGTCTCACGAAAAAATGATAAAATCCAGTCAAAAGCTATTTTGGAACATTCATGTACGTAAGTAACATGACCACATGAAATGAACAGCAGTTTAAAGGCTGGTACTGTTCACCAAAACACGCCTAAACAAACTTGGATGATGTGCGAACTTTGGTGTCTGTGGCCCACTCACCACAGCTACTTCCACTACCACAGGTGCTTAGATATTTATTTATCTCTGAAGTCTTAAAAGAAACAATGCCTGCGCATGCGTCTAATAGTGAGTCTTCGAGATTTACAAGCATAGTAGGGCGTTTCAATACACAAAACCAGTTTTGGGGTGTCCAGCAGATGTCCACCCCGTAAAGGTGCAAGCCAATGATATGCTAGGAAATTAGCCTACATGGCTCCCGTCTAGGACCATCTGATAATTCTAGTTTCGAGTTTCATTTTGACGCATATCAACGACCGTTTCTATACATCGGCACAAGCTGTATGTGAGTGTAGGTAGTAAAAACTGATAAAATAATGTATTTTGAACGTATTTACTAGTTTGAATACCTAGCTTCTGTTATCTATTCAAACAATCAAAATCCCTTAATAAGATCAAAACCAAACAAATTCGTAAGCTAAACTTGTCCCGAATTTTAGAATTTCTTCCGCGTTTCCCGGTACATCCACACGAAACCAGAACAAAAAATTCGCATTCTTCGATTATATTTAGCCGTTATAGCCGATATGACCCGAAAATGTAGCCTATTTTAATGGAGATTTCTTATTCAAAACTACTTCCGCCGCTACGGCATGATTCAGGATCGAAGATAAAAGAACGGGTGGCTGGTTATCGGATATTCCGAAGGATAGCCGTATCGATTTCTTCTCACGGAAACTCGTAGAAATTGTTCATCGTTGTGGGCGTAGGACATTCGCAGGTGCGTTTTGGAAAAAAAGAAACCCTGATGGGTTCTTTTTTCCACAAGAACTTGTGAAGGCCGGCCCTTTTCCCACGGAATGCTATACCTTAGACCTCAGCCTACCTGATTTTGACCTAGTTTCACGACCTTCCTTCCTCTAGACGAACCATATCCCAGAATTTCCTATGTATCATACAAATAGTGAATTGACAAAACAAAGTGAATTTTAATAAAACATCAAAGGAAACCTTTTTTTTAAGGTATAAGAATAACTCTTCAAATGAAAAAATAATACCTATTACGGAACAACCAACTCAATTTCATACAGCCATGCATGATTATAATGTGTTCTCTAGCAACGATATCTGGGCTGGATGTATACAGTTTCATTCACGATCATGTTGACAAAGCTTTTCGGTGCAAACGAACGGCTGGACGTAGGTACAATGCTCCAGGTGGCCTCAAAAAATGCTGAAGTTCGAGATCAATTTAAAATAATTTTCAATAATGAACTTTTGGAATCGAACATGAACCCCCCCCCCCCCCCTCTCCCAAACCAAAATTTGACGGTTTCTCTTTCAAGATACGTAGAATCCGAAAATTGAATTAAAAAATTTCGGTCAATCCGCCGTACTTCGCACTTTCCTTAGTTACCATGAACCAAAATTAATGAAATTTGGTTTGTAGGTTCCATTTGGGGTCTAGTTGGTCCGCGAAGCTTGGCGTCATTACAGATCAGTTACTCATACATATCTAGACGATCTTCAGTGAGTGAGAGTGATCTATACACCACCATAAGGTACGTCCACTGTAATGCATGCATTAATCTACGGGATGTTTAATTTCAACAAACGTTATGCTTCATGAATAACAACAAATAATCCATCCATCGATCCATCGTATATTTATAAAACGTCAATGCCCGGCTGGCTCCAGTACTCGAGTTAGGGCTCTCTAGGGGGAAACACGAAGGTAGGTATTGGCCACAGAAAACGGTGACCTACGCAGGTCATCTACAAAGGTAAATAATAACTACTGTGGAATAATTTTCAGCATTTTTGATTAGCTTCCAGCCCATCGGGATTGCTGAAAAATATATTTTCATTGGAACAGAAAAGTCACCTACAAAAATAATTTTCGGAATTAAATCGGCGTTAAGGCCAATTTCGAAAACTTTCAACTTCAAAAATATAATAAGGTCCAATGAGGACGTTTTGATTATTCTTTCCCCTTCAAGACTCTTGATTGAGACCTTGGCCCTCTGCACTGCTAAGGTACGGATAGGCAAATAAGTTATCAATATTATATCACTGAGCAGCACCACTGCACTCTTCAGTCAGACCTTTCATTTCCAATTCGATATCACAGATTTTATCCTTTAATTATGCACAATAGGATGAATATTCAACATCAGAAGCAGATTAAAAAGGAACAAAATACACAATGAACAGCGAAAATTCAACTACAAAAACAATGACAGGCGTGAGAATGGCAAATAGTTCTGAGTAGAAAAAAATCAGGAATTCCATGCAAGTTTTGACCAATACAAAACTCACATCACCATATTTGAAACGGAAATTTACACCGGTGAACTAACAATTGGCAGAACGTTAAAATCAACAATCCAAACCTTAGTGATGGTTTGCAATAAAATCAGAGGGACGAGTTGACATAAAAACCGGGGCTTTGCCAAAACCAATATCCGCTACATTTCAAAATGATTCGCGCGTAACAATTTGCTTGAAGGGTTAGCAATACCCGGATTCAATCAATTCGATTACCCACACGCCGGTAATTTGACGCCATGAGTTTTTTCTTCGTTATTAAATGAATATATATATATATATATATATATATATATATATATATATATATATATATATATATATATATATAGACTTGGTTTTTAAGAAAATTTCACAGATAGAAGAGAAAGAGTGATAGATTGATATTTCGAAGAAATCTTTGTCAAACGGTAGAAGGAAAAAATTTGTTTTGTGATGTTATATATATGTTTTGGGTTTTGTGATATATATATATATATTGGGTCGCCCGAACAACTAATAATTATTGTGATTTGAAGAAAAATATTTGAATTTTGAATTGCGAGATGCATCTCATCTTCGGACAAGAGGTGGTATAACAGCGTCGATCGAAGGCGATAAAACCGTCATTTCAATATTTCAAGCAGTAATTTTTAACGACACTAACCTACCAGTGGACGCCACTGATTCGGCGAAGAATGAGGAAGAAGTTAAAAAACGAACAAACTTAAATTGGGTTTAAATTGGGTTGGTAGTTGAGGAAACAAAAAAATTGATTTTATGTGTTTTTAAAATGGTTAAAGGTCGTCAAGACTGTTTATTCGCGGATGAAAAGCAGTTTTTTTAGCCGACAGGTAATTCTTCCGTGAAATTTGAATAAGGAAACGAAAGTTTCGCATATTCGCGGACAATTTTACAAGCAATGGAACTGAGACGATCGTTTTCTATTGATTTGACAATGAGGAAATCGATTGGCGATAGAATGCGAGTTGTTTGTGATTATGGCAGTCCCGAACTTCGGTGAGAGCCGCAATCAAGCATCGCCTATAATACGATTTAATTTTCTTAAAAATAGACCTTTTGCACGCGGTTTTGTCTGATTGAACTACTGACAAGCTGTATAATTGCAGTGAGCAGTACACGCAACAGTGAACAGTGCAAGATTTCACGTCTGAATCTTGCACAGAGAAATCAGCAGACCTTCACCAGACCTTCAATGAAAAAGATAATTTTTGCAAGTTATCAATGTTTTATACCATTTTATTTGGCATTTTTATAGCATTTGTTGGAGTTTCAGAGCACAGCAAGATAACTTGATTGGATAGAAAAAGTCCTTTTATGTTAAAGAAAAATAAGTAGCTAGAAATAGGTTTCATTTATTCGTTTTTATTACTTTATTTTAGATAGTAAACAGGTATCCATTTCCTTACGGGATTTTTTTGCAGTATTTTTAGTTCAACCAACGCGATTGTGAGATATTATTTTCAATAATGAATCTTTAGAATCGAGCATGGAACATTTTTTTTTAAATCCCCCCCCCTCCCTTCACCTCGCGAAATTTGATGGTTTCCCTTTCAAGGTACGCAGAATCGAAATAAATCTACCGCACATATAAGAAACTGTAATTCACTGTTTTCCTGGGGGGTGCTCGAGGATAGGCACTGACCACAGAAAACAGTGACTTGAAACAGTGAAACTTTTGTCCCAATCAATCTCAATCGTCACTGAATTCGATTGGACCTAGAATACGTTTACAGTGGGAATTATTTTGTTGGAGGGTTTAAGGGGCAGAATAAGTCTTGAATGAGGCAGGTGGGGAAGGTGGAAGCCAACAAAGCTGGAAATGGAACGAACGATAAGGAAAAAAAAAATTAATGAGAATTGCGTAGGCGGTGAGGTATAACCGGAACGCAGCTTCGTGTCGAGAGCCCTGCCTAGCAAAAACGGGCGTAAGGAGAGAACGGCAAAAAAAAGAAGAAAAAACTCCGATGAAACAGCGAAGAAAGAGAAATTGAGGAAGAAAGCGAAATTTCATTCTACGGGTGAAGGAATGAGGACGGGCTTCTTCCGTCCAAGGAGGATCGGCGTGGAAAGCGACAACGGCGACCTCGCATACATACTAATCAAGACTCTGCCATTAGTAGAGCATACGTGATATAAAAAATCGGTGGGATGTTATCACGTAGGTATCCACAAAGAACAACACTTTTGATACTGATTTTATAATTATCTACCTCTACGCATTTGAAAAAGTTAAGGGAAAAGTTGATTTATGGATGAAGAAAAACACGATGAAAAACGTCTACCAATTCGAGTAGGCAGTACAGCTTCCTCACTTCAACACATGAACGTATAAGAATAGTTGGGTAGGTTCATTTTGATATGGAACGATCTGCGATCAAACCCACGTGAACCCTCAACATTTCAGCTCTATACGACAATTTTTCTCGTAGTAGGATGCGCAGACGAAAGTTACCGTAGGATTTCAATGAAATTCATACGGAACTATCAAAGAATTATTCGTGATCGACCCTCCAAATCTGAACTCATTTCAACGATATTTAGAGTAGTTATGGGTGTTTCAAGTATTTCAAGTTCGCGCATGCGCAGAAGATAGTTACAGTACGATTTCAATGAAATTCTTACGGAACTATCAAAGAATTATTCCTGATCGATCCTTCGGGTTTCAACTAATTTCAACTATATTTAGGGTAGGTGTGGGTACAACGTCACCAATCAAAACCCAAATCTGTACAACGTCAAAGGCAACAGCAGGGCCCGTTTCCCCGGCCCTTTTTTGAAATCTCGAAGTCTGAAAATCTCTCAGCATAATGGAGGGGGCGTATCATGATAATTGCTTACTGTATTACTAAAGAAAAGATTGAATGTATTGCACGGTGAAGAAGGCGTGTAAAGCAATGATGGCGACCTCACGTACGCTCTAATCAAGAAGGCTATCAATACACCATTAATTTACAACAGCAATCGATTTGATTATTATGATCGATAAACCTATGGTAAATTGCAAAAGGCGTGCTGAGGGCAACGGCTGCTTCGGATACACACTAATCAAGACTCCTCTGCCTGCTCCCAATCAATACATAATTTAAAGCGTCGATCGGACAGTTTATGCTTCAAATGATGTGTGTACTGACGCCTCGCATATACATAGGTACAGAATCTCTCGCATCGCACATCGCTACAAAATGTAAGTAAATCGTATTCATCATCAGTGAATGGAATTGATGCAGGGACTTAGTAGAAACCACCCGCCTCGGTTTCCAGGCATAAATTATAATAGAACACTGTTATGCGACGCATAAAATCCAAACTGTTATATCTACTTCTGTACCTATTTAACCGGTCATTCAATGATTTTAGAGTCTGCAAATTCCCAGGCAACCAAACTAAAATACGTACTCTAGCTCTAATGAAGTATCTAATATTTGTATAGTCCAAAATTTAGACTTTGGAAAAACCTTAAATCCTGCTATTGCGACACTATGCAGAATATTACTTCAAAGTATGTTGTTATCGTTTCCCATCTGTTCATTAACATCAAACACTCTGATTATTCATTCGATCTTATGGATTTATAATATAAAATTATTATCCCCGTATTAATCATTGAGTATCTACGGACGCGGGAGCCCAGCCAAGAAAACAGAAAAACTCAAGTACGAACTAAATCACTCGCGAATACATCTTGGGAACCCATTTCAAAGAAAAACGGAGTTATTGAAAAAATGGTCTATTTCCACTAATACACGAAAAAACGCGAAAAACACTGTTATACCGGTTGAGAGTTATTGTTTGTTACTGACGATGGTTTGATCACCGAAACCGGTATAACAGTGTTTTTCGCGTTTTTACGTGTATTAGTGGAAATATAATATTTTTTCAGTAACTCCGTTTTTCTTTGAACTCAGAGTACTTTAGACAAAATAAGTCAGTAAAGATTGATTATAAAGTAATTTTTTTTTAAACTCTATTCGGAAGTTGATTTTATATTATAATGAATGTCCTTTTCTCGTTGAATGGAATCAAATCTACAAGGAATGGAATTTTCCTGGAGCGATTATGCGAAAACTAATCACACTTGAAACTTAGGAATTGATTCCAGCAATTACAGTCGACATCGCACCACAGTTAGAGGTTGTTCTACGATTCACACAAAAGGTTCAAAACCTCGATCTCATTTGTGTTGAAAACTGTAAGATAGGCCATTCTCACTATTTTGCAAACTGACAGGTAAGTACCTCCTAGTTCTATTATCCATAGCTTGTCTGATGTGATATGCTAAGACGTTTCACTTTACTAAGAACTCTTCATTTTTATTTACGTGTACATTCTATTTCATTTCTCCTATATTTAAATATATAATACATTTGGCCAATTGGCATATTATTCTTTTCATATTATCCTCTATATTGGATTTTGGAATAAATGAATAAAATTGCAGGATTTTCAAAGTAACATACTTTGAATAAAATTGCAGGATTTTACCCAGAGTAACATACTTAAGAAATCGGGCTGCATCTGATGTAATGGGATAACATAACCGATAAGCACATGTTACATGCACCACGTTCTCAATTATGAGTGGAAATAAGTAGCTCTCAATTTCAAACGATACCATTTTAATTTATTACGAGCGCTGCGTAGGGATATCGGGCAATTGCGATGCCTACTGATGATATGCTGGGAAAAAGCGGTGCTTAACCCTGGTTCTAGAACGGTCCCCAGGGTAACGAGGTCAACTGGGGCGGTGACCAAAAAAAAGGGGTCAAACCCGCAGTTCAATCGGCATTTGGGCGTTTTCGACGGATCACGTCCATCAACGCTATTTTTCACACAAGCTCCGACTCCTCATAAATCTTTTACACGTTGAGCAATAGCAAGTGGACACCAACAACCGTATTATGCACGGCCACAACACACCACGAGCCAAATATGTATTTATGTATGTCATTTTTGAAACAACTGGCTATTGAAGTTGTTCATTAATTTACTCGTGTTTAACATTCTAGGTCGATCCACAAATCCAGTACCTATGATGATTTAAATGTATCTATAAAATTCGCCACATAATGCCACATCCGAAAGTATGACAGGTAGTTCAGAAAAACACGAGTCGAAAATAATTCATTACAACCTACCCATCATATTATTCCTAAATTATTATATTTGACTAACCGTCAAACTTATCCAGCAATATAAAGAGTTAAAATCTGCAACCATTAAAATAGGCTCATAATTGACAAATATTAGCAGTTTTCCGATTAATAGAATTAATGTACGAGGTTTTTTGTATGTGTATTTTAAAAGACATTATTGTATTCTTCAATATAATATTTTGGGTCAATAAATCTGGGGTGCATTTTCGTGTCATCAATTTCATCAATTATTTTGATTTTGGACCATCAAGTTTCATCCGTGATGGAATTTCGTTCATGCAGATCGGATTTGGTGAGTCGAATTTGATCTAAAAAATGGGAGCGAAATGTTGTTATAGCGGGTTGGGGCGGCACCGGCTTGTGCTGCAGGTGGTTGGTTCAAACCAATGCGATGAGCAGCAGAATGGGTTTGAATGCAGCACAAACATAAAAAACGACACTACGAAATATGACAACGTGAACAATATCAATCAACAGGAGGTTGATAAAAACTGAAGATGCAAACTAAATTGGGTGGCATTCAACAGAATTTGAGATTTTTATGGTTTTTGAAATGGATTTGAAGGAACTTGCGAATGATGGAAAACGCCTGCCTTATGAAAAGCCGGTTGCTATGTATGAATTCTACGTTGTGTTATGTCATACTAATACTGGCTGTGTGTTGATGGAATTGTGTGGTATGAAGCTGGCAGGTCATACCATAAAGTTTCATACGGTATTTCTGTGCTGAGTATGTTGTGGCAAATATACATATAATAGGTAAGCGTACTGATGGCGGTGTGAAATGTATGTCTGTAAGGCACGAAGCCGGTAGGTATTTAATTTTTTAAATTTTTAGCTGGAGTGTTGGTGTGTTTTGTCGAATTGATGAATGCGTATAGGCGGGTTCTGCATTGATGGACTTGTATGTTTGTATGGCATGAAGTCGGTAGGCATTCAATTCCAGTTATTTTCACGACACCGTAACGTTTCACAAGGGATTTCTTTGTGTCAGCTGACATATGATGCGAATTGTACGGTAGGTGTGTTCGTAGGGAACGAAGCCGGAAAATTGTGAATTCCGGGTAGTTTTTTCAAGACTTACGGTAACGTTTCATGAGGGACTTCTTGTAGGCCTTGCAGTCGCCCTGAGGGCCCCCTTGGGCGTCGGAATCGTCCGAGTCCGAGGTACAGTACTCGTACTTGAGCCGCGAAGTCGCACTCAGGTCCAAAGGCGCGCACTCCACCTCCATCGTCATCGTACGAAATTTTGAAAGTACAAAAAAAAAGAAAAGAAAAAGAAAACACAAGTCACTGGAAATCACTATCAACCACTTGACAAACTGCGGTTTGTTTTTTTACGAAGATTCATCATCCATTTTTTTTTGTGGAATCCGAAGTCCGGTAATCGTACAAAACAAATCACACCCGGAAATGTGTCATTGGAGAGGTTCGAGGGGGCCGCCAGAAGTGCGGGTGGCTCTAAATATCTCACGTTCGCACAAATTAATACCCGTTTTCGAAGAGAGAAGAAAATGACTTTTTTGGAAAACGAAAAATTAATTCGAAATTTACTACGAAATGTTCGTAGCGGTAGAGGGGGAAGATGCGCGATACGACGGCGAGCAATTAGAACATCCACTGGCGGGCTCCACAAGCCAACTGACTTACACTGGTTGCCCCACTGACTCACTCGCGCTCCTCGGCCCCGTTCGGCTCGTTCCGCCGCCGCTCGGGTTCTCTCGTTGAAGGAACAAACTGCTCTTCACAAGTTTTTTCTTCCTTTTTTCCCTTTTTCCCCTTTTTTCTCTTCTTGATTCCGTCTACGTCCCGCACGCTCCTCCGTCCTACCTCACTGTTTCCAAGAGATCGCCCTACGGAGAGGGAGAGCCCGGGAGCCTTGTTGAGGGACGCGGAGGTTGTTGCTTAAAGTCGGCCCCGTTTCGAAAAACCCGCCCCCAATCTCCTTGTTCCTACTTTTAGACGCGGCAGAAAACACCTAGCGACGAGATACAATATTTCTCCAAGGGGCAATGAAAAAACGTCTGCCAATTCGAGCAGGCAGTACAGCTTCCTCACTTGAATCACATGAACGTATAGAATAGTTGGGTAGGTTCGTTTTGATATGGGACGATCTGTGATCAAACCCACGTGTAACCTCAAAATTTCAGCTCTCTACGACTAAATTTAAAAAAAATCACTTCTCACATATTTGTAATTGGATTTATCCGTAATAACGCATTATTATTATTATTTTTCATTTGTCAACACTGTTAGCGCACGCACAGACGAAAGTTACGGTACGACTCCAATGGAATTCATGTGGAACTATTAAAGTATTATTCCTGATCGATCCTCCAAATCTGAACTCATTTCAACGATATTTAAGGTAGTTATGGGCGTTTCAAGTATTTTACGTTTGCGCATGCACAGACAAAACGATTTCCATGATTTTAAAAGTGGACCACCTGCGATTCAACCCGCGTGCACCCTCAAGATTTCAGCTCTGTACGACTATTTTTCGCCCAGTAAGCTGCGTCCACACTATGCGGAATGAGGCTGGGCACCCTCGTCGGATCCGAAAAGGTGACCAAGTGTGGACGCGTACGGAACGTGCGGAAGGCGACCCAATGAGGGCGATCGCAACCCGACTCGAGTCGGTCCGGATCAAAGGAAGGCGATCCGCTTGGAATCAAAGATCGCAATGTGGTCGTGCCGATCGCCACAGTCGGGTTTTTTTTCGCGATTTGCGGCCCAATAATGCTCAAAAAACTTTCAAAGTCAGAACATTTCATCCTGAAAAAGTTTGCGAAGCCTACGTCTTTCCTATAATCGTAGTTGAGAGCATCTACCTCATCAAGTAGCAAATCTTTCATAAAAATGTGCTGGCGCTGTATTTTTTCCTACCATGCCGAATACTGGGGCGAACCCAAAATCTTCGAGGGCGGACGTGGCGATTTTCACCAGCAGCAGCTCCAAGCACGATTGCAGCCGCAGCTGCTAAAATTGTCTCTTCCTCGTCACTCATTATTCACAGATCAACAATGAAATTCAATAAAGAAATTAAATTCGCTACAGTGAAATTCTACGGACCCAGGAAAACAGAACTAGAAGGAGACTGGAGGCGGACTGAGGGCGATCGCCCCGTCCACACTACTCTTGTGTGTGGACGGCAAGCTGACCCGACCGTTCCTATTCACCTTTTCGGATCCGACGAGGGTGCCCACCCTCAATCCACATAGTGTGGACGACGCATTAGAAGCGTTACAAAGAAATGGTCAACATTTCATGTTTGCAGACGAGTGACATTACGATTCCCATAAAATTCATTTGGAAGTATCAAACTATTAATCCTGATCGACCAAAAAACTTTTGAGTTTGAACTCATTTCAACGATATTTAGGATAGCGATGGGCGTTCCAAGTAATTCACGTTTGCGCACGCGCAGACGAAAGTTACCGTACTTTTTCAATGATTATGGTATGGGACCATCCGTGACCTAACCCAAACATACCCTCCGAATTTCAGCCCTTTTCGACCATTATTTCGGGTAGTTATGGGCGTTACAAGGAATTACCACAGACAGACAGACAGACACGGAACCAAAAATGTTCCCTGATGTCTGAAACGCAAAATGGAAGTGAACATTTTCATTTTGGAGGACATCCTTTTTTGGTTTATTATTTTCAATAATGAACCATTGGAATCGAGCATGAAAAAAAAATTCTTACCCCCCCTCAAAATTTGATGGTTTACGTTTCAAGGTATGTACAATCCAAAACTGCAATAAAAATATTTCTGTCTGTCCGCCGTACGCCGTACGCCGTACGGGCCACTTTTCTTAGTTACCATGAAAGAAAATTGATGAAATTCGGGTTATAGGTTCCGTTCGCTGTCTAGTTGGTCCTCGAAGCTCGACGTTACTGTGAGTCATCTCTAAGGGGTTCAAAATAGGGGTTGAAATTTTCAAAACGCCTATACCATTTTTTTACGTGAATATTTTTACGGTTTTAAATAGTTCTTGAACTTGCGAGTTCTTTAAGACCATCCGGAGCGTCGTACGTCCAGCCGTTCGTTCACAGTAAGGCCCCGAAGTTTGCACCGACAGGCATTTTCGACTCCAGTGTGAATGAAATTGTATACAATTCAAACCAAATCTCGTAACTAGAGACGCGCCCACAATAGGAAATTTGGCGGAGATGAAATCATTGCTAGGGATCACCTGATTATATTGGCGGAGTATGAAGTCGAGTTGGTTGTTCTGTGATATTATTTCATTTGAAAAACGCTGCAAATCCCTGCACAACGGTTTATTATTTTGTATAGAATACCCTTCTGTTACAGATCACAGCTCTATGTATAGATAACCCGTCTATATAATATTATGATATGAACTATTCTATACATATTATGTAGATCGCAGACCCTCCGTAGGTTAGTACCTAACCCCGTACTCGTTACTAGGTACCTACCTAAATCACGAGTTAAATGTTGCTAAAATAATTCTGCCGATGACAAACAGTACCTAACAAAAAGAAACACACATAATGAAGTTCTGAAAAGAAATTGTTGATGAGGAGTGAAAAAAGTTGCGAAAGTACCTACCAACAAACCCCAGCCCCTTCTACGTAGATGGTATAATGAACCGTTGTGTAATAATTTACCGTTGAGTAATGATTTACCGTAGTAATAATTTACCCATCAATAATACTTCGCAACTTTTTTCACTCCTCATCAACAATTTCTTTTCAGAACTTCATTATGTGTGTTTCTTTTTGTTAGGTACTGTTTGTCATCGGCAGAATTATTTTAGCAACATTTAACTCGTGATTTAGGTAGGTACCTAGTAACGAGTACGGGGTTAGGTACTAGCCTAAGGAGGGTCTGCGATCTACATAATATGTATAGAATAGTACATATCACATTATATAGACGGGTTATCTATACATAGAGCTGTGATCTGTAACGGAAGGGTATTCTATACAAAATAATAAACCGTTGTGCAGGGATTTGCAGCGTTTTTTACTCGATCACGAATCCAAAGCTTCCGAGGAATCACGAATCGGTACTGAGGAAGCAATAGGATGTAACAACAGGTATTTTCATACAGCTCAGAATCAATAGGTAGGAATATAATATTATCTTCTGTCTCATTTTTCATTTGAATGATTAGGTATCAAGTGTATTAATTTGTATAATTTCGAGAAAAAAAAATTAAAAAACCAAATGAACTAAAAAACGAGGCAAATTATTACATAACGGTTTATTCTTTTCCAGTAGGTGTATTTAGGTATCCGTTCTGCGTAGATCACTGTTTTCAGTGGTCAATTACCCTCGCGATTCATCCAAGAAATAAATAAATCAAAACAGGCCGGGCCAACAATTTAGCCAATGATCATGTGGCCAATTATGGGTGTTATTAGGTAGCCAATTTAAAAAATAGCCAATACTTCATCGTTCTTCAAATCAAATAACTTCGGTTGATTATAATCAGCTGTTCCGTAGCAATATCTGAGCTGCATAATATTGTATTCCGTGTTTCCGACATTCACACTCATGATGGCGGAGCTTTTCGGTAAAAACGAACGGCTTCAAAAAATTCTCAACTTCGTTTTCGAGCTACGGCGTTCATTTCAACCCTTGTTTTTCACGCCAGAGATGGCTCAGTGAGGCCGAGCTTCGAGGAGCAATAGACCCCAAATGGGAACTACAAGCAAAAACGTCATTAATTTCAGTTTATGGTACCTAACTACAGAGTCTGCCGCATACGGTGTACGGCGGACGGACAGGAATTTTTTATTCCATTTTCCATTCCCTAAATATTAATGAACCAAAACTCAATTGTCTCGAATTTGGTCCCTAAACACAAAGCACCTAACTACGGAATGTGATCAATATTCGAGATCTTTTATAGCGAGATAACTTTATGAGCCAACAATTTTTTCACTTTTTGAGTTTATCACACATAAAAAAACAGATTTTTTTTTAAATCTGTACCCTCATCTTACAGGTTCTCCGGCTGGGCTACTATAAGGAGACGACGACATGATCCGCGTGGCCCCAACTAAGCTCAGGAACGTAACGAAATAACGTAATTAGGTACCACTATAGTGGGTACTTCAAAATACAAAACACACAAAGCAATAAAACAAAAGGAAAATTACTTGGATTCTGGAGATTCGTAGGATTTTTTCCAAAAAATTTCATACTTTTACCAACGAAATTCCTAGGTGCAACTTACATAAATAGTGATTAGGCAGGTAAGTAGAGAAAGTATCCATTTCCCTCTTATATTCTTCGGGAATGAATAAGTGTGGTTTTTGCTACTTCCTCTAGCTACCTTTTTGTTACCCCATTATTTTAAAACAGAACTTTTTATCCAACAAACAAAAGTATATAAATGGTTTGCAAAGTTCGAAATCAGAGTACAACAAAACAATTTGACTGAGTACTAGGAATAACTAGACGATTTTCAGACTTGGACTTGTTTGGGGGTACAAAATTCGTCAACCTGCTTCAGCTATATCACAGTAATTACAGCGTATCAAAATAACCCTCATTTAACTCATCGGTTAACTTTTTTTTTTCAAATAAATAATTCATTCCAAGTTCTACTCAATAAAAATAGCTTCACTTCATCGTACACCGACACAATTAACAGAGGGGACGAGAATAGCAGGTACCAACGTTTCGATTACTGTTGTTAGATGATCCTTTATTGCAATCGGATATTTTTCTGTTATCGTTGGCGCACATTACCTCCGATGAGATATTCCGATGGCTGATCTGTTCCTAGCCGGACGTGAACACTCGTTACCCTCCCCAAGTTCGACCACCCCGATCGTATTTATATTTTGTTTTCCTCTATTTCCGCGAGAAAATTTTTCTCGAAAGCTATTTATCAACTTGAGGAGGGCAACGACACCACCAACGAATTATTGTAAACATCTAATGAGCGAAGGTTTCAATCAAACGAATCATCGGATACAGCTCGCTACCGCTACTCGGACCAATTATTTCAGCCCTTTTCTATATTTTCGAGCTCGTACGAATTTTTGTTCATCTTCAGCTCCATTCGCACAGCGGTCACTCAACTTTGCACCCTGTGAACTAATTCGAAGTAAACATGAGTTGTCGGGCTATTGTTTTTTCACAACAAAGAGCTAGAAGTCAGTCTGAGGTAAACTGTTTTATTTTGTTTCCTCCAACCAGACAAACAAAGTGAACAATCCAAACATTTTTAGCGCTGCTGCACACTTTTTTTCGAGAAACCCATAAACAATGGTGTGCTTATAAACAAATTACAGAGGTCAGTCAATGATCTGACTCCCCATTGAATATTATAATAGGTAGGTTGGTTCAATGTTCAGACCTGATTCAATGTTCTCTAAATGTAGGATAGGAGGATTTAAATTGTAGTTAAAGTTTATATAGTCATAAGTTATCCTCTCTAGGATAATGCTAACTACAACTGTCATGAACCTCCGTGTGAATTCCAACCTCTGTATTGACTAGCTGCTCTGTTTCTGACCCACGCGACAGTTACCTATGCAAACGATGAATCTCATTCAATGAATTCCATCCGCATATTAGGTCAAAATTTAATAAAAATAATTTGTTTTGTTTCAAGGTATGCAGAATCCGAAAATTCAATAAAATACCTGTATAGATGCCCCTTCTGCGTAGATCATAGTGTTCTGTGGTCAACACCAACCCACGTGCTCCGTCCAGGAAAGCCCTAAATCGAGTAAGTACTGAAGCCGGCCCCCCGGGAATAAAATTTCATACAACGCGCGGGATTCAATTATTAAATCATTAATTATTTGTAGTCATGAAGCGTAAGGTAAATAATAAACCGCTGTGTAATAATTTACCCAATAATACTTCAACGTTTGTTCAAGTTGCAAACGGAACAATATCACGGAACAACCAACTCGATCTCATACAGTCATGCGTGATTATAATCAGGTGCTCCCTAGCGCTGATATCTGGGCTGAATGTGTACAATTTGATTCGCCCTCCTGTTAACGAAGCCTTCGGTGCAAACTTCGGGGCCTTACTGTAACGAACGGCTGGACGTACAAAGCTCCGGGTGGTCTCAAAAACTTCCCAAGTTCAAGAACTATTTAAAAACGTTAAAAAAAAAATCGAGATAACGGAGTCCTGGAAATTTCAGCTCCTATTTTTCATCCCTTAGTGATGACTGACATTAACGCCGAGCTTCGCGGACCAACTAGACCCCAAATGGGACCTTCGTACAAACCTACGAGGTTAAATGATGGTGTTAATTTACGTAATCTGTGAATAGTAATTCACTGTACCACGGAAAATGTGATATGACGTGCCAATGTAGCCCTAGTGACTAATTCAGTGGTTTTCACTGCGCATCGTTCGAAAGTGTTTTTCCCAGAACATACGTAGCTATTCCTATTCACCTAATTTAGGTCAAAAGTGAAAATACAGGGCTCGATTAGTCCCGGTGGTTGTTCACGAAAAGGGACAACTCCGTTTTGAACTCCAAAAAAAGGAGACCTTTGAAGGAAAGTAAAGGTTTCAACTTTGAAATGTTTGTAAATAGTTCGGTCAGTGGGGAGTGATCATGTGACGTGTGGGTCACAACAAATCATGAAGTAGAATAGCAGAGTTGTACAGTGTGCACTTGAGACTGGTGATGACCGTCACTTTTACTGCTGGGCCTATTACAGAACTCAAAGACTTAAACGAAAGGAGAGTCATAAATTACGCAGGAAAGTAGGTGGCCCACATTTTCACTCTTATTCCGTTCCGAAAAACGGACCGCGCGGGGTGTAACAGGTTCCGTTTTCTTTTATACTAGACCCGCCAGGGAAGGGCATAACTTTCACATACTTGTTTAAAAGTGAACACGGAGGGAGAATAAAAGTAGAACTGCAAGGGAAAGGGTTTGGTAGGTAGTTCAATAGTTCATATTACATGTAACAGAAAAGGACGAAAAACTGGAGGAAAACCTTTTGTGTGGAAACGACCTTAGGGTTGAGTTGTATAACTGCTTTATGTACTTTTACAGTTAAGGGTTAGTTAACGGGGTAAATAGAATCGCTACATTCCGGAACCCTTCTATTTCACGACCTGGGAGGAATCCCGTTATTGGGTGCGTAACCGTTTTCAACTCAGTTCCGTAGGGAGATGGTATTTCTTACCTTACCTTGGTTATATGTACCTATAATTCCTAATAGGTAGTTTTGAGCGGCAATGACTCACAACTTACTGATGAATGAAACAATGGTATGACAACATACTCAAGATTCACCCATAACATAATTCGTTCCCCTGCTGCAATTCTTCTTTCATAACAAGTATAACAAATGATTTCCACATGACTCAATTTCAATATCAAACTAACACCCAATAGTTATACAATATCTTAATCGCATCTTCAAGTTCACTTATAACTTTCCAGATTTATAGATAGAAAAAAACTGTAATAATTATTACCAACTTTCCATGAAAGTTTCGGTCCTACTTCGGTACAATTTTCAAGAATTACAACAGAGGACCTGAACAGTAAAAATTTACTTTTATACCAACACGAAACTACTAAAAACTGTGAAAAAAAAAGACTGTGAAAGGTAGGCGGGTAGCAAGAGTTTGCAGACAGACACGGAAACGTTATAAGAAAGATCGGAAATTTAAATGTTGATGGGCCTTGGTAAGTTTACACTATAGAAATTAGGTTTACCAACAAAATTATACATGCGATATCATGCATGCTAATATGAATTCACCTAATAAGCAGAAAACCCAACATAACAACGCTCTTCGTGAAGGGAACGAGGTATCCTGTACACTACTTGCAATGAAGCGTCTTCCATTGTTCATGATAGTGCACCCAGTTACTAATCATTTTGGACCATCTTTTGATGAAATTCACATTCGAGTTCAGAAGACAGTTCCTCCAGGGGACTCCGTTTTCATGTCCTGTCTCTTGGAGTCATAGCCCATTGGCTCATCGCAGTATCCGCGTCGGTTGATGCGTTGAACGATCGGCCTTTTTCGCCAAATGGGGCAGGTCGTCGAAAATAGTGAAATGCACCAATCCTGCGCAACTTCCGTCACGTGGCATCATCGGCGGCGTACGGAATATCGGTCGCGGACGTCGCTTTCCCGATCTCACGTTCCGGACGGAGCTTTCATTGTAAAACGCCTTTTTACGAGGATGTTCCTGGAGGAAGACTTCTTCCTTCCACCTGATGACCCAGATCCTTTCTGGAATGACTCTCTCCTTCTGGGATACGCCTCGTCCAGCTCAGGACTTCCCCACCCCGGCCGTCTCTTTTCAGGGAAAGTTCGTCGCTCTTTCTTTCTACCGTCTTGTCTTCCTTTCGTGGCGGATTCTTGTTTTCTTCTGATTCTCCTTCTTCTGGTTATCATGGCGGCACAAACCGCATCTTCCCGGGTTTTCGCTTTTTCACAACCGGGCGCTGGATTCCCCTTGACCGTGACCTCTTTACTCCGCCCAGTCACAACAGTCATCATGTCTGCCTCCTACAATGAGCCCTATCGCTAGGATTCAGTTCCCACATTGCTAGCTGTTTTCCATACCATACGCCATACCATTTCCATGCTGTTATACGCTATGCTATAAAGATCAGGAATGTTCTAAATGGCAAATTCAAGACTGATCTAAATAATACCATTGCTCCACGTGAAACTCTGTTGCCAGCAGCACACCTCAAACTCTTTGCCAGCAGCACACCTATCTATCAAACCTGCTCGATATTTGTAACAAATCCATGACATTGTTTTTCGACAGTCCTCCTCACTTCGTTTTTCTCTGAAAAGGAGTTTTCAGGACGATCAAAATTAGCAACACCCGTTGATCATTTAAGTAAACATTGATTGATTGATTGATTGAGTGATCGAGAAAAGATTGATTTTTCGACTGAGTTTCAGCAGAAAATACGGGTTAGGTGACTTTTTGTTTTCCCCATATTTTTACTACAGTTTTAATCCTCTTTTGATATGACATTGGTTTTCAATAATGAACCGTTGAAATCGAGCATCAAAAAACAATTCTGCACCCCCCCCCCCCCCCCCCCAATGAATTTGATGGTTTGAGTTCTATCATCCGGACCTATCATTGCTAGGGAACAGCTGATTGTAATCACGCATGGCTTTATGAAATCAAGTTTGTTGTTACGTGATATCATTTTGGTTTATTATTTTCAATAATGCACCATTGGAATCGAGCAAGAAAAAAAAATTCTTCCCCCCCCCCCCCCCCCCCCCCCCTCAAAATTTGATGGTTTACGTTTCAAGGTATGTAGAATCCAAAACTGCAATAAAAATATTTCTGTCGTCCGCTGTACTCCGTACGGGCCACTTTTCTTAGTTACCATGAAACAAAATTGATGAAATTCTGGTTATAGCTTCCGTTCGGGGTCTAGTTGGTCCTCGAAGCTCGAAGTTACTGTCAGTCATCTCTAGTTGAAATTTTCAGAACGCCGTATCTCAAAAACATTCGATTGAAGGGTTTGGTTTTTTTTATGATATTAAATTTGTCTTGAGCTAAACAATTTTTTGAGACCACCCGGAGCACTGTACGTCCAGCCGTTCGTGTGCACCAAAAAGCTTCGTCAACACGATCGTGAATCAAACAGTATAAATCCGGCCAGGATTTCATCACTAACGAGCACCTGATTATAATCAAGGATGGCTGTATGAAGTCGAGTTGTTTGTTCTACGATATTATTTCATTTGACAGGTGATGGACTATTGGATTTTGTTGGTAGGTACTTCTGAAACCTGAACAAACCTTGAAGTATTATTGATGGATAAATTATTACACAATGACAAATTATTACAACACGGCAAATTATTCCTCAACGGTAAATCATTACACAACGGTAAATTATTACACCACGGTAAATTATTACACAACGGTAAATTATTACACAACGGCTCATCTACCAAGAAGGGGCTGGATTTTGTTGGTAGGTACTTTCGCAACTTGAACAACCGTTGAAGTATTATTGACGGGTAAATTATTACACACTGGCAAATTATTACACAACGGTAAATTATTACACAACGGCTCATCTACCCAGAACGGGCTGGATTTTGTTCATAGGTACTTTTGCAACCTGAACAAACGTTGAAGTATTATTGATGGATAAATTATTACACAATGGCAAATTACTACCTACAACACGGCAAATTATTACACAACGGTAAATTATCACACAACGGTAAATTATCACACAACGGTAAATTATTACACCACGGTAAATTATTACACAACGGTAAATTATTACACAACGGCTCATCTACCAAGAAGGGGCTGGATTTGGTTGATAGGTACTTTCGCAACTTAACAACCGTTGAAGTATTATTGATGGGCAAATTATTACACAACGGTTCATTATTCTATCTCCGTAGAAGGGGAACCTATACAGGTAAATTATTACACAACGGTTTAGATAGGTACCTAGTAACGAGTACGGGGTTAGGTACTAACCTACGGAGGGTCCGCGATCTACATAATATGTGTAGAATAGTACATAATGTTATATAGAAGGCTTATGTATAAGGAGACCTGTGATCTGTAACAGGAGGGTATTCTGTACAAAATAATAAACCGTTGTGCAGCGATTTGCAGCGCGATTTGCAGCGTTTTTATTTGAAGAAAGATAAGATGGGTTTTTGGATTTTGTTTATAGGTACCTACCTACTTTTCCAACTATTTATTGGTAGGTTAAAATTTGTTGTTCACGGCCAAACGAATCAATCGAAAATGGTGAACATTTAGGAATATGTCGAAGAGCCTACTCAGGCGCAGCGAATATCAGCATTTCTAAATTACCGGATGAGGGGTCATAATGGCGCGGAAATGGGACGGGTGGGGGATAAGAAAAATTGTAAGCAATTCTAGGGGACAATCCAAGATCACCTAAGTGAGCCCAGAAGCTAATTTCTTTCCTGTTTGACCTACGAGACTGAAATTCGAAATGGAGCAATTTCTTTATTGCTATCAAATACAAAAGTAACAATAAACAAATACATACATCGAACTAAAAAAAAAATTCCCCTATGTGGGCTAAGCTCCGCGTTAAGCAGAAGAGTTCCATTATAATGCTTCAACAGAAATAAAAGTCAACATAAAAGAAAACTCTACTTAGCAATAAAAATAAAACCACTCTTTGATTTAAAAAAAAATGAATATGATGTTACCATTCAAGTATTCCCTCGGCATTTGTCAATGTACCTAACTAATCTTAGATCTTATCAATGTAGATTTACATAGCGGCATTTCAGTAGCCTATTTACACATTATAGACCTAAAAAGTCTAATCGCTTGACCGATTTTAATGAGGGGTGTCGTCTCAACGTGATCAGCGAGTTCCTGAGACGGACATAGGTAGGCTACGGTAAAATCGTCGAAACGGGACTTTCCTTCGCGACCTGATAGTTTGGTCTCAACGAATCACCGGGTAACTATTGTTGGGTGGGTGGCGTAGTTATTGAAATATTATCGGTTGATGAATTATCAAAAAATACTCGAAAAATGGAAAAACGAAAATCGAATGTAGCTATCCTCTGCCCGAGCTCGACAGGCGAAGGACAGAATTTTTCTAATTTAGAAAAGTACTGGTTAGAAAAACAAGAAGAAGCGAGCTTCAAGCATCAGTATGATTCGTCGGTTATGAATACTATCACCTGGGCGTAGTCGGTATAAAACCTAGTAAAAATATAAAAATTAATAAAAACAATAAGACAGGACCCAGTAAAGACAACAGTACGGAGCCGATAGTACCGAAACTGGGCCACTACTGATTATCGAGACCTAGTTTGGTTCTGAACTATCTCGGGATCATTAGTGGACACTGCCAGTAGTTGTGGTGTCCCACTTCCTGAATCGGTCAACTGAGGTCGGGAATCAGACGTCTTCCGATCCCCGTTTTCTCCCGTTGTTTGAGGCGACGAGTCACGAATTCGGCTGCCGGAAAAAAGCTCACTCGGAAAACCCAAAACAACTTCAGGTCCACCGCCCTCTGGACAGTTATTCGCTGACGAGCAATTTTTGTTTTGGATTTCGTGCTTTTTCGCTGGGAAAAGCGACAAAATGGCGCGTCCGCTTATGGTTTGACCGACCGGACGTTGTTTCGGATACGTTGGCCACCTTCCGTGATTCGTAATCGGTTTGGAAGCGTGAGTCGGAAAACTGAGATGTAGATGTGGACACGTTTGCAGAGGTAGTTCAGGAGTGAAATGACCTCAGCTCGACCCCAGTAGTGCATTTTCTTCCTCTCACGTATATATACGTATACAATACAAGTGGCTCCCAAAACGTTTCCGTACATTCATACTGCTATGCCTATTTTTTTTTTTTTTTCTTTCTGTAAGTCCAGCAGAACTCGTAAGTGCGAGTGATAAAGTTGATAAGACACTCCGTCCTAGTATAACAACACGAATTTGAAGCGATCCAAGTGCAACAAACTAGTGAATAAAAGAAATTAGATAAAACACTACTGACCCGGATACAAGATGTTTAGATCCTTCCCAGGCAAAAATGTGAGATCAATGAATCTGTGCAACGGGTCCTCTCCATTACGGCATGCTAACGGACAAAATCTTAGTTCAAACTCGTAACACTTCCAATCATGCAGTAAGCAGCTTTAACAAAATGATTTAAATTTTTTTACTTAATTCTCCTTCGAAACTCACTACATTGTTGACCATTTTCTACCGTTTTTAAACATAAAAATCCAAATTTCAACATTAAGTACCCTCCAAACCGTTTTGCTAACCAAAGAATGATTTATAATAATGATTTATTGTATACATAAATATTATACATAATATTTATTTATTGTACACCAAATAATGATTAACTGAATATACGCCACCCCATATTTTTGATGATTTAAAGAACTGATTTCAATTTCGAGGAACTTCCAAGTTGAACTACCCAATTCAACTGTTGAAAAACCAAGTTTTTCTCAAAAATATTCTTTGGCTATTGAATGTAGTACTTACTGAAACTTTTTTTGGTTTATTATTTTCAATAATGAACCATTGGAATCGAGCACGAAAACAAAATTCTTACCCCCCCTCAAAATTTGATGGTTTACGTTTCAAGGTATGTAGAATCCAAAACTGCAATAAAAATATTTCTGTCTGTCCGCCGTACGCCGTAAGCCGTACGGGCCACTTTTCTTAGTTACCATGAATCAAAATTGATGAAATTCGGGTTATAGGTTCCTTTCGGGGTCTAGTTGGTCCTCGAAGCTCGACGTTACTGTCAGTCATCTCTAAGGGGTTCAAAATAGGGGTTGAAATTTTCAGAACGCCTATACCTTTTTTTACGTGAATTTTTTTTACGGTTTTGAATAGTTCTCGAACTTGCGAGTTTTTTAAGACCACCCGGAGCATCGTACGTCCAGCCGTTCGTTCACAGTAAGGCCCCGAAGTTTACACCGACAGGCATTTTCGACACCAGGGTGAATGAAATTGTATACATCAGACCAAATCTCGTCACCAGGGACGCGCTCATCATTGCTAGGGATCACCTGATTTTATATGCGGAGTATGAAGTCGAGTTGGTTGTTCTGTGATATTATTTCATTTGAAAAATGATGGCTCTTTTGAAGTTTGTTGATAGGTAATGAAACTTGAACAAACGTTGAAGTATTATTGATGGGTAAATTATTACTGCACGATGGTAAATCATTACTCAACGGTAAATTATTACACAACGGTTGAAATCGTGATTTGGTAGGTACCTATTAACGAGTACGAGGTTAGGTACTAACCTACGGAGGGTCTGCGATCTACATAATATGTATAGAATAGTACATAAATTATAAAAAGGGTTATCTATACGGAGAGCTGTGGTCTGTAACAGAAGGGTATTCTGTACAAAATAATAAACCGTTGTGCAGGGATTTGCAGCGTTTTTAAAACGATTTCGGACAAAGTACAACTAAAATACCACCCACTTTTGTATTACAAATCGTCTCATCTTAGAACTCGCCTTTTCTTCTGAAAAATTACTAATATCATGGCTAAATTTTGAAATTTTCTTTAATTAGCCATGTCTTATCATGAAGACAAGCTACTGCTTCTGCATTCCCTACAAATTCCACGTAGCTTCCCCACATTTGATGAATAACAATTATTGTTGTTGGGATATTACAGATATGTGCAAAGGGGCTTTTACGAACAATTAGGACGAAACACCTGAATTGAAACAGCGCCACAGCCCCTACCGATAATAATAATTCAATATTAACGTGTTACAGAAAATTAATGGTCGTTTAAGTGGTAATAAGAAACCAATTACCGCTAATGGACCGAAGTAGCTCTCGTATTTTTAATAGCGGTAATCCAAAACTTTGCCACTTGAAACGGCTCCCAAATCGGTAATAACACCAATTCTACTGCGTTTCCGACATTCGAGCCCGTTTTTTTAAAAACAAGATGAAAAAACAACAACTATGAAACCATTAAACTTCCCATTTGTCAGTCTTCATCTTCATCACTGCAACTATAATGGCGAGCTATTAATAAAAACCAGAGCATTGTTCATCTCATTACAGAGACCGGATTTCGTTTCGTAACTCAACAAGCCGAAGGTTCTTACTTCCTTTTAAAAACGGGCCAGATAATTTTTTCGCCGCCGAGTTTATCGCAGAACGTTTTTGCCAGTTGGAAATCTCCTTCACGGTCAAGTTCGAGCTCCCGTATCGATGAAGCAATTAAAAAATTGCGAAACAAACAGACTCCGAGAGATAACAGTTGCAGCATTTTTTCTTGCCTTTCGATTTTTTCCTAGCAGTTTATTTGGAGGCGAGTGTATACTACACGATGAGATACATTTTCCAATACTCGAGTGTGGAATTGTGAGATTTAATTGCGAAAAGCATTAGGAGCACTCAGGAGTGACAGCGTTTCTTGGGAACACAGGGACGTACGTTGCACAGCAACAATTCGCAATCCAGCAATTCAGCAATAATTGTTTGTATTATTGCTGAACATTGGTTAGATTTTAATGGATATTTATGATGATGCGTCATCCTCAAATAATTAGAATGAGAAATTTATCAAACATCAAACCAAGAATTGAAACTGTAAGCCCTGGAAATCAAAGATAGACTATTAGCCTATCTTGACTGGGGTTATGTAGGCAACTGATGAAGTTCTGTAACCTATTCATCCTTAGAATATTTGAGACTTAGAGTATTTGGATCTTATCGTTGGTGCCAATAAATTATGCGCCTATGCGAACTCTCGAATGATATGGAGTATTGAATCAGGCGTCGGTCGCCTTTTGGTTTGGACCGAACTTTTATCCTGGAAGACATCGGTCAACCTGACATCGGTGTTCATCCAGCAAAAAAAGGGCTTTGAGGATTTTCCTTGGACTACCTTCAAAAGAGCCACATACCGTAACTTGTTCTGTAGAGCAGGTGTACCCACCATATGAGCCACCTAAATTCTGAATGAAATAATGTCTGTAAAGAAACATCCACGCTCGTTCCCTCAACCAAAATTTAGTAACATTCGATACGGCAGAGATTTCCTAAAGATTTCCACAGCGTCAGCTCCAATTCTTGAAGGGTGGACCCTCAAACAATGCTGTAAATCTTACTTCAAACAACCTTCAAACCTGTAAATCCTTCTTCAGCCACTTTGTATGTCTGCAGGATGTTTGCAGCCCGGATGCTCCAGCATGTATCTTCAGGAGGAGGTTGAGGCGTTTCTTTATCTATAAGGAGTTATATTCTCTGGAAAAATTTATGCCTTTGAAAACGTTGTGATTCCTTTTTATTTATTATGCTATGTTCTGTCTTTTATTTACTCTTCTATACGTAGGTACCTATTTGCTCAAAATTTTACTTCTTGTAAACATGTGATATCGCAATAAAGAGTTTTATTAAACCATGGAGCTATCATCCCCACTCTCCATTGATTTAGATTTGTTTTAGGGCGTAAACCCACTGGTACATACACCTGCTCTCCAACGGCTTGCAGTGTCTTGCAGCGTGTATAATCATGGCCGACAACCATAGCTATAGGTAGAACCGTAGCTATACGTAGAACTTGCTACTGGTATGGAGTTTTTATGATGTACAAAGTGGTATACCTAATTCCAAATTCGTACACCCAATTTTTATTGGGACAACTTGTGGCGTCCATGCGTTGATGCCAACGGGCTAAATCACGTATTTTTGTTATTTTGTTATCTAAATAATTTAATTTTGGTTTATTATTTTCAATAACGAACCTTTGGAATCGAGCATGAAAAAAATTGTAACCCCCCCCCCCCCCCTCCCCATCAAATTTTATGGTTTCCGTTTCGAAGTATGTAGAATCCGAAAATGCAATTAAAAAAACGCTCAAAATTATTACACAACGGTTTAAAATTTACCTCTATAGATGCCCATTCTGCGTAGATCACTACTTTCTGCGGTTAACACCCTCGAGCTTCCTCCAGGAAAGCCCTACATGGAGTACTGAAGCCGGCCCGGGAATTAAAGTTTTCAATCATTCAATAATTAATTATTTGTAGGTATTCATGAAGCATAAGGTAAATAATAAACCGTTGTTTAATTATTTACCTGTATAGATGTCCCTTCTACGTAGATAGTGTAATCAACCGTTGTGTAATAATTACACTTGAAAAATGATGGCTCTTTTGGATTTTGTTGATAGGTACCTTTGCAACTTGAACAAACGTTGAAGTATCTATTATTGGGTAAATTATTACACAGCGGTAAATTATTACACAACTGTTTATTATACCATACGTAGAAGGGGCATCAATACAGGTAAATTACTACGCAACTGTTTATTATACCATACGTAGAAGGGGCATCAATACAGCTAAATTATTACGCAACTGTTTATTATTTACCTTATGCTTCATGAATCACTACAAATAATTAATGACAGAATTATTGAATCCCGCGCATTTTTATGAATCTTCAACTCCCGGGCCGGCTCCTTTACTCCATTTAGGGCTTTCCTGGCTCGAGGGTACTGACCACTGAAAACAGTGATCTACGCAGAAGGGGCATCTATACAGGTAAATAATAAACCGCTGTGTAATAATTTGCAGCGTTTTTCATGCTCGATTCCAAAGGTTCATTATTGAAAATAATGAACCAAAATTTCTGTCTGTCCGCCGTACTTAGTACTTTCCTTAGTTACCATGAACCGAAATTAATTAAATTTGGTTTGTAGATCCCATTTGGGGTCTAGTTGGTCCGCGAAGCTCGGCGTTAATGTCAGTCATCACTAAGGGGTGAAAAATAGGGGTTGAAATTTCCAGGACGCCGTTATCTAGAATTTTTTCATTTTTTCAAGTTTATAAAGGACAATGGCATAAAAATTTAATTTCAAATGTAAAGATGTATGGAAAGTTTTATTTCCATTTTGTAAATTGTAGTATTTATATTTATGTAAGACTATTTTTTTACATTCTCCTGGCTGATATATTATTTTGCTATGCCAATACATACAATTTAAAAAAAATACTGAAAATAATAAACCCTTCTGTAATAATTTGTAGCGTTTTCTATTTCTATTTCTATTTTGGAAAGATGCGATGATGTCAAATGATCAAAGCGTCTCAAGTTGTCTTGCACTCAACAAAACTAAAACGAAAACCTTGGTTGAAGCGTACCTCCGAATGCATAGGAGCCCAAAGTAGCTGGCAAGTCATCGCGAAGTATTCAAACTTCTTGAAACTAGAAATATAGCAAGTCCAGCAATGGAGAAACGTATTTCTTCCGAAATAACTTTCGGATCAAGGCGGATATAATTATTATTTCGATTAGAACGATTACCTGTAGGATGGTAATCAGCTAATCACAAAACTGCGAGAGCAAGGTTTCAGCTTCTACTCGCTCTATATAATCCTATTAGTCCGAAAGTGTAAACTAGCCTCTAACCAGAACCAGAGTTCAACAGCCGTTCGCCGGGAAGTTCGCGGCCGGAGTCGAATCTGCCGAGATTTTGCAACGTTTCCTTCTCGAATTCTGAAGAAATCTCCCGTTGACTACTATACCTTACCCTCTGCGAATCCCCTCCCATCGCCCTCCTTCCAACCAATTGCGAAACTTCCTCCCCCGGAACACCTTCAACAAGCTCTTGTTCCATTCTAGAACGTTCTCATCATCCGCGGGTCACTCGTTAGGCCATATTCGGAAACCTGCAGAGCATATTGGGGCGGCTGTTGAAATTCTTGAGGTACAATGTACTCGATTTTGTAATATTTTGACGAAATCACAGTAATTCCTTGTTTCCTGGAGTTGTTGTGCTTGTTCCTACAATGTATTACAAGTGGCTCCGCCCACCAGGAGTACCGCATGGGATTTGGGTGTAGATACCAGGAATTTGGTATTGTTTGGGGAGGTTGTTCAAGATTGATTATAAGGATCTTGTGTTGAGCGACTGCCACTGATTTTTTTAACCACGTGTTCGCACAACAGAAAGCCCGCTTGTAAAGTCAAGATCTCTGCAAACGTTACTCCTTAATATTTTCTTCATGAATCGATGTTCTCCCGTGCCTTGTTCACCGCGATTCGCCTTGCTGTGACGAATAAGCGTGGACATGGTCGAACGAACATTCCAATATTCGTGATTGAAACAGGGCTGATTGGTAAAGATGGTTAAGCTTGGTGTCCAGTTCTGTACAACAACAGAACGTGCTTATCAAGCAGTATCAAGTGCCAGTTCTGTTTAGAATAAATAAGGTTGAATGATCACATTAATCAGTACGTCTGTTCGGGAAGTGGATTGGTGCAATTTCTTTAGACATGATTCGATCCATTGTAGATGGAGCACGTACGCAAAAAACATCTGCAAACACCGATATAACTTATTATATCAATGGGTGGTTGCAGATCCAACCCGGAATTCTATTTTGATCATTCAATTGATTTTCGCTCCCTCCCCGGACCAAATTTCGCACTGTTCAGTTCTGTTTTGTTAACACAAAAGGTAGGGACAGGTTCTATATTCAAGAGAGGTAAACGTGGAAAGTGAATCGTCACCATCTCGCGCTGCAACTAAAAACAACCTAAGTGATGTTAACAGAGCGGTTCTGAAACGCCGGTTTACAGGTGACATCCGCCGAGTTAGAAAGCTTAGAGGTCTATTAGCGTTAGATGAAGTCCTTATGAGGAATCACCAAGGCGGGAAGGGATGGAACAGAAAGTTGACTACGATTAAAAGAAAAGGCGCGTTAAAAGTCGAACACTCTCTCTGGAGGCAACGAAGTGGCGGACGGACAAGCATTGGAACTTGTTTATCGTCGACTCAGGACGTGCGTTCGAGGGAGCCCCAGTAGCCGTGGTAGGTAGGCTCTGCCATTCTACTCTAGAAACTATCTAGGGCATGCCGTGAGAGCCTGCAAGGACGTTTCCAGCAGGTTTCTTCCACCATTATCATAAGCGCCTACTGGTTTTTCTTTACTTTCTACCTCTTGCATATTCGGAAGGACGAAAAAATGAAAGGAAAATTCTTACAACGAAATCAAAACTCCCCAATGGATCTCCATGTAAAATACAATTAGGTAGGTACCTAATGTTTGTATTACTAAATGGATTTATATAGAATGATTTGTAACTAATTAACAGACATAGCCCATAAGGACATTAAACTGACGTCAGGAAGAAAAAAATATTTTTCTACCTGCACTGTAACACTAATACATAACAATAATACAGTACATGGACCAAAGCAGGCACTAAGCATAAAGATAGAAGACAGATAGATTTCTCCTTCAAATTTAGAAGAATTTAAAATACAACGCATGATGCAACAACAGAAGTGTTTACGTCTGAGGTTTGATGCTAAAAGACCCCCCTCCCCCCCACCTCAGTGATTCTGGGTATATCGAAAAATTTCCTTCGAGACTGATTCGCAGAATCACGAAATATAGGGCATCCACATAGAATATATTTTTACGCATTTCTTTTTCAACCGCCAGATCTTCATTCGCTCCCATTTTCACACTCAACCTGAAAACAGAGGGAGGATATTGAAATTGACAGCTCTGCCCGCACAACAAGGGCTTTTTATTTATGCGCGCTGAAAGTGTGGAAGAAAATAAAAGACAAAAAAAAGTCGGTGACCCCAATTTGTTGATTCATGCTATGGAAGAGGTTTCCAAACTACCTCAGAATCGGGGTCCCTTGGCAAGAGTTCAGTTTGTTTAGTATTCATGCCTAACGTGTACAGTCGATGGGTTTGGTTTTTAAAGTGGGAGGAGCTGTCCACGTAGACTAATGGACTTGAAACGACTTAGTTCAATGGACATGAGGCAAACTCATCTTTTCAGCATAGAACAATATTATGTTTTTGTTATGGACAAAACTTTGGAATCAACCTGAAAATATAGTTTCTCAACGGTTTGACAAATGGAATAAAGCAAGGGACAATCAAAGTTGCAGCCGTCGGCCGGAGCATCGTCGGCTATAGGTTACTGGGAATGGATACAGCCAGAGGATCTTGATATTAATCAGAATTAACTCGAGATGGAGGCAGGCTGAGATACGAGCTAGGTAACAGTAGTTTTGAACGAAGGTAGAGATAAGGAATGAGTCGGTAGAAGTTTCGTTGAAATAAAAATAAGAAGAAAAAAAACCTAGAACTGGAGACGGTCAAGAATTGTACAGATCGTCTTCGAGCAAACAGTCTGCGAACGCTATCTGGTGAGGTGGAAAAATTGAAACAGAACACCCCGCGGCGGGATTTCCTTGTTTGAAACTCGACTTGATACTCAAGGAATGAAGAACATGACAGGCATCATTTGATGACTTAAGTAAAGGAGTATCTAATAAGCAAGTACGTAGGTAGACCTACTCCAAAGTGAAATGGAGAACTACGAAGAGCGCTAAAACCATGGAGAAAACACTGAATACCCACAAAGAGCGCTAAAACCGTAGAGAAAACACTGAATACCCGATCAAAACTATTGTACTTCCAATTTGAAGCATTTCACAGAAAATATGAACCTAAATTCTACCGACAGGCCTGCTGATTCGTAAAACGGGCAGTTGGCTCGAACATCCACAGGAAGGGGGCGGACCGCTGTCCACAATAAATTTGTCTCGATTTATTTCCTAAAAAAAGAGAAAATTATGGCTAATAGTTGACCTACTTTGAGAGATACAGTTTTTCCAAGAATTGACCAGCTAATATGCCTCAGGTTCCTGTTAAAAGAACTCAGCCAACCATCAACAGAGCTCTACAGTAATAGCACATTAGGTAAGGAATTACTGAAAGGAATTACTGACAACTTGATGGTTGTCAATTTTAGAGTATATATTGGGTTCCTCAGTAGAAAAAATATGACATTCAGCCAGTAAGGTGACCAAAACCACAACTGTGATTCTGGAGGTCGATTTCATGAGCCAGTTTCATTTGATGAAGCGATATTCAACGAGATCGGGGAGTTCAAAACCCTCGTTGTACGGCCTTAGGAAATAACAGCGCTAAGAGGTAAAATTGCGTATCACGCTATAGCTCTCCACGAATGGTATTTGAGTTGCGAAGGTGAGGGATCTGGATGGGCCATAGATCAAGCTCCCGGCAGTCGATTGGGAGCACATCCTCCCGGATATTGGAGCAGTGTTACGTCTATTTCGGGACAGCGCCAGCGGATCTCGCCTGGCTTTTTTTCTCCACAACGATACGAGCGGCTTGAAATCAACCCTTTCCAGGTTTGTTCGGGAACCAACACTCTGAGCTAACAGTAGGTGCTTCTGCGAAACGAGTAGAACAATGAGTGAGTTTCACATTTAAGTCAAAACGGAAAGCAGCGATTGAAATAACAAAAGCTAGGTATCTAACAGCACAACGGACAAATGAAGTGGAATCAATACTTCACTAGTGGACCAGTTGTTGAAGTCAACCCAAAACTTGACCAACAACTAGAACCAGTCGGTTGGTGTGCTAAAACAAACATATGAAAAACCGACATTCCATTCCAAACTGATATAACTGCAGCTGATCACGTCCGCGACGCTGGCAGGACAGTCGGACGAAAAGCTCCAGCCCGGAATGGCTGTCACTTATGCTAATTTAATTTTAACTTAACTGATATAGCTGCACCATATATATGATGAAAGAGCAGAAAATTGTCCAACACTGTCGGCTATGAGGGGTGATTGCTATGGCCTACTGCATAGTGGGAGGAAAAAAAAAAACGCTACAAAGCCCTTGTCACATGGGTTTATTATTCTATTGGACATACCTACAGACATGTTGGCTGTTCATTTATTGTTTCTTTCATGTGAAATAATTGAAATAGATATTTCTGATTGTTTCCACCAATTCTGGCCCCCAAAACACGAATTAGGTACGCTCTTTTTTTTTTTTTTTTCAAAAATTATCTTTGATCATTGGTAGTGCCATTTAATTGTCTTGATTCACCTGTTGACACTTCTTCTAGTGTTAATATACAACTTGATGGAATATCAGACAATTTCCCAGGTTTTTGACTCATAAAAAATCGATTTTGGGAGCAGAACCATTGGCAGAACCTCAATTTTCCACTCTTTGGTCAAAATTGACTTCATATACGGTCCTCTCGTCCCAAAAAAAACGTGGAAAACGATACCTCAAACGCTCCATGTTACTAACATGTTACTAAAACACAAAAAGTACCTACCTATTTTTGTAACCATTTTTCACCCATAACACCCCCATTATATTCCGATCGGGTTGCAAAGTTTCGGGACACAACTAGGGCCCAAATGGAGCATGTGTGCGAAAGAAAGAATTTTTAGAGCGAAAATGAAGCCGGTATACGTGATACGGCGGACGGCGTACGGTGGACGGCGGACGGCGTACGGTGGACGGCGGACGGACATTGCAATTTTGGGATGTACGCACCTCGAAGCGTAAAAGAAAAAAATTTGAGGGGGTGTTATAAAAAATTTTTGCTGAGCGATTACATAGATGTATTATTCACAGAATAATAAACCAAAACAAAAGCACTCAGGCTGACCAATCATTACGCCGAAACAAAACCTTCTTAAAACTATCCCTCAGAACATTCCGTCTCAGACGGGGGTCGATCGAACCTGGGCCACTAAAGCTTCACAAGCCTCGAACTACCACCTCCTGAGGTACCGCTACCGGACCGGGACGCTAGCCGAACTACCGGACGGCTCGACAACTGGGGGAAAGCGCATCCTCACTAATCAATAATGGCTGATTATGTTGATGTTTTGTCTCTACTCCTTACTTACTCTAAGACGATTGTTGTCCTCAACTGTACTCGTATATTAAGCAGAAGAGGGTGCATCATAGTCAGCATATCATGGTCAGCATGAGGAGGAAGTGCAATAAACATGGGATCATAGAGAGAATTTACCGAAAAATTCTATGAGCGGTATTGTAGCAATAATTTATTGTGAAATGGCGTGATGATAAAATGTGACATGTGTCAACAGTTTTCTAGGCTCTATCTGGCGGATTTGGGAGTTGAAATGCGGCACAGTTGGTTTGCATGGATGGGCATCATCTATTAATCTTAGGGACCAATGAATCGTTTGGTTGATCAACAGAAAACCCATCGATACCTGATAGCGATAACTGGACCACTATTTACAGAATGGTTAGTTACACGAAAGATGAATTCTAACATGCATTGTCGAGAAGGCACCATTAACTCCCATCCATTAACCACACCCCATTAACCCATGTCTCAGGTGGGATAATGTGCAGGTTTTATGATTGTTTCATATGCCACCATTCCACGATAGATTCCTAATTGAATTTGAAGTGATCTACGACTGTACAACTATGTTAATTACCATTAAATAAATTCATTACAACAAGCCACTCTTCAGTACATCGCAGTAATCCGTTTGCCGAAAAAATCCGACTATCGATTCAATTTCGGATCAGACTCTTGGCAAACACAGCTCAAATCGTACGGAATCAATCCCACATTTTCACCAAACTGAGATTCAATCGTTGGATTTGTTTAGACGTGAGAGGAATAGAGAAGGAAAAATAAGAAAAACAGAAAAGACGATTTTTACTGTCTCTGAGACTTGTTATTTGGATAACACGTAGTTTTGGGGAAGTGCCCACTTCCAAAAAGGTTCGTTCCGTCTTTAGGAATTCGTGGGGGCCGGCACTGATTTGGTTTTACAATTTTATTGGAACTTTCCTCGATACATTTTATTGTATGTTTATACAACTTGTTTCAGATTTTAAAAATACATTAACGCGTAGCGGTATTGGATCTTGTGTCATATTAGCATCTTACTTTATCACGCACCTATCCAATAACGCATTAGACACCTACACACTCAAGGAAGCTCAAATTACAAACAAGTTACACTTCAAAATAACTCTTCGTAAGTTTTACCAATTCCAAGAA
Source organism: Leptopterna dolabrata (assembly GCA_954871275.1). Taxonomy (NCBI): domain Eukaryota; kingdom Metazoa; phylum Arthropoda; class Insecta; order Hemiptera; family Miridae; genus Leptopterna; species Leptopterna dolabrata. The sequence goes on from OX940980.1 coordinate 2,110,535, forward strand.
CTCGTGTGGAAAATAACAGTATCTACAGACAAGACGTTCCCAGCTCCACAACAAGCCTCTGCTGTATCGAATAAAGTGAATGACTGAAGAAGGCGTAACGCCGAGAAGACAATGAGTTTTGTCGTATCACATTTGAACAATACGATGAACTTTGTAGCAATCATAACAATGATTCTGGGTATGAATCTGTATTTGAAAAAAATCAACATTTGTGATGCCTACACGACATGTGTATGAAATTAGCACATACATCAGACATTAAAGGCAATAACATAAGCCAAAACTTTGTCAAGGCTCACAAAATTACCAAAGAAATTCTAGACGTTTCGTACTGTTGTCCTGATTTACAAAATAGGTATTCAATTTCCGCCATCTAGCAAGATCTAACTCTAACAGAATCACTGGAGTCTAATGATAATGGTAAAACCGCACTGCATCAACGGACTCGCTGTAACGCAGTTCCCCGATATAAGATCACTTCTAGTCCAACGAGGGAAACGAATTTGAATTATTATTATTTATTTTTGCAAGGCGACTTTTTTAATGGGCGATGCATATTTTTAACGAGCTTTAAACACCACAAACGAAGTTTCAAACGAAGATTGATGACTTAGAGAACGCAAATATTCATTTCGATCGTAACAATCTGTTCTCTGAGATAGCCTCTAAATGTTTTTATACAAAGAATCTCGTTAGGAAGAAAGTGGAATTATGATTCCGGCTATGAACACCCAATTAATGGCCTATTATACCCGAACAAATCGGTATGAGTATTTTTCTTGCTTGCTGGTCGAGTTGCTAGCCCGCATTCGAGAATCGTAACTTCTTCCAAAGGATGTAAATACGAATACGAACTGTTAATCAGTTTTATGTAAGGTTAACAACAGGTGGCATCGTTGGATGGCAAATCAAATAATAGCTAGGTCTTAGAATAAACTCGAGGAGTTTTCTTACGGGCCGTAAAATGGCTCTTTTTCCCAATGCGTCAGTCAAGAGAGTTTCTTAACATCGCCGGTGATTCAAAAACCGGCGATAAGGAAGAAAAATTATATGTTTTCTTCAAGACGGGCTCGAACTGTCGTGATACGTGGTTGATGTAATAACATTTTCCGTGCGCGGACCCATGCAATAGCATATTTTCATTTTCTTTTATTGGAAAGATTCGCTGGTTGAGAAATTTAGTGAATTTACTAATAATCAATCCAACAAAAATGTTGCGTTGCCAATCAAGATGAAACATTTAGTCACACAAGCTCAAACGCACACGACTTTTGAGAAATGTAAAATTTTGAATCGTATTTTATGGAGGAGTCGTTTGCGAATTTTCTCTATCTATATTAGGGGTTCTGATTATACCTAAAACCCAAAAACCTACAGCTCCTCGTTCCTACAACTAAAGCAGCTTTTTAGATACAATTTTTTCATTGAAAACTGCAAAAATTGTAGACTGTCGTTACCGATATTGTTCGGCTTTCGCATGGGGGAAAAAGGTGAAGGCAATGATTTTTGGAAGTCAACATTTGCCGTGCATTTTGCTTCCGTTGTATAACATGGAACCTCCGGGAAACTACAAGAAATTCCTAATATGCATGGTTACGTAATTGGAGCGCACAAATTTATCTTGACCGGCACAGAATTTGATTGTATTTACCTTTTATTCTACACTGAATCGATGGTCTAGAACTTGAATTTTTTTAATGACCTTTGCTAACTAGTTAGGTATTTCAACCACCATGAACTGGAGGTATATTCAGAATCAAGAGCAAAATTTCCAATGACCATGGGGCGAAGCTTGGTTTTTTCAACCTCGAAACCTTTTCCTTGAGAGGAATGCGGACCGCTGCATATCGACAGTGAATCTACAAAACCATGCAAATGAATAATAATAATAGCAGTTAACCATAGGTACTTCGAAAGATCTAGGGGGTGTCTTTCGTGTTTTGAAAGCCATATTTCAGGAAAACCTAGGACACAACATCGCTGTGCAGAATTGGAAGTTTAAAAAAAGAAAGAAAAATTTCCTTACACTCACCAGGACGACGGAGGCTGCCGTCCAGTCCGCTCGCAAAGTGTGCATCGCCTGTAAACAAAGAAAAGGTATCGTTAGCTGAACGAATCCCAGGCATAGAAAAACGCAATGTTGATGAATGAAGTATTAAAGTACTACCGCAATTCATAACGATATGTCGAAGTACCAGCTTATAAGCCGAAGATCGAATTAAAGGCAATTCCGTGGCTCGAGGCGATGCAAGAAAGTCTACATCTACATGTTCGCACTGTGCAATTTCCGGTAAACTGAGATGAAGATGTTAGTAGACTGATTAGATGACCGCATTCTTGTACGGATCCTACGGATTGAACGGACATTCTGCGTGAAAAATTAAGCAAAACTGATCGGTAGGGATTCCTCGATATCGCCTTTCATCATCCCGTAAAAAAGCAGATTACCGTATGCAGATTTTATGGTTCAAATTTGATTAAACTAAAGAAATGAAGGGTGGGCCAGTAGCTGAGCGCGTTCACACTGGCAATGGGTTGTTGGAATTGGGACGGCGAATGAGGGCCTCGGTTCGAATCCCAACGCCCCTCGTCGCATCCCAGGGGAGCGAGGCAACGGCTAGCCGTGAGCAAAATAATCGGAACAAACAAATTCTGATTCTCTCGAAGAAGATATCCGATGACGTCCGTAACGTGTGTAAGAGAGTTGGACGTTAGGCCCAGGCTGAAATAGCTATTCACTCTATTTTACTTACTAAACAAGTGACGAATCGTGTTCAGTCTACTTAGAAATGCCAGTGTGCCAGTTTTCAGTTCATGATTTCACCAGCTAGGCCACAACACCCTAAAAGGAACTTATATATTTCCAACAGTCCTCTCTTAAAACAAAAGGTCAAGTTCATGGTCTAAATAAGTTAGCATGTAATCGAAATATTGAATGCGATACATGGAGATGTTGCATCAATACTCAAAAAGATCGAGGAGCTTTCTTGTTCACTAAGGAAAGTCACCGAAGCTCAATAATCAATTGACGTTTATTGCTGAGAAAGTTGGTTCCGTGGAGATAGATTCTTTATAAAAACTGTTCTGAATTTCAAGAACAGGCACATGACGAAGGAGGAAGAGTGAAATATGGTGTAGGATATTATGTGGTGTTTGAAACTAATGGGAAAATAACTATATCCATTTTGAAAGACAGGTACGAGTTGAATGGAACTAAGCGGTAAAGCTGGGGATCTTGGTTTCCGCTTGCATTAGCATAGAGATGGACCCCTTCCACAACAGAGATGACCCTCTTGAAACTGATACCGACTTGGAAGGAACCGGTAAATGCGAACCGCCTCTATGCAGACTAAGAGGTTATCATTGTCTATTCGCGTCGGAATGCATGCGGATGGTAAATAATGGAGGAGCCCTGCCTGGGCTAATGTGCCGTAGCCGTCCTTTTCCAACGGATGTGTTTTCATTTTCAACCCCTGCAGAGTCTTTGTTTGGAAGGTGAGACCGGACATTGGACAAAACGCACGTTGAGTTGAAACTAGTGGACCTAACAATGGTTTCGGACTGCATGCATGCGATCACGAGAAGAGGGGGGGGGGGGGGGAGAAAGAGAGGGGATGTTACATTTTTAGATTTAATTTAATTTATTTATTCATCTGCACAAATTATGGCTAGTGGCCATCGCTTCCATTCATACAGATTAATACTTAAATAATAAGATTATATTATGTCAGGCTATAGGCTATACGTAAGAAGTTCTAAAATTTGAAAATAAATTTACAGTGGTTCTCAAAATTGTTATCATAATCTAATCGTGTCGAAAGCTCGAGCAAAGTCTATCATACATAACAGTGTAATTTTCCGTAGCGTAGTGCTATCCATAGTACTACGAGCTGCCTCCAACTCTATAATCAATGCTGTTTCAATTATATTATCAACCCTAAATCCGGCTTGATAATTATACACCCAATACAGCATTGTCTCAGCCACACAACCACTAATAACGTCATACATGCATCGATCCAACATTTTCCCGAATACACGTAGGTTGTTTATTCCGCGACAATAATTGAAACTGCTTGGTTTATCAATTTTACTCAATGGGAGAACTATCGATTTTTTCCCACAGCATTCAACTATCGATTTTTACAGCGGATACACCGCTGTATTATTAGAGAAATAGCGAAGATATGACTGACTCAACACTGGACTAATAACATCAGCCATCATCTTCAGCAACACAACCGGCACACTAGGCCTCCGGGCACCTGACATCGATCTCTTAGAAGTCGATATGGGCGATATCACCCCGGAAGTTCCGTGAACCGCCGATGGCTGCTCTTTGTATATTTTACTATCGATGTGTACGTCCGTCCTTGGGGCCTACACATCATGGCAAGGATAAAATCGCCTTCTTGTAAAATTCAAACCCAAAGCCAGCTCACGGACCTATCACAGGAGAACGTAGAAAACAACCAAAAAGTTGTGAAAAGAAACTGTATCACCACACTCATGTGGGATTTCGCAGCTGGAACGCGGAGTTCCATAGTTAACTATACCACACTTATTGTTGTGAGAAAAAGAAGGCAACAAATTCAACTCCAGGTTCTTCAACAAAATATTCTTACCAACCTAAACCAATCCCCGTACAGATTTTATTGTGGCAACGATGAGATGAACATTGTCACCGTTCGACAGATCCAACATTTTAGGTGAGAGGTTGAAGTCCAACAAGAAGTGAGTATGTTACAGAGGATGGTAGATCTCAAGACCCTGAATGTTTTGAACACTTAGCACCAACCAGGCATTTGACTGGCACGTTTCGGTAGAGCACTGGTGTCAAAAACGTCTTCCTGACGCGTAAAAATTAGAACAGTAAGATGAAACTAAATTACTTGGCAGCTCAACCGTACTCGCTTATGTACCTACCAGAAGCGAAAATATAACAAGCACCCACACTGACGACGTCACGGACTCGGTAGGCGGATTTATTTGTGGCGGTTTCAGGGGCAAGGTAGCCTGGCTGTGAGGAAGGTGCAAAAATATTTTGTAAACATCTGTTTCCGCCTCTCGAGATCCCTTTTTCTCCACAACTCACGCACGCTGAGCACATCCTTTGGAAGAAGGATCAAGATCACAGTTCTCTTCTTCCAGATGTAGGCGAAGAGTATCAAACCTCTATTCCGGATCATTATAACTAAGAAATGACTTTAATTAGAACTTTTACGTACGGCAAAATTAACTACGGACATTTCCATCAATTAGAGGGCTTTGGTGAAGAAGAATATTATAGCTACCTGTGATACCTGGTGTCATATATCTATACATTTACTCCATCGAACTGGGCACAATCAAGTCTTGAAAAGAACAAGCCTGGGAAAATAGTGAAACAGATTCTACCTCTAATGAGATGCACTTCACAAAAGCAACAACTTCGAAATTTGCTCATCATCGTAGTATTCTAATTGAAAACTTATCTTCGTAACTCGCTTACACGGCTGGATGTAAAAGGTTTGAAAGCACTGTTTCCTATTTTGGGAAACGAGTCTTATGGACCTGAATATTTTGAACAGTTTGTTTGATTTTGGTAGACAAACATGTCAAATGTTGAACAGGCAGAGTAGGACGAAGAGAAAGACGATGGATAGGATGATTCGCAATGTATCTGCATAAATAAATTGGGTTTGTATGAATTAGGAGAGATTATTCAGCCAAGATTTATGTAGATGTGTAAATTTGCATTCTTGACTGGATCGGATATTTTAGATTTTGTTCTCACTACCGAAGGTAGGGAAGCCTTTGATTCGTGATTGAGTTTAAAAAAATGTATGGCCTCCAAAATGAAAATCTCTACCAGCATTTTGCGTTTCAGACATCAAGGAACATTTCTGATTCCGTGTCTGTCTGTCTGTGGTAATTCCTAGTAACTCCCGTAACTACTCGAAATGATGGTTGAAATGGGCTGGGTGCGGGTTGGGTCACAGATGGTCCCATACCAAAATCACAGAAAAAGTACCGCAACTTTCGCCTGCGCATGAGGAGCAAACTTGAAATACTTGAAACGCCCATAACTACCTCAAAATGTCGTTGAAATGAGTTCAAACTTGCTCCGTCGATCAGGAAAAATACTTTGATAGTTTCGAACGAATTTCATTAGAACCGTACTCTAACTTTCGTCTGCGCATGCGCAGACGTGAAATACTTGAAACGCCCATAACTTCCCCAAAAATCGTTGAAATGAGTTCAAACTTGGAGGGTCGATCAGGAATAGTACTTTGATAGTTCCACATGAATTTCATTGGAATCGTACTCTAAATTTTGTATGCGCATGCGCGAATATGACATGTTGAAAAAATGTTGAAATGTTTGATCCTATTACGCATGTTAGGTAATTTATTACTACTCTATTTATTGCTATTCAATCATTTCGACGCATAATTTTTTGACCAACTGATTCTACACGTCATGTTACAATAAGTGAGGGAGCTATACTGCCCACCCATCTTGGCAGACGTTTTTCCACAACTCTGATAATTAGACGCTGTTCAGGTGTCCAGGTTTCTGTAAACTGCAGGTTTAGTTCTCTGGTTTCGGATTTGTGTAAAACATGATGATTGACAAGATGCGGGACCCCGGATCCAGGGAGAGCCTGTGATGGACCCAGCATCAACAATCGCTGGGTGACGAGGCGTCCTCATCGATGTGGGTCAGTCTTCCCAGAGACCCAGCTCTACCTGCTTCACTTCCTTTACTACTTTCATTCACTGCACTTTCGTTTCAGGTTCAACCCCCACCGGTGGGAGAGAGTTTCTCCACCAGTCCTGGACGGTCATCGCGGTGTAAACACGCGCTTCCGGCCGATATTCATTTCACCATGAGAACCCGGGTAGGGGACGCCCGAAAGCTGCCAAAAAATGGCTGTTGTTCGACCGTAGGCGGTTTTTTCCCCACCACTAGGAGAAGAGAACTCGGGAAACGTTCTCGAAGACCCTCTTGACCTTATTTCTCAGTTCAAATAGTTCTTTTCCGCCCATTTGACAAACCCTTCTGGTTCAAGGTGAGGAATAGGAAGCACGAAAGTAAGGCAGGATCTAATTTTGCAGCTTCATCGAATGAAGCATTGTTAAGTAGGTGGATACACGGATACGGGGATCCGCTTGCGACTGCACATAAATGATCCTATTTGTAAAACCAAACGCTAGGCTTATAAAGCAGCTAGACCAATATGCTTAAATTCGACAGCTTCAAATAAGATGCAGAGAAGAACGAGGGAGAAAACGAATGTACAAATAATAGGGAGAACACCTATTAGCAGGAATATATAATTCGTACTCATCCATACCTACTAACACACTTGATTGCAAGTTATCAATATCTCACTACAAAGACCTACCTAGATTTTTAACAAGTAGGTATGCGATTCAACAATGACTACACCCTTTTATAGACTTGTATTATAATAATCTAGGGACGCGGGAGCGTCCCGCCACCAAGAAAACCGAAAACCTCCATACCTAGCTACAGCGACCAAGACACTGTTTACACAACACAAGTAGCCCCCTCCCCGCCCCGTAATTCGGCCCCCTGGGGGCCTCAGGTGTTGATTTTACGTACTCCCATTTTCGAGGAGCCCCTGAGGGTGTGTACCAAATTTCAACCCTCGGGACCATCAGGTGGCGGAGTTATGGAAGTTTGAAAATCGCTTTTTTTCTTCTTCTTCTTGTCGTTGTAGTTTTTTTTTTTTTACGGCTACAGCACATAACGGATCAAGCGGACGTTTTGCACACATATTCGTTATGCGCCAAGAAGGTGCCTTTTGTACATTTTGTCCCCCTCCCCCTCCCGTTTTGAAATGTTTACGTGCAAGTAGGTACTGAGAATTTGTTGTTAAAGGTATACTTACAGCCTCACAGACAAAAGCTTAGAACTGAAATTTCGCACACACATTTGCTATGCTCCAAGGAAGTGGCTTTTGTGCATTTTTGCGCCCCCCCACCTAGAAATATTTTAGGCATCTAGGTACTGAGACTTTTTTAAAGGTAGGTTCTGGGAAAAATGTTTACTTCATCAAACAATGGAAAAAGAAGTGATATCTCCCCCCCCCCCCACCACCACAAACCCTGTTGTAAAAATTTACCTGCCAAAAAAAGTAAGTAGGTACTACGTAGGTAGTACTGAGTGTGCACTAAGTATGTAGTACAGAGTGGGTACTAAGTAGGTAGTACTGAGTAGGTACTGAGTAGGTACTACTGAGTAGGTACTAAGGAAGTACCTAGTACTGAATAGGTACTAAGTAGTTAGTACTGAGAGGTACAAAGTAGTTAGTACTGAGAGGCACTAAGTAAGTAGTACTGAGCAGGTAGGTATTACAGGTAGCACTGTGTAGTAGGTACTAAGCAGGTAGCGGGTAGTAAGCAGGCACTAAATAGATACCAACTGGGAAAACTTTTAGGTACCTACCAACTAGAAAAAAAAAGTTTACTTCATCAATGCAAAAAGATGTGATATCCCCCAAAAACAACCCTGTTGTAAAAATTTACCCGCCAAACTGCGGTGAAAGAAATTTCAAGGTTTGGGGAAAGGACCAGGTTCCTATACTCATATCCAACGGAGGGAAATCACCATAAATTTTTATAATAACATTAGAAGTAGTATCAACAGGTGAATCAAGACAATTACATGGCAATATCAACGATAAAAGATCATTTGTCAAACATAGGAGCCTAATTCGAGTTTTTGGGGGCCAAAATTGGTGGTAACCATCAAAAATAACTATTTCAATAATTACTGTACATGAAAGAAACAATAAATGATTAGCCAACAGTTCTGTAGGTACTTATGTCTAATAGCATAATAAACCCATGGGACAAGGGCTTCGGAGCGTGTTCTTATGGTGATTGCTTCACTCAAAACAAAGATTACCTACCTAACCTAAAATGGATGATTTAAAAAAAAAAAAAATTTGGTCTCAGCATCAGGTGTAATGTAATGTGGCATCATTTTTAAAAGTGAACATAATTATAAAGTCACGTACTTAGGTGAATTTGTTTAATAGTTTTTCGCCCTATTTCATCTTTGTTAACATGATTACATTTAAAAAAAACCAATACCATATTATTTCTCAGCCTGAAATTTCCTGTAATTCGATACCACACCTGATTTTTGATGATTTTCTTTTAATCTTTGGCTGTTTTTCAAGATGACGGCAAAAAAAGAAAGAAGAAGAGCATTTTGAGCAACAGTAAGGAAGTATATTTTTACTATGTTGATTAAGGAGCGAGTTACCTACCGCTCAAAATAAGAATAATTTTTGTTGCAATCAATTCCACCTCAACTTGTTTTTCTCGCTTTTTTCTACCGCAGTAGATAGGAACCAATATCGGGTTTTAATTTTCTAAACCGAAAATCGGCATCCCCGCAGCGGATGGCGTCACGGACCTATAATATACACGATACCCACGATGCTCGGTCTGGTGAGTTGTGGTTTATTATTTTCAATAATAAACCTTTGGAATCGAGCATGAAAAAAAAAAGTTAACCCCCCTCAAAATTTGATGGTTTACTTTTCAAGGTATGTAGAATCCGAAAATTATAATAAAAATTTTCTGTCCGTCCGCGTACGCCGTACCTTAGCACTTTCCTTAGTTACCATGAACCAAAATTGATGAAATTTGGTTTGTAGGTCCCGTTTGGGGACTAATTGGTCCTCGAAGCTCGGCGTTACTGTCCTTCATCTCCAAGGGGTGGAAAATAGGGGCTGAAATATTCAGAACGCCGTAGCTCGAAAACTTTCAATAGAAGGTGATGATGGTTTTTTTTACGTTCTGAAATTGTTCTTGAACTAAAGAATTTTTTAAGACCACTCGGAGCATTGTGCAACCAGCCGTTCGTGTGCACCGAAAAGCTTCGTCAACACGATCGTGAATCAAACGGTATAAATCGGGCCCAGATATTATCATCCCTAAGGAGCTGTATGATATCACGGATGGCTGTATGAAGTCGAGTTGGTTGTTCTGTGATATTATTTCACTTGAAAAATGATGGCTCTTTTGGATTTTGTTGATAGGTACTTTTGCAACTTAACAGACGTTGAAGTATTATTGGATAAATTATTACACAACGGTAAATTAATACACAGCGGTAAATTATTACACAACATTTTATTATGCTATCTACGCAGAAGGGGCATCTATATAGGAAAATAATAAACCGTTGCGTAATAATTCGCAGCGTTTTTCATGTTGAAGTAAAAAAATTTACTGTTAATAAACACCTATCAGTGAGCCTCGTATGAAATTTATCCGAGAAAGCCAGCATCCCAGTACTGCAATACCTGCCTATAACGAATAGTTCGGTGGACAGGTAGCGTAGTAGAGAAGAAACTCTTTCTTGATATCTCCGGGGAGAGTTCCGTTTTTATTATGGATATAGGTCATTTTCTCATGGAAGACGCCACCGTCCTCCGTAGCACAGAAGGGTTTGGTTGGAGCATAAAGCGGATTTGGACGGAATTATGTAAATATCATCGGAATAATGAGCCAAGTCGTGAAAGGGGGTATTAGGTACTTTTACTAGTAATGTCATCGCGTATAAATCAAACCGGCGCGGTCACGAGGAAGAAGCCTCAAAACAGGGGTGATATCCTCACCTTACCTTCCTTCGATGTCTACTGAATGGTAACCCTCACCCGTAAGTAAGGTATACATGTAATTAGTGGAAGAATAGACTGTTCCGCCTGGACAGTACCTAAAAAAGCTCCAAACAATATTTTTTTTCACGAACTCCCAACCCTTAGTTCCTATTGTTGAAAGAGTCACCGCGCCAGGATCTTCCCACCTGCTGCTTCGTAGTTCGCCAACAGCCAAAAACCCACCCCTAGTTCCTTTACACTTGTTCGCGCCCTTCATACTCCCCTATAGTAGGGTTTCTTAAAAGATTCGTGGTCACACCTCATTAGGGCTCCTTGGATGCTCAGTCTAGTGTAAGAATTACGGTAAACAAGACTTTTCAAGCAGACATGAGAGCTCAGAAGGCCAATTCCACTTGTGACGGTGGGCAGTTCTCGAGTTGTTTGTGCTTCCAAGAAGATGGGGGCGGCCAGGCTGAAACCTAATCGCTATCCCTTCTTGGCTGGTGGTAATATCGCTGGTCATAGAAGGGGGGACTCTCGAGGGTCCACCACCACTATACTCACTCTAGCAGAGCGTCGTTTGGTATTATGCGCTGAGTAATTCAATTCACCATACGCCTTCCACTTTTTGAGGACTAACTAGAAGCATAAGCCCAAAGGTTTCCTGAATGATACTATTACATCCTGTCCTTTTTATAATGCATACATATATCCCCCGCCCCCCTCATTCACACTTTAGAGCTCAGTATAAATATATATAAGCTCATTTGAAAAGGCGATTCACGCCGTGTCCCAATTAACAATCCCATCACACCTAATGATGGAGGTTAGAGATTGCCCAGATGATCAATTCACTGGTCAAAACCTCTAACAACATTTTTTTCCGCCAATAATCGTACGTAGGAGCTTTGTTCTCCAACAGTAAATATTACTGACGTTCATCACGATGGAGGTTATTAGTCACCTTGTTCATATGTCCTTTCATGAACCAGAACTTCATACTACTTTTCATTCCCCCTTTTCCCCCTCATACTTCTGCTACCCATTAGAATGTCATGTGGGGAGGAGTTTGACGGTAGGCAGTTCTGAAGCTGCTTATGTCAGGCTGAAACCTAATCGCTATCCCTTCTTAACCGGTGATAATATCGCTAATCTAGAAGGAGGACTCTCGAGAGTCCACCGTCACTCTCCTCTCACTCTGTCACACACTCGAGTTTTTTACTGATAGCCAACCTTGACCAGTGTTTTTTGACTTTCTCTTACTTGAACAGTTCAACTAAAAGCGCTTTTGAGTGGTAGTTTCTTCGCCCTTTGAAGTTTGTCGTCAATTTAAACGCAGCAAGTTGTAGGTTTTTCTGAACGGCCTAACTATAAGTGAACTCGCACATACTATGCAAAATCAGCGCCTAGGTCAAAGCAATACAGAAATTACGTGGGCATGGATTGGCTGACCGAGCTATCGTACTTAAAATTACCTCTAGAAAATACCTAGGCTTATGACTTTCTGATTTTCAGTTATACACATTTCATCTAATTAGAAACTACGAATTTCTACAGATGTAGATTTGATCCGATTAGAATTTACTATATAATTTATACATTCTTAGCTATTCGTTATTAGTTGAACATTCATTTTCTCCCTCTTTCTTCTCTGCTCCTAACTGAAGAATTCAAGCTGACTACTTTAATTATGCAGGTAGTTAATTAATATATTAATTAGCGAATTTTCGAAGAAAAGGAAGCTATTGTTCTCGGTCCAAAATTTTTAAAACTCGAATTTCCGAAAGATTTTTATACCAAAATCCGTTTCAGACCATCCTGAATTCACTGCCGAAAGACACCAAAAATTATATATATATATATATATATATATATATATATATATATATATATATATATATATATATATATATATATATATATATATTTATATATTTATATATGTATGTGTCATTCCAGACGATAACTCTCGACAGAATTGAGATAAAAAGTTCAAATTTGCACGAAAAATCTGTCTTGGCAATCGACAGGCTAAGTTCGTAGATGGGCAGAATCGGGTCACTCTAAGGGGGAGTTTTGGGGAGTTTTAGGGGGGGAAAATTACCCATAAATTCCAAAAATGAAACAGTCTGACAAGTGACACCTCATTTTAAAGGATTTTGTACGCTGAACACGATGGTGAAATCAGAATTGCGATATCTCATTCCGTTCTCAAACTGGAGCACTTTGAAGATGAAGGAACGTGGTTATTTCTTGAGATAAAACAGTTTTACATAAAATCAGTTGGTATTTCTTCGAAAATTCGCTCTTATAGCCATGCTGCATGACTGTGGTTTTTTTTCCATACAGCTGCTTGTAGAATGATTTGTAAGCATAGCTAAGCTCAAAGAAATTAAGTTGACTGCTTTGAAAGTAGGTGCTAAGTAACTATTGCTAGGTATTAATTAGCACCTACTTTAAAAGCAATCAACTTAATTTCTTTGAGCTTAGGTATGTAATTTTCACTTTCAAATAACCAATTTTGAGTAACTGTAATGTACTAAATGACATTCGCCTGAATAGTTAAGTATCACTGAAAGGTTTCAATTATAGTAGGTCCAACTAAAGTAGGTACTATCTCCATAAGTGTTGCAGACTATGTCGTTTAGTATGACAATGAATGCCAATTTAGACAATACCAGTGGTATCATATCTGGGACTTGTTGAATTCATACCATGTTTGTCTCTGTTTCATCTTTAGCATGCCTACTACGGCTAAGCACCAAAATTAGTTCATTCAGATGTGCATTTCGGTGAGTTAACCTAATTAAGGTTCTTTGATCATGCTGTAATACGAAATACCACTTAATATTTCGCAAAATGGCCGAGGTGAGTAAATAGTTACAATCATTTGAAAATAATATGTTCCATTTTTATGACGAATAAAGGACGCCATTAGAGACTGGCTTAAACATTGGAAAAACGGCGTACGGCGGACAGACAGAAAAATTTTTATTGCATTTTCGGATTCTACATACCTTGAAACGTAAACCATCAAATTTTGAGGGGGGGTTAGACTTTTTTTCATGCTCGATTCCAATGGTTCATTATTGGAAATAATAAACCAAAATAGTAGCGTGGAATCGTGTGGATCTTGTAAATGCTTTTCTAAAAGTTGGCCAACTTGGTTCAGGTTAAAACTAGGCCAGCTGTAATTGGTGACGCTGCTAGTGGGCTACTGAAACGCACATTGATTAATTCCAAGTTTGTGCGTATAACTTCCCAGTAGAAATTCGTTGGAATGATACAAAGCAGTTCGTTTAGAAAAAGACAACAGGCTGCCTAATAAGAAGACGTCCGGGCGCCGAGCCGAGCCGCTGAGAATGTGGGGCACCCGAAAATTGGGGTTAAACCGATAACATGAGAATCCGAACAAAACGCACACTTCGTCGCATAAATTATAGGGGGAATGGCCGATGGGCGGCCACAACTTTGAAAGAAGATATACGGCCGGATTTTTCCCTCTTCGGAGAATCGCTTTAAAAATAGTGCGGTTCAGAACGTTTTGAAATCCGCTGAGTGTGTGAGGGCGGTATTTGGGGCACGTGGGCCCTCTGGGTGATGAAGATTTTATTTTACGTTATTTGACGGAGGTCAGTTCGCCTTGGAGCACTTATCCGCCTAGATTTGCCGTTCGACGCGACGAGGTCCGTTGCACTTTACTGCTCACTAAAAGTATGGATATCAGTGGGAGAAAAAATAAAAAAAAATAGAAACTAGGTAACTATGTTTATCAGTATGTTTATCAAATTAGCAATCTTCATAAATATATGAGATTTAATTTTCTGTTAGTTTCCAGTGAGCCACACCAGTACAGAACGGCCAAAATGCTCTTTAAATTGCAACCAAGTGTGCACTTTCAACTGTATCAAGCACTAATTTTGTTGCAATCACAAAATCAGCGTACATTTTAACATTATGGAAATGGATTACCACTTAATTTATAGAAAGTATGGTGTACAGACCCGGAGTGGACGAGCTGGTGATAAGAATATAATAGGAAGATTAAGATTTGAATTCGATTCTCGACCAAGCAATTGACCCAACTCAGGGCGGGTGAGAAATTGAATAAACTTAAGCGAAATGATCAGTCGAAATTATGAGCGATCATCATTAGACCGCAGATTTCTCTAGGCACAACCCTTAAGTAAAGATTAGATTCATTTTTAGGGACTTAGGAGAGATTCCCCCTCCGCCGCACCGAAACCTGGGCTAAATGTGCGGAGCGTTGCCCTGCGAGCCAGCCAACAGACTGCGGCTCATCCGTAAGTATAAGAAAGACTCATAATGTAAATTTAATATCAATAAATTTAAATTTCTCAACTTACACAGCAGACTCCCAGCGTCGTTAACGCTGACAAGAGCAACGTGGAAGTAAAAATACACCAGCAAATTTGATCAAGAACCAGCCTTGGGGGGGGGGGGGGGGGGGTCCGAAATGAACAAAGTCCAAGCCACGCTGGCAACAGGGGTCGTTTGGCTGCCCTCGAGACTTCGTGACCGAGACGCTTCAAAAACCAGTAGGGGGAATGAGGCTAGCGCTCCTGGAGTGAGTCAGGAAATCTTATGCAAGACTCCCGAGTCAGGTAGATCCCGCCCAACCTACCTCACTTGCATTGGACTCGACGTAGAGGTACACCCCTAAAAAGGAAGTATTTCAATATGAACTGTGACAGGGAACCTGCAACACAGAGCGGAGGCGGTTGCACTCAATGGTTCGGAACGACCAACGATCGTTACTCGTTCCTCTATGTCCCTCACTGGTTGATACAATCACTGCTACCTACGTCCGTTGAATGCAGGCTTAATAAATGCAAGAGTCAATTTTGGCTTAATCTTCACCGTCTAGAAATAAAAGTGTAACTTAATATTGTCGTTGGAGGCATAGTGTAATATCAGAAAACCTAATCTGGTTGTTGTAACTTGAAGTAAGCCTGTGGGATATAGCGTATTAGTAAATTACAATTCATATTCAAGAACGAAACTTTAGTGTAGATGTAGAGGATGTAGAGGGAGAAGGTCAGAGAGCTCCTGTTTCAATTATTTCAAATATTCAAATGAGCAGAAATATAATATTGTACAAAAATGAACAGTAATGGAGCGTTTATGACGGCCTACAGAACCAGGTGTTCAGTTTTATTTGTTTCCACGCGACTGAAAAACTACAGAACTCATTCTTGTCAGAACATTCGCTCGTAAAAGAAATATTCTGAGAATATAATTTTGCCACGGGTAATAATCTTCCCTGCATGTAAAATTTGCTTCCACATCAACTCCGATGTACTCGTAGAACTGAAGCAATATTTACCTCATAAATAGCAGTGGGTAGCCAAGAAGAACATTAATACATTCATCGGTAAAACGTATGGGGCATCTCGGTAGTATAGTATGGAGAATTGAACATCCTTGGGAGGGGGAACGCTACATACATGTGCAAATCAAGCATAGGTATTTGGTCTTATTCTAATTCATTGATTACCATAGCAGACTGCACATAGCATGCAAGGCGTCCTATGGCATTATATAAAGGCCACACGTATCTGCAAAACTACACGTATGCTTCCAGCTTCAGGTCAGGTGGTAAGAAACGTAAGATTGGAACCCCATCTAGACAGTCATGGGAGGGGAAACGACAAACAGGTAACTGAAAATGCAATGGAACTGCAAAAGTCACTGGATACTTCAGAAGATTGTGCCCAGAAGTAAGGCGTCATATTCCACGGCGTTAGCTACGCGACAACGAAACACTTACCTGCAGAACAATGTTGCCAAAACTACCGGGATACCAGAGAGAGAAAGAGAGAGAGAGAGATTTATTCAATATTATTTACATAGATTACGAATAAACAATATGCATTCGTCTCGTAATGTATAATAATCATAACTTTCTGTTTTCGAAATCACGAATACTAAGCAATCAGCACACAGCTCTTAGTGAGCTCAAGATAGGAACTGCATATATACGGAATGTCTTCGGGGAATGGGGAGAGGGAGACACATACATGTAAAAATGCATACATGTAAAAATCCAGTGGAACAGCAAAAATGGTTTTATTCCAATTCACCGATAACTGTAGCAGACTGTGTCTAGCAGGCAAGGCGTCCGATTCCTTGGCATTAGCGACATGATAACGGCCAATATGAACAAAAATTTTAGTTGGTGTGAAGACAAGCGACTAAAAGTTGCGATTCGATACGATCAGCGGACTCGAGGATCAGCTTTTCAACTGACAAGGAGTAGAAACCGCAACCCGAAAAAACAGGTTCAATAGGAAAACCTGAAAGAACTCCCGGACCGCCGCCGACGCCTTCTCTAGCGAAAAAAGGAAAAACAAGAAGAGAAAAAAAAGAAAGAAAAAACTGCCTGACCGGGATTACTCAATATTGACTTTCTTGTAGGCACCGGCCTTCAAACGGCGGGTTGGGACACCGACCGGTCTGATGTGTCTGACGGAAGAAGGAGAACTCTCTACCAAGGCTACACCAGACACCACCGCAGTCATACAGTGTGTACCTAATTCGGTTTACTTACATAACACGGAATTCGATTAGAATTTGCAATCAATTCAGTAGACCAATGTCAAGATGCAAGACGCATGAACAATCAGGAACTGCTTGCATATTCCACTGAAATTTGATAAGCATGTAAATTTTGATTTGTGACTTTGGGCTTAGGGTTGTCGTAACAATATGTTTAAACAACATCGGTTCATGACCAACAGCTTTGCGAACGGAGCTCTCACGGTAAACGTCTTCCCTATTTAACGTAGAAATTGAGCACGTAACCTGTATGAAATGATGAGTTAAAATTACCAAGGGTCCAGCCAGCTGATCAGCTGTCAGATGAAAGGAGGAAAACTCTGCCGAGGTTACACCAATCACAACCACAGCCATACAGTTCCTAAATAGGTCTTCGATTTGTGACTTCACCAGTCCCGTGTCACTGAGTGAGCGCTGAAGCTAAATAGTACTCGCAGTGTCCTCAGCCTATATGTACTATTATGAAATTATAGGGTATATGGTACATAAGCATAATATACGATTTGGCATGGAACCTGTGCGGAATTACTGGGTAATAATGACCAGGTGGAGAGCCAAGTAATCAGCTGTCTGATGCGTCTGATGGAAGAGGAAGAGTACTCTATCACACCAAACCCTACCACAGCTGCCCAGTACCTGAATTTGTGTGCAACACCTTATAAAAAATTAGCATTTTCAGTTCCTGCAAGACAGGAACTTTGAGAACGTAAAATTTATTCGAGTCTTTCATGAAAATGGCTTCCCTTCCATCGGTAAATGGAGGAGAAACAGATTTTAGAACTTAAATAAGCCATGAGATCTCAAGGAGGTACCTATACCAATGGTATCTTTGGTTTCATCTCCTATTATACATAATTATCAAGTACCTATCTTGACCAACTGGATAGAAGGAAATAAGCTGAGCGACAAGAACAACGATTCTTCTTCAGGTTGGTTCCAATTTACCAGAAAGGAGAGGAACGAAACGAATATTTCGCGATATAAAGAGATTCCTTGGGGATCCCAGAGAACAGGAAGTCGGCCATTTTTGAGAGACCATCTCCTAGGAGAAGGAAGGCAACAAGAAGAACAAGAGTTACGGGCAGAAGTCTCTTTTGCCTTTTTATTTTTGCTTACTTCGGGACAACGGATGCGCTCCATCGAGGGCTCAACAGGAAAACGACTCACTTGCGAGGCCCCGGCTCCTTCCAAGGTCGACGCCTCTCAAATGGAAAAACCCTTTCGACCAAATGTCAGTAGCCGCTCCGGCATTTCCAGAATACAAGTAATCAACTTTCACAAGGATTCACTGATCTTTTTTGACTTGAAACACAATGAATAAGGATGATGGTAATTCCACATAAATCCCGGCCCAAAATCATGATCTGCTGGACATACGAGACAGTCTCCGAATCAAACGAGCTAACATTAAGCTAAAAATTAAGCGGGCCATTCACGACCGCTCCAACACGCCAAAATGAGGCGACCGCTCCAAAAACCGATCGTGAATGGGGAAACCCGAATGGCCTGGCGCGGCGCGGTCGGCCCAGTCGAATATTCAACCCGCCTGAAATCCATCGCGCCGCTCCATTTGGAGCAGTGGAGCACTTGGCGTGGCGCGATCGTGAATGGGGAAATCCAGAACGGCACAGGGAATCGTGGCGCGCGGAGCGCTCGTGAATGGGGAAACCCATCGCTCTATTTGGCTCAGTCTGTGTCGGTGAGTTGTCGAGGGAAGTACCAATCATGGCGAGCGGTCGGGAATTTGTTATAGAAGTAATGAAATTTACAAAGAGCTGCCCTGCCTTTGGAAGGTAACTCATTCAGATTACCATGGGAAGGTAAAAAGAAATCTTGGCTTAGAACAATTGTTCAAAACGCAAGATGAAAACGCAACAAAGGAAACAGTGAAAAAAAAAAATGGATAGATGGATCAGATTGGATTTTCTTCATAGATAGATACCTACCAGTTTTGGGGAATTGAACACTGACGCTTTAAAAAAATCACAACATGTGTGTGCGTGCTACATCGGGTTGGTCCTCAGATGGTTCGTCTCTACATATCCTTTAAACGACATCACTTCCGGTCTTACACGACCTTTTGGTTGAGCCGGGACATCACTAGGGCCCAAATGGAGCCTGTGTGCGAAAAAAACGAATTTTTTGGACCGAAAATAAAGTAGATGTGGCTGATACGGCGGACGGACATAGGTTTTTTTTGGAATCTACGCATCTTGAAATGTTGAAATGCAAAAGAAACAATTTTGAAGGGGTGTTCAAAAAAATTTTTGCTGAGCGAATACACAGGTGTACTACTCACAGAATAATAAACCAAAATGTCCGTCCGCCGTATTATCGACATCTACCTTAATTTTCGGTCTAAAAAATCCTTTCAAACAGAGGCTCAATTTGGGCCCCCGTTGTGTCCCCTATCTCGGCAGCCCGATCGGAAACACCCAGGGGTGTTATGGATGAAAAACGGGTGCAAAATTAGGTATTTTTGAGGTTTTAGTGAACTTGGGCTTGTGAAACCGAAGCTTTTCGGTTCACTTCAGGGATTTCCTGTGAACGAACGGCTAGACGTACAACGCTCCGGGTGTTCTCAAAAAGTCCTCAAGTTCAGAACCAATTCAATCCTTCAGAAAATGTCTACTCGTATTTTTCACATTTTTCACATTCACGCCTAGCTTCGCGGACCAACTAGACCCCAAATGGGACCCACAAACTGAATTTCATTAATTTTCGTTCACGGTAACAAAGGAAAGTGCAAAGTACGGTATACGGCGAACGGATAGAATTTTTTAAATTCCATTTTCGGATTGTACGTACCTTGAAACGCAAACCATAAAATTTTGAGGGGGGTAAAATGTTTTTCATGCTCGATTTCGAAGGTTCATTATTGAAAATAATCACCAAAAACCGCAAATTCTTCTACAACGGTTCAATAAGTACCTATGTTTTGTAAAAAAAAAACCAAAATATCTGTCAACATGCAATATTTAGAAACGCAAAATATTACAGGAAATAGCCCAATTGAGCCTAGCTTCCAAAACCAAAATTCGTGCGAGCCAAACACACGGCGAGCGGATGGATGTAGAAACAATATTTACATATTGGGTAGGCCTTGAGGTAGTTGGTCAAAAAGGTTTATATGTCATCATGGGATAGATCATAATGTATTATATCACATTCTTACATGAAAATGAGATGCTGAACTGAAAAGCAAAACGATTAGCAGATAAGGAACTTCTTCGACATTAGATAAGAACTTTGACAAGAAACTGAACAAAATCAAACTTTAATCAACGTAATCAATCAACCACGGATGCACGATACACCAAGTGCATTGCCCCGGATACCGTATTTGACATGATTTCCTCAATATAATCTTATTAGCGTTATCCACGACGATTTCTCAGGAAATCGGGGACAGAATTAATTGTGTTAATCTTTCCACTCGAAATAGTCACCGAAAAACTCTTCCTCCTGCGCGATAATGCCGGTGCCTACGTGAGTCCACAACACGTCTACACCCATGACGGAAATTGAGCATGAGGTTCGAGGTCAGATTTTGATGTATATTACTGTGTATTTTTGGATCACGGTAAATTTATAGGGCGTGAAAGTAGAGGGAACGTCAAATAGTGGAGATATCACCCCAGAAAACATGTTCTGGTTAAAGGAGACAGCTTGGTAACTTTCTAAATTGATTTGTTACTAATCAATTTGTAGGTATTTCAGGGGTTTGTTGTGCGGATCAAGAGCTGTGTATCACTGTTATATTGAGTCCTCGAATGTTTTAAGCTGGTGGGGTGATCGAACAGGGCAAAATACCTTCGCGTACATCTCCAGCAAAAGTGCTAGAACTTTCAAAATCGTATAAGTAGGTACCTAAAATTGTGGACCCATTAAAATAGCTAAATATCTTCGAAAATTCTCTAAAACATATTCAATATCGACGCGCGAAAAAGTTGAGCAAAATTAGGAGTGTGTAATCGGAAGGTGTAAGACCGTCACTCGTTCATTTGTGATGCATTCGAAACGTTTCAAAATTAAATAACTACTTCACGGCAAATCGTGCTGTGACTTTCACAATCACACCGAGGGGTCGAGACAGACCCCCACAGGGGTATTTTTTTCTATAGGCAAAAAATCCTGGCATTCCTCGATTTCCACCCTAAAAACCTACAGATAGGAGGGGGCGAAATGAATTCCGTATAATGCAACACGTCTAATAAAGGTTCTACCCCAAAAAGTCTGAAGTTTTTTGGGTTCCACCGACTTTTTTCGACCGCACAAAAGGCTTTAGACAACTACGGAGGGCATACGAAGAAGAGGCAGCCGCGCGGGGTGTGTAGGTATCTAGTTTTTTTCTACCCTTAGCGATGTCCGGGGGGATTTTGAACACAAAAAAGTCCCGTATAGAGGTCAAACGGCGTGAAAGATTGATATCGGAGCCCTTTTGTAGTGATTCTAGTTTTTCGGTAAAATCCTGTAAAAACTGCTTTGAACTCGACAAGGGTTCTTACTTTTTATAGCTTTGAACATCGGGAATTAAGCCGTTATTTAAATTGGATCCATAACGTGAGCATTGGGAATGTATTTTTTCACAAATATACATTAAAATACGAGTCCTATGACCTATCAAGTTACTAAAAAGTTTACGTAATAAGTAATGAGGTATGGTTGATGGCATTCTATCACATGGCATTCTATCACAAAGTGTACAGCCCGGAACAGTAGCCGATGTGCAAAAATGTTTGCATAAAACTGAAAGACATTCTCCGACTTGCGATTTCCCTCTCACTCTCTCTCTCTCTCTCTCTCCGACCATTCCTTGCGTCTGCTGTGGTGATAACCGTGGGACGCCTCCTTCTCCTCTAGCACTCGCTGTGGTGATAACCGCGGGGTGCTAGACTCCTTCTTCCAGGCGTCTGCTGTGGTGATAACGGCGGGACGTCTCCTTCTCATCTAGCACTCGCTGTGGTGATAAACGCGGAGTGCTGGCGTCCTCTCCAAATAACGCCTGCTTTGGTGATAACCACGGGGTTTGTCCTCCTTCAAACTAGCGAAACATAGCTAACCGCACCCTCAACTACCAATTCTCTACTAAAACAAAAAATGTGTAGGATACCCCGTTTGAGTTAACACAAGTCTGCCGGTGGCGCGGTATTCCTACTGTCGTGAACAATTATGGACTTTTTTACCGTTTTGGAATTATTTAAACTCAGCCAATCATTGAGGTTTATCAAATAACACACAATTTTCGGATCTCTAACTTCTATACGAAATTTAATTAGGTATGAACATCAAAACAACATGCATATTGATCGTAAACGCGACGGGCGTGCGGCGGTAGTTTCTCCACAGCCGATTGTACATTAAGAATTCACGAAGGACCCGGCGCGTGACTTCCGATCCAGGGGCCAAAAAGGCTAAACAAATCGATCAATCGCGAATCAATCGGGTCAAGTTCAAGATTCGAACCACAAAACCCGATTCGAAGTCGCAACACTGAACTCAACGCTCGACAGCTCCCGACATGGGAATTGCGAGAAATGGAGAAAAAAATCCAAAAAGAGTGTTATGAGCGAATTTACAAGTTAAAGTTCGCCAAAGTCTGTGGCATCAAACGAGAGAATGAGCTATAAGATGGGAAATTTTCAAAAGTAACAGTGGATCAAAAGCTAAAAGTCAATAAAAATTCCAAAAAATCGCCAAAAATGGTATAGAATTGTGACTTGGTGCGGAAAAAGAGTGGATCAATAGGTAATCAAAAACACTTTTCACTTAATTAGGGGGGGGGGGGGGGGGGTCAAGTTGCGTTTCCGGAGGACAAAAATCGCAGAAGATCTATAAAAATGGCTAATACATTCGTACTACCAACAATTACTATAAAATCACCAAATATGTACAAAGATAGCATGTTGTACTCCGAAAATTCGTCCAGATGGATATGCTGCATGATTTGTAATTTTGGTTTATTATTTTCAATAATGAACCATTGGAATCGAGCATGAAAAAAAAAAAATTCTTACTCCCCCCCCCCACCCTCAAAATTTGATGGTTTACGTTTCAAGGTATGTAGAATCCAAAACTGCAATATATTTCTGTCTGTCCGCCGTACGCTGTACGCCGTACGGGCCACTTTTCTTAGTTACCATGAAACAAAATCGATGAAATTCGGGTTATAGGTTCCGTTCGGGGTCTAGTTGGTCCTCGAAGCTCGACGTTACTGTCAGTCATCTCTAAGGGGTTCAAAATAGGGGTTGAAATTTTCAGAACGCCGTAGCTCGAAAACTTCCGATAGAAGGGTATGGGTTTTTTAACGTTATTAAATTTGTCTTGAGCTAAACAATTTTTTGAGACCACCCGGAGCATCCATCGTACGTCCAGCCGTTCGTGAGCACCAAAAAGCTTCGTCAACACGATCGTGAATCAAACGGTATAAATCTGGCCCGGATATCATAACTACGGAGCACCTGATTATAATCAAGGATGGCTGTATGAAGTCGAGTTGTTTGTTCTGCGATATTATTTCATTTGACAAGTGATGGACTATTGGATTTTGTTGGTAGGTACTTCTGAAACTTGAACAAACGTTGAAGTATTATTATTGATGGGCAAATTATTACACACCGGAAAATTATTACACAACGGTAAATTATTACACCACGGTAAATTATTACACAACGGCTCATCTACCCAGAAGGGGCTGGATTTTGTTGATAGGTACTTTTGCAACTTGAACAACACTGTTGAAGTATTATTAATGGGTAAATTATTACACAATGGCAAATTATTACACAATGGCAAATTATTACACAACGGTAAATTATTACACAACGGCTCATCTACCCATAAGGGGCTGGATTTTGTTGATAGGTACTTTTGCAACTTGAACAACTTGAAGAAGTATTATTGATGGGTAAATTATTACACAATGGCAAATTATTACACAACGGCAAATTATCACACAACGGTAAATTATTACACACCGGTAAATTATTACACCACGGTAAATTATTACACTACGGCTCATCTACCAAGAAGGGGCTGGATTTTGTTGATAGGTACTTTTGCAACTTGAACACCCGTTAAGCATTATTGATGGGCAAATTATTACACAACGGTTCATTATTCTACCTCCGTAGAAGGGGAACCTATACAGGTAAATTATTACACAACGGTTTAGGTAGGTACCTAGTAACGAGTACGGGTTTAGGTACTAACCTACGGTGGGTCCACGATCTACATAATATGTGTAGAATAGTACATATAATGTTATATAGAAGGGTTATCTATACGGAGACCTGTGATCTGTAACAGGAGGGTATTCTGTACAAAATAATAAACCGTTGTGCAGGGATTTGCAGCGTTTTCCTTAAAATATACGGGTTTTTACAAAGTAAAGGAATTCACAGAAGTGGGTGTGCTGAGATTCGCGTTGGATTTCAATAAGCAACTTTTTTTGTTTGTAGGCAACCTTCAAAAGCAAGCTTTCTGCAGGCAGTTGAGTTTATAGGCAGTTTTCTGCCTAGACATTAGGTAATGAATACACCCTGCCGCTCTTCATGACCAGTAGTTTAGTCGCCTCAATTCAGCTCTACCAATTTCCTTTTCTTTCCAATATATGACTATAAAAATCCGGTGTCCAAGTGATTTATCATTCGATTGGTTTTCATTTTCTCTTCTTCATATCAAACGTATGGATTCAGTCAGTCTTGAAAATATAGCTGATCTAATCAATTAAATAATTTCCTTGTAGATTGCAACCTACCTACCTACTTGACATTTGCAGTTGGACTGTTAAGTAGGTCTCTTTATACATCAAGATGGAATGAACCCTTGATCATCGTTCAAAAGCTGCTGACGCGATATATAATTTTCGCTATTTCATCTGAACGTTGTTAGTTTGTGACTTAGCATTGTTAGAAATGCATCCAACAAGAATTACAATAGTATAAATGTCAACAGAACAGAAACATAGGTACCTTGGCACTTTTAAGGAATGGATTGAAAAAATTCGTAAATATTACACACCAGGGGGACAGGCCAGGAAAGAAAGTGAGAGGGGGGGGGGGGGGGGGAGATACTATTACAGTTTAGTAAACTATGATTGCAACGCAAATAAGAAATATTATACGAATAGTAATACCCATACATATTCATAAAGTAAAGATCCTGGCTTGGTTTACTGATACGCGCCATGTGTCATTGATACGCGTGTGTAGACTTTTGGGTACGAAGACCATGGTCGAGTTTCACCAAAAATACCATAGAATTTAGTTACGCTATGCAGAAAATCCTGAATAATGAATAATCCTGATCCCATTACGAAAACATTCTTCAAAACTACATTACCAATAACCGAAATTTGCCTACTTTGGATTAGGTAAACGGATGTCATCAGAAGGGGAGGGCGTAACAGAAAGACGGAAAGTTCATTTCAGGATCGGTATACTTGGTAGTATCAGCATTGTGCTGGGTAATGACTCGTGTCGAACCAGTTAGTAAGGCCATTGCCACACAGATCCAAGCTAGCCAGGGGCGGGCACAATGTGTCAACGTGGGAGTCTAAACAGAAGACTAAGCGGATGGTGCAGGGGACTAACTCGGCAAAAACATCACAAAGAACTATCCAAAGAGGGAAAGCGTGTCGTAATCAGGTGTAGCAACTGAACTAGGACCAGATACTCCGTCGGAAGTGGACGGTAGCCAGGATAAAATAAAATAATAAACAAATAAAAACCTGTATCTGCGGGCCAGGGGAGTGTCAAGTTCTTGAGTTTCCACGGGAAGCCGTTGATTCACAGCAAAATCACCAGCAGTAGATACCTATCTAGGTACATTCTTGACTGCAGAGACATCTGCTAGCGTAATTAAGATACCACTCTTCCTACATTGATCATTGCCAGAATAAATTAATCCAAGCTGAATCAATCATCAGCCATCTCTTTCCTTCCGGAAGACTTCATTCACCTAAGAGTAAATGATGTGCAAATAATGTGTGCGTGCGTATATTTATGTAAACTAGGTACCTACTTCAACATTTTTAGAGGTTTTATGCAGAAGACACAATGTGTCTGGAGCAGCAAGTAGGCATGTGCCTGCCAAAGGTCCAGAGGTATCCAACCGCAAAGGAACTGACTTCCCGACGATAGAAACATGAACATGAAATACCAGAATTAGACGAGTGTCGCACTGCTAACTGACAAAAGCAATATGAGATCAATGCTCCTTGAAATTACCTGCTAAAGATGAGGCGACTGTAGCCTAAGATATTTGTTTTCCAAGTACCAACAGTACAGTTTCTACTAAATATAGTCCATGCTGAATTCAGCATTAGTAGGTAATAAATATCGAGTTCGGGTAGGAGGCGAAACAATACTCATACCAGTTTGAGGATCTCATAAATCAGCTATTGAATGGTAATCGTTCAATGTCCAAAATATTGGAAGTAAGAGCAGGTATACACATGTACAGTTTGGACGTTTCTTTGGTGATCCTGCGTTCATCAGCAATCGCGTTTGGCTTGGAGGTGTAGAGCTATCCACAGCAGTCAATAAGATAATGCTATGATAAAAACAAACGCCAGGGCTGCAAATTGACCTAGTCGTACGACAGAACAAATAGGATTGATCGAAAATGCAAGAATAACTATTGCATTTTTTCAGGAATATCGTGCGAAAGCCCAATCCATGACGTAACTCATCCAACTTGCCAGAAATTTGCAATCACGAAAAGTAACTTCTTCCCGAGGCGGTAACGAGGAAATAATTGCTCTCTTTTAACAGCCGTCCAGGAGACTTGAAACCAGTGGTTAGCGCATCTCTCGCAGTCAGTCGTGTGTGAAATCCGTCAGTGAGCTTGTAGAGTACCTAGAGCCATACATTACCTGTATCTAGCTCTAGGGCTCAGGCGGATTGCATGGCGGGTTAATTTGCGAAAGCCTATTTCGATAAACATCCACCCACTTCGAGTTACAACACAATAATTATCACCAATGTACAACAAAATCAAAGAACCCGAGCAAGATTATAAGTAGAGACCCGTTGGGGGGTTGATTTAAAAACTGGGCGAAGTATTATTCAACCTGCTGGGGTCAAGTAATTTATTAGCCAGTTAGTGTGTGACATGGTTATTCATCCTTATGGGAGAACCTGACCCATCAAATTTGAACAACGGGATATTTTATTCGTTGTGATTAACTATAGAAAATTTAAGGTAAGGAGGAGAAGGCCAGCGCGTTCTGTAAAAACGTTGATTGGACTTAGCATGATAATGGCTTCGTTTTTTCCACATTTTAGATAAATAACCGATGGCCCAGAGGTGCAACTGAGCCAGAGATTTTTTTTTAAATGACTGCCGTTTTCTTTTTAGGCAACCCAAAATATTACCTCAATTGATGTATGTACCTTATTCAAAAATGATCCACAGCTAGACTACAAATGGGAACCACAAACGGAACTCCATTAACTTTCGTTTATGGTAACTAAGAGAAGTTCCAATGTGGAGATTGCCACACAATATAATTCCATGTTCTAAATAATAGTGTGAATGGAAGTTTGTCGGCAGGGACCGCCCATTTCGGCCTGACTATTGCAGCCTGACTGGCCGCCCATTTTGGTCAAAATCTGGCATAGAAATCTTACTTTCAACACTACTTCGGTATCATTTCCATTTATGTACATACCCTTCTTATAGTGTATATTCTGTTTGATTTTATTCTTTTTTTGGTTTTCATAATGCATTTACTTATTGTAAATTGGGCAAGTTGCCCGTGTAATTAAAACAAATAAACAAATAAACACCACACCAACGTCACTTAGCTATAAACCTAGGAAATGTTGGACCATTGAGATATTTTTCACTGTCAATTAGCCAAACCGAATGCGATTGAGTTTAAAATCGATAGGGGTCCTAATTTTGGTACCAACCGCACCAATTTTTTACTGCAGTTAAAAAATGTTTAAATGGAAAAATTAGAAAACCCTTCATAACACCTTCATTTCTCCACCTAGAAAGCTCGTTTTGATCACTAATTGAAAATTTCGACGTGCTGAAAAAACGAAGAAAGAAAATCTGAAAAAGACCGTATTTTGAGGAATTATGATCATTTGAAATTCCAACATAATTACATACGTAAGGGCAACATCAACCGGAAAATCATCTAGAAACTCGTTTTGAGTATTTCTGAACAAGATTCCATGTTTTTGTCAAACACCTATTTCTGACAGTATCATCATACTCCCATAACATAAAGCGAAATACTGCGAACGGACAGCAATATTTTCGTGTTTTACGTATCTTGAAACAGAAACCATCAAATCATTAGAGGGGTTATTAGTTTTTTTTAAATGCTCGATTCCATAGGTTCATTATTGAAAATTAAAAACAAAAAAATCCCTGATTCTTAACTTTTCATTTTTTTTAAATTTTATTATTTTTTATTGGCATCAGGCATAATCTCCTCAGCCGATATATTCGTTATAGGTAGAACATGAATATTATACACAATTTTTCCTAGATATTTGCAAAATAAATAAGAATGAAATTAATTTCAAAATATTCCTGGATAAAGAGTTTTAAAAACTTTTACATAGAAAGGTGTAATGTAAATCTTTCAAATCTGACGAATTTTACCACGGCGCACGGCGTCGTAGACTTGGATGTTGTTCGAAACCAGCATCAGTTCAAGGTTGAATGGTCTCTGTAGATTAATGGTTTCACAATTATATTATCGCGAAGCGATTAATGTAAGCACCAAAGCAAGTAGATGGGCTACGTACGTTGACATGTACAATTTATGTGGAAGTTTATTCAAAGATGATAGTTTCTCATGTTGCTGATGGTTTTCTGTGATCATTGAAGGGGCTGGCTTGATGAGATTTACGTTCAAGCTGACTACTGCGTTTCCAGCCAATATTCGTATCCCTTCTTTCAGAACCTTTTATTATAAATTTTGATCTAAATATCCAATACCACCAAGTAGATACAAACACATGTCTCCGTATTTACGAGGCTCCCGCAGAGCCTAATGTTGACACTAAACTCCTATATGCATGAGTGGACTTATCGAGGACGAAGAAAAACTAGTTTTTTGTTCTTTCTCCGTTTTTTTTAAATTTCCTCCTGAGGTACTCCAACTCCATAAATACGAAGGGGTTTTTGAATACTATAACGGAAACCTTAGGGGATGGACTCCGTTTGTGGGGATATTTTTTGTGAAGGAATCACTGCATCCGTTTCTCTCCTTGATTTTTTATCCGTCTGCCCACAGTCACAAGAACACGTGTGAAGAGGGAACATGTCAGGAAGAGGTCAACTTCTGACATTGTTGATTTTTCCTGTCTGAGATAAGAATATTGTAGTAGGTACCTTCCAGCCAGTCCAGGTCACACACACACACACGCATTTCCGAGTCAAACTAGCGGTCTTCCGAGTCAAATTCAAGGTTTTCCTAATCAAATTCAAGGTTTTCCTAAACAAATTCAAGGTTTTCCTAATCAAATTCAATGTTTTCCTAAAAAAATTCAAGGTTTTCCATTTCAATTTCAAGATTTCCCATTTCAAATTCAAGATTTTTCATATCAAATTCAAGGTTTTCCAATCCAAATTCAAGGTTTCCCAAAAACGTGATCTGTCAGCATTTTGTATGTTAACAACTATTATAAAAGTTCCTACCTGCATTGTTAGGTAGATACCTTGTTAGGCAGAGGATTGATTTTGTAAACACTTGAGTAAACAGTCCTATTCCACTCGCTCCTGTAACCGAAATTCAGATGATAACTTTAATCGCTACGATTTGCGAGGTTCAGCAAGCAGAAGTTATAGGTGGGTAGGTATTCCTTCACTATGCACATTCCTTCGGTATGCGCCCTCTGCGTCTGCGTGTTTGACTCTCTGAATCTACAAATTCACGCGCAGTTTTTGTTACTGCTGTACCAACGTGCACAATACTGACGATTATTGACGAACCATGGATAGTGATTCGGATGAAACATTTCAGGTCATCCGCCAGCCTAACAGCCGACGAATTCGTACACTAAGTTCGACTGAAAGTAACATCCGTAGAAAGTGATGTGGCTCATCGTCGTCAACCAAGAGGTAGTTACGGAAAGTATTCAAAGGACCAAAAAGTGATGTTTCTGAGGTTGTACGAGGAGGCATTAAGGAGGCTGCTACAATACCTGGTTTGAAGGTGAACACAGCCTACTACATTGTTATGATGTACAAACGGATTGACAGCGAGCTAGTACATCGAGCCAGAGGAGGTTCACACCGTACATTATTAACTCCAGAGGTACTACAGGCGATTGAGGATGCTACCGAAGAAAATCCAGGAAGAACATTGAAAGAAATCCAGCGGATTCTCTCTTCA
Organism: Leptopterna dolabrata; assembly: GCA_954871275.1. Classification (NCBI taxonomy): domain Eukaryota; kingdom Metazoa; phylum Arthropoda; class Insecta; order Hemiptera; family Miridae; genus Leptopterna; species Leptopterna dolabrata. The sequence goes on from OX940980.1 coordinate 2,141,104, forward strand.
AAAAACATAAATTTATCAAAATCGACCGTCGACAAGGGATTAAAAACTTTGAAGATTACCCTGAAAACAGCATATAAGGAAGTAGATCGCATGAATTGTAACGCAACAAAAGAGAAGAGGAGAACATATGCCACACTATTCAACACATGGGCACCACGAGAGCGAGGAAACATGGTTTTCATCATGAGGCTGGTTTCAATCTTCACCTTCGCCGAAGTCAGGTGCGGTCAAGAAGGGGTTCACGCGCTGTGCTTTTAGTTCCTACCGTGAGGGGGAGAAACAATACTCTAGTGCTGGCCATGAATAGTCAAGTTATTGTGCATTACAAGACGTTATCGCTTGGAAACTGTAATGCAAGTGAATTCTGCATATTTTTGACAGAATTAGTCCCCAAGCTCTCTGATGCAAACAGTTCCTACTTGATAATGGATAATGCGCGAATCCATCATGCTGACGCAGTGAAACGTCGGATGGAAGAACTCGGAGTTAATGTGAAGTACCTTCCACCTTATTCACCACAACTGAATCCAGCAGAGAAGGTATTTTCAAAAGTGAAGCTCCATGCAAGAAACCTTCTCAGTGAACCGCGTGAGGAGCAAAATTTGTGTTGTCATAGCTCGAAGTGTATCAACAGTCACCAGCACAGATTGTGCTAATTACGCGATGGATATGATGTTACAACTTCCCGACGCCGCAGCTGGCATTGACTTGCAGTGAACTGTTTAAATAACTTAATGAATTCATTTACGTCTTCTCAATCGGCATAACACTTTGTTTGTTCTGATTTGTTTGTGAATAAAATCCTTTAGTTTGAAATATAAAACAAAAACGTTAAATTGCAAAACCTTCAATTTGAATTGGAAAACCTTGAATTTGAAATAGAAAATCTTGAATTTGAATGAGAAAACCTTGAATTTGTTTTGGAAAACCTTGAATTTGTTTAGGAAAACCTTGAATTTGACTCGGAAATTCAACACCATTCATTTGACCCAACCTCGATACCACTGCAAAACCTTTTGCAAGAGACTATTATATATATATAGTCCAGGTATCTATTTGTGACTTACGGCTAACTTCCCGTGTCGAGCAGGAAGAGAAATTGTTCGATCGTATTTACTGTTTAAGTGTGTAGTTTTCACCAGTTTTACAACCCAAAAAAGTATGTAAAAAAAAGGTTGCACGTGAAAAAATAAAATTTCTCTCTTTGACCTGCAAACAACTACACAGACGAATAGACCTTTTACATGTTTGGGCTGTTGAGGAGCAAAAAATACCAAGCAGGAAGAACTAGGGCAGGGGAGTAAAACGAGCAATAAAACGCTTGACATTTTTATACCCTCTACCCTTGCCCTCAACCTCTTGAGGTCCTTTGTCGCTTGCGTAACGCCTATTGAAAAAAAATGGATTCTCTCGAAATCCAGCATTCAGGTTTACTGTACTGATACCTGCCTGCCAACGAAATGAGGTTAAAAAGGCGAGCATAACTTGAGAAATAACACGGATACCCAGAACTTGGTCAAAAATAGACTGACCTACCAAAAAGGGGGACTTGTCGGTCGCAGCCTCGCCCTGTGCGAGAGAGGTGGGTAGTGCGATTGTTTTCCCGTATAAATACTTTTTATTTCAAACGGGCACAAACCGACCCCGAAACCGCCTCTTCTTATTATTCTTTAAATAGAAAATATTTTCGTTTTCTGTAACTTGGTTTCCTGTTTGATAAAAATACCATGGGATTATGTAAGTTATCTTATGCAACCGGAAAGTTCCAGGTTATGGACTGTTACGAATGTTTAGATTTATTAACGCCTCCCACAGGAATAATTTCTTATCGTATTGAAAATTACAGATGGTAAAGTCAGTTCTGGCCCTAAAGGTTCCACTAACTCTTGATAATCCCACTAGAATACTTATTTGATAGATTATAATTGATCATCCCAATCGATTGAGGTAGATCTTAATGACGACTACATACGGATTATCAATATAACTAGTTGCGACCCAATATTTTAAATTAGTGAGCTATCTTCATAAACTGACGGTTCACCCAACGTATACACAAGAATTCCTTGGTTATAATCCGACTGTACTATGTTCTTAAAGTCACATAGTTTTTTGAAATCACATGAACAAGAAATCGGAACGGGAAGTGGTGCATGCTCATGCTCGATGTGCCTTCATAGTTTATCATACCTAATACTAGGTACTATTTCTAACCCAAGATAAATTGAATTGTACCTCCTCCCTCCAAAAATTACCAGAAAGAAAATCTTTCGCCATAAACCGGAACAGGTCCGTTAACCAATTGTATTTCCCGATTCGTGACTCCGCACACCGGCTCTACGGAAATCCACCGAAACCATCAATCACTGCGGTGTACCGTTCCAATACCTCACACTCTCCCTAACCGCTTCTTGGGGGGGAAAAAAGATTTGTTCCTGTCAATTAATTATCCCAAGCTGATCTGCCTCGGTGATCTGACAAGAGGTCCCGGCATCACTTGAAATGTCCTGCAGGTTCGTGCGGTGATGTTGGGGGGATCTGCCGCTCAAATTTTTTCCCGCTGTATTTTTTCCAACTTTTTGCTTTGATCTTCCTGTTGCCATTAATCTTCTTTATCGTTACCCTGAAGTCTCATCTAGAACACTGAGGTTTTTTTAAACTTTTTCTTCGATGCCGTTTGTCCCGGGTTCCACTGTCCCAAGATCGCATCTGCAAAGCTTGATCCGATCCCTTCGGGCGCTGATTGTGTCGAAATTGTCTTTCAAAATCTGAATTACCACTGAAATATTGTGTTACAAAAAACAAGGAACCATTTTGATTCCATGCATCTCGGTATGGAGTTCCTTTTAATCATAAATAGCGAGCAATAAACAAGCTGAAATTTAGATTCTAAATTTCAGAGGGTAGGTACTTGAGCGGTTTGGTTCACCAGATGGTCCCACCTGAATTTTATTAAATTAATACAGACATGAATCGCACATCGTCTAATGAAAAGTCTGCCACTAATGAATTTTACTTTAGTTTTTAATTCTATAAAATATCATTTTATGATCTAAAATATCAAAATGATATAAAATTCCCAGAAATGGATGGAACTTTTTCCTATCAATTTAGAAAAAAAAAGTTTGTGCCACACTGGATCTCATGTGCCGCAGAATTCATTTTTTGGCCAAATGCGCTAAAAAACGCAAGTTTCTTGCCTAAATAAATATGGGGTAATGTCCATTCAGGTACCTGCGACTGAATATTCGTGATCAGTGTGAAATCTCGGTGTGAAATCTCTTCATCGCGAGTGATTTAGTTCGTATAAGACCTTGAAGCCGGTATGATGATTTGAAGCCACCCTGTATACTTATCATACGTATTCTGGTAGGTACCTACTGCTATGGTGAAAATATTTGATACGCCGACTAATGGAGAACTTAACGGGTCAGCACTACGAATTTTTGTCGTGAAACCGAGATTCTTGACCCTTGAAAAGCCACATTTTAGTTTGATAACCCACCAAGGTTCGCCGCTAACAAGAAATGGAAGCGGTCGCACGACGTCGTAGGAGGTACCGAGCTGGATCGGAATAACCGCCTCAAGCGGCGGGGGACGTGAATCTGCAGAGCGAAGGATACCAAAGTTCATGGCCCGTTTTTGGACAGTTTCTCTAATCGCATACCCAACATATTTCACCGTTTTAGAAACCCGTAAACACGATCTTACAATTGAAACGATGCAAATTATTACACGGTTTATTATTTACCTGTACTGATGCCCCATCTGCGTAGATCACTGTTTTCCGTTGTCATTACCTACCCTCGTGCTCCTCCCAGGAAAGCCCTAATTCGAGTACTGGACCCGGCGGGGGAATTATAGTTCCATAAATGGATTCAATAATTATTCCATCATTAATTATTTGTTGTTATTCACGAAGCTGAAGCATAACGTTTGTTCAAGTTACCAAAGTACCTATCAACAAAATCCAAACCAACCATCATTCTTCAGATGAAACTAATACCACAGAACAACCAACTCGATCTCATACAGTCATGCGTGATTATAGTCAGGTGTTCCCTAGCAATGATATCTGGGCTGGATTTATACTACCGTTTCATTCATGGTCATGTTGATGAAGCTTTTCGGTGCAAACTTCAGGCCTCATTGTGAACGAACGGCTGGATGCACAATGTCCGAGCGGTCTCAAACATTCTCAAGTTCGAGACCAATACAAAAACGTTTAAAAAAATTCGAGATAAGGCGCCCTGGAAATTCCATTCCCTATTTTTCATTCCTTAGAGATGACTGACAGTAACGCCGAGCTTCGCGGACCAACTAGACCCAAAATGGGACCCACAAACCAAATTTCATTAATTTCGTTCATGGTAACTAAGAAGACAAAACGAAGTAAAGCGGACGGCTTACGGCGCGGCGAAACGGACATAAGTTTTTAAATTCCATTTTCGGATTCTACGTACCTTCAAACGGAAACCATCAAATTTTGGAGTTTTTATTTTTTCAATGCTCTATTCCAAAGTTCATTATTTAAAATAATAAACCAAAGATAATCCAGCAAGTTTCCCATTATAGTATAAATAATTAATACCAATGAGATCTGTAATGTCAAACATTTTTGCCTCCACACTACCCAAGGTATTTCTCCTAGCTGAATGACGGGGTGTACCACGTGGTACCTAGGCTTATCTCTGGCAAGTACACGTCCTATTAGATTTCCTTTATTGGCCGAATCCTGCTGCGGAATATAAACAAAGCAACTCACTTTAATCCTGAATCGAGATTTGAATGGAGTACTTGTGCAACCTTATGCGCGGTGAAAAAAGGTAGTCCCCTCTTGATCAGTTACAATTTCGAAACAGGTAGACTTCGCAGTCTTTCGCTTATCGAGTCCAGAACGGGTGGGTGTCGCAAGGGGCCGAAATCCTCAGGAACACCCTGAAATCTTCAAGGGGAACCTGACAATCGCGATAAGTCTCGACGTCATGTCAGCCCCCATTGTACCGGACGACAATACGGTTTCTTGATGTAACTACTCGCTTCGACCCTTCACAGCCCCAGAAATGACGAGAGTGGAAAAAAAGTGACTTTAGGGGGCGTTGAGGGGTAGAGCTGAGGATGTAGGTCAGGAAATCAGGGGCCGTCCGCGATGTTTTCAGAACATCGAGTTGTGTCTTACTCAACGCCGCCTTCGTTCTCAGCACTGCGGCGGAATGCGATAGAACTACGCGAGAAGCCCACGTGACAAGAGAGAAAATAATTTACCTGTATTAGGAAATAATATGTGCTTCTTCTATAAAAGTATTTCTAACAAAAACGCTGCAAATTATTACAGAACGATTTATTTACGCGAATTATTTACCTGTACAGATGCCCCCTCTGCGTAGATAGCAGTTTCCCGTCCTCCCTCGTGCTCCCCCCCAGGGAAGCCCTAAATCGAATACTGGAGCCGGCCGGGGAACTACAGTTTCATAAATATGCGGTGCATTCAAGAATTCTATAATTAATTATTTGTTGTTATTGATGGACGTGTGTTCAAGTTACAAAAGTAGGTACCTACCTATACCAACAAAATTCAAAATAACCATCATTCTTCGAATGAAAATAATATCGCGGAACAATCAACTCGATTCTTTACAGCCATGTGTGATTATGCCTCAGCCTGTTCCCTAAGCTGAGCTGGATGGATATAGTTTCATTCACGATCATGTTGATGAAGCTTTTCGGTGCAAACTTCAGGCCTCACTGTGAACGAACGGCTGAACCAGCAATGGCCCGGGTTGTCGAAAATTCCAGAGTTCGAGATAAAAAAATGGACGTAAAAAAATTCGGGATAACGGCGCCCTGGAAATTGCAACCCCTATTTTTCACCCCTTAGAGATGACTGACAGTAACGTCGAGCTTCGCGGACCAACTGGACACCAAATGGGACTCCAAATTTCATTAATTTTCGTTGGTGGTAACTAGAAGAAAAAAACCAAGTAGGGCGTACGGGACGGACAGACTTTTTAAAATATTTTTTGGATTTTACTTAGGTACCTTGAAACGGAAACCATCAAATTTTGAGGCGGGGGTTTAACTTTTTTTTTTCAACTGTTTATTACTGAAAATAAGAAACGAACATCGGTACCTAATTCCGTAGATGGACCGCGAAGCTGTGACCACCCTTGAAGTGGGAATCACAGAATGTAATCTGTACCTACTGTGGGCCTTTGGTATAAACTTTGAAGTAGCTGCACTATCATAATACGTCAAGTGGAAAATTCTACGGACAAGATAGCATTTCAGGGCTATAGCCACCTTGGTAAAAACGCACGAATGCTTTGATAGCGTCCATATAATACAGTGTAAGGAGAACAAAGGTTAAGCGAGTGCTACCACCGCTCGAGTCAATTAA